>CAEFZP010000033.1:270000-815143 GCA_903064625.1 Mallotus villosus
GAATGGCTGTTGGCTTTTCAGACCGAGGTAGGACCAATGAGAAAGGGAGGTTCATCTGAAAAACGATTGAAACCTGGGTGTCCATTATGGGACCAAAGCCAGTCAGAGGTGAGGATGAGATTCAGAGAATGGGAACGAAGAGAGAGAGTGTGTGTGTGTGTGTGTGTCTCTGTGTGTGTCTCTGTGTGTGTGTATGTGTGTGTGTGTGTGTGTGTGTGTGTGTGTGTGTGTGTGTGTGTGTGTGTGGTGTGTGTGTGTGTGTGTGTGTGTGTGTGTGTGTGTGTGTGTGTGTGTGTGTGTGTGTGTGTGTGTGTCAACCAGAGTCCTGCTCCCCCTTTGCCTCGTGATGAGAGGGCATTCTTTGGGTCTGACAAATGACAATGGGGACAGAGGGAGAGGCAGCGTGGAGAACTAAGAGACTAAGAGAGTTGGGGGTGGTGGAGGGAGAGAGAGGAGTTAGAGGAATTCAAGTATAAGATAGGTGGCAAAGATGGTAGGACAAAAATATATATTTTATTCAGTGAGTGAATTGATCAGGTATAATGTTGTCAAAGACGTGAATACAAGGAAACAGGACCAAAGGCCTTTAACAGGTCCTCTGATCACCAGGAAACCTGACAGTCTTTTAGAAAGCTTGGCCAAACCCATAGCAGCTTCGGCTCAGACGAGTTCCAAGCGAGTCTGTCTCACATGTCTGCCTCGCCTAGTCCATCTCAAAGTGAAGCAGGACGTGAGAGGCACATGGAATGGTGCATCATGGTTAAATGTGTTCCCAATCACAGACTGGGCTGTGTAAAAGTATGGCCTTGCTTATGTTACGGTGCCTACAGTCTGTCTTACTGTGGTGCCCTTCCCTGAGATCATCAGGCTACAGAGTGTGTGTGTTTGTGTGTGTGTGTGTGTGTGTGTGAGAGGGGTATTTTCTTGCTCTTTAATCAGCAAAATCTTGATTTAAGGATTTTTTTCCCTTTTCTTACTTCACTGGCAACAGTGCTTTCTAAATGCCCTCCTAAACATTTCAGGATGTTCCTGTCTTACTAAACACAACTGCATGACTTTTCATCCTCTCCTCTCAAATGTCTACAACCGGACCACCTAAATCTAATAGAACAGATTGCTACAGTATTAATTTACCATCGCTTCCAGGGGCTTATCCTTTCTTTAGCAAGCATAATTAATGAATACTACTTTTAATGTTTAATTTTAATGAATATAGGCATAGAAGTAAGAATATTATTTGCAGAAGTGGATTATCATTTTCTATACCGTCAATACACATCCGGATTTTTTTCTTTTTTTGCTCAAGTTCATTTTCATCTGCGGAGTTAACAAACGATGTAATAAAAACGTCATACATTTTGTACATGAGGTTGGTGACACATGATTGTAGAAACTGACAAACAAAACAACACAAAATATTTACAATTTAAAATCCTATGAAGATTGAGAACAGAATTGTGAATGGATATTGGTCCATATTAAACTGGATAGCATGTCGGCATGAAGATTTGACTCCAGGTAATGCCGTTTTTCTTCTGAAATCTCTCTTTCTCCAACATCGGGTTTATTACAAGGGAGGACTGTGCTCCTCTGCTGGACATGCATGGCATTACTAGGCTGTTGTGAACTCATTTTCATTCATCTGTCTATTATTATACATACAGAGTACAGTTGTACATACATACTCTGTATGTATAATAATATGAATATGCAAAAGGATCAATAACATATTTGTACTTCCACTTGACCTTGATCAAATCACTGATCTATCATGACTGGGTAGGGAACAGCGGTTAGAAATAAAATTAGATCAATTCTATTAGAGCAGAGATCATTTTAAAGAAATGTAGAAGAAAGGAAGAAATTTAGCATTTTCAAATTCTGCAAATTCTGCTCCTTGTATCATTTCTCTTTTTTGACAGTATTTACAAACATGAGCAATGACATCAATTGACCACCAGGACGCGGTCAAGGCTTTGTTAACAGTTTCATCTTCATTGTGCTAATACAGTCATTTAATAATGTAGTACATGAAGACATGAATACAAATAAACTCTCAAGTTACTATCTTTTTACTTAAATATTACTAGTAACTGACTTTACATTACTTGCATCTAGCATGTTTTTTTACAAAACAACTTTACAAAAAAATATAAGAAGTGTAGCAGATACATTGCAAGTTTGCAGTCGCCTTCTTAGGAATGCTTCCAGTCTGACCAAAGGTTTGGCTAAGCCCCTGGAGAAAGTCTCATGATGAACTTCTTCACTACCATTTGAAACCCCCATCCTCATTCTGCAGATGATAGAGACAAGTGTCCTACTACACTTCTACCAAAATGACATCAGCTTGCCAACTTAGGCTATACATCTTATTCCTTTTCATGTTGAGGCCCATGAATGCATATTTGATCCTACAGGAGTGGTCTTCAACCCTTGTCCTCAGGGCCCACTGTCCTGTATGTTTTAGAACAGTGGTTCTCAACCCTGGTCCACATTGACCCTCTGTGCTTCATGTTTTAGTTGTTTCCTGGCTCCAACACACCTGATTCAAATGCATGTTTGTTTCCAGGCATCTACAGAGCTTGATAATGACCCATTCATTCGAATGAGGTGTGTTGGAGCAGGGAAACATCTAAAAATGTACAGGACAGGGGGTCCCTGAGGACCTGGGTTGAAGACCTCTGTTCTAGAACATACAGGATAGTGGGCCTGGCTGGGCCCTGAGGACCAGGGTTGTAGACTACTATTTAAGACCCTCAGAACCTATTTAAATATCCTAGCTTGTCATTGTATATTTATCACAAATAAACATTATGGATTTCATTTGGTTTGTAAATTGACCAATTTACATTATTCATAAATAAGACTTAATTACTGTGGATAACTTGTGAGAGATCTAAAGAAACGCGTCCTCTGGTGCATGGGAGGACATCATGCAACCTGCTTTTGGGCTGTAAACGAATGTGATGATGTCATTTGAAAACTTAAATCACTCCCCCAAGTCAGAGGCGGCGATTTGTTCTTTTCTCTTTAGCCTATTTTGCCAGTGTTTAAATGTTGCCAATGTGTCGCGGACTACTGCACAAATTCGAGAAAGTAAAATAGTCAAACTGTATAGGGTGAAGTTTTTGCCGTCCAAGCGGCACGGGACTGTGGGATTTATAGACGAAACTTAACATAGCTGAGCCCGTTTCTGTGGGCAAGCACTGAAACTTATTGTAACCGCAAAAATGAATCGGAGTTTTAATAAATCGCAATCCTCCTTACGATTCTTGGATTGCACCGCTGTTGAAGTAAAAAGCAAGGTAAGTCGACTTTGTTAACATGTACGTTACACGACAGAACACTTTTGAAGAAGCTAAATTGTTTTCCAGGCTACTTCACATGGTCCCAAACTGCGTTTTTGGCTGAAGCAGTTAAGTCTAGCTACCGCATGCAACTATTTGTGAGATTCACTGGTCCAATCGGTCATGTTTGAATTTGTTTGAATTCATAGTCTACACATTGTAATGGGTAGCTCTTACTCCCATAACATTTCGATTTTGTGAAATTCCCGCTGAAGCAACTAACCATGCGAATCTAATGAGATGTCTTGAGTTTATTGCTTGCCTGTCACGATACTTTGAAAAACTGCATTTGCTGGGAGCTGGACTATTATGCAAATCTCCCTGAATGTTTCTGAGACATTGTCTCTTGGAGTTGAGCGTGGAAATTGTTGCTACATTGTTGTAACTTTACTTAACTGGTTTGCAACAGTTGCAACTGAGCGTTGGCGATAACCGATCGATATCTAAAATACTATGGTGTCTTTTACCATCCACCTAGATTACATACCAAACAGCATATAGGCCTCATTAGTCATCCCTAAATAGCGTAGTTGTAATTCACATGCCAGCTACTTATTTACATCCATCTAAGTTTAACTAGCTTTATCGTGCTATATAGGTTAAATATTTGTAGATTGAAACCAAAACATCTATCGTTGGGCTTTGGTGAAAAGGAAAACAAAATTGAGTACCGCAGTGGTAATGGAAGCAACACACGCTTTTGCATCACAACAATTGGAGAAGAGTTAAAATATGTCTTGAATGTGAACACAACCCCAGCCAAACCGAAGCAGGCAGCAGTTCAGTGCTCCAATGCATGAGAAGGGAGATGGTTGTGTTTAAGGTTCCATTGATTTATCCATAACAAATATCAGATAACCTGGCCTCGCAGCATTTAAGCCATTGAGAGGTATGTGTTTAGTTTTCTACAACACACACTCACAGACACTTGGGGGTACAGTATATAAGAGTAAACCCATTTCGGTGTCTACATAGGTAAAGACCGTTGTTGATGGTTATTTGAATCAGTCCATTTTCCTCTTGTCTACTCTCATAGCATAGCAATGTCATTAGTCACAATCAAAGAAACTCATGCCTGGGTTAAATTAACCTGGTCAGCGAGGTTCCAAAACATTAGCGGTTATGTTGTTAGCCTAGCCAATGGCTCTTATCAAGGCTCTCATTGATGAAGTGCATGGGCACCATGCCCAATGTGGAACCCCCCCCTCCCCTGCTTGTATTGTCTAACATGGGGCAGAGTATCTTGGAATGCCGCTGCCCCCACTGTATGCAAGATGGGACCAGGATGGCGGTTCAGTAAGAGTTGGCAAGCCCCCCCCTCCCCCTCTTGTGCCCAAAGTAAGTCCACTCAACTCATCTTTAAAGTTTGGAGAAGTATAGCTTTGACTGGTGTTTGTGGCCTAAAACTGGTTAAAGGGTTGTTCTGTATGTGTATATGTAGCAGGGTTTGAAATATGGGTAAGGCAAATGTCGCCCATGAAACAAACAACCGCTGGTGTGATGATTCAGAAGTCTATTATAAACTTTTTAAGGGTACATTGTGACATCATTGATGTGCCCGTGCATGCCTTTTCCTTTAAGCATGACACTAGGCACCATCTGTCAACGGCTAATCAGGTTGAGTGAGTATCAGACTCCAAACACACCCACTGTGATGGCAGGAGGAGATGTTGATCCGAGTGTCTGAATCTAAAATGGCCTCCTCGCCTTATCTTCCATCTCAGCGTCTCCATCGTTTCCTTATCACCTCAGAAAGAAAGACAAGGCAGCCATTATGGGTTGACAGTTCCTCACTGACCCCAGTTTAAGGGTATGGGAGGGGGAAGCACTTTGACTGAGACAATAGCAAAACGGCACAGGAGGTGTCTGTCGAAAGCTGTGGGTTTGTTGTTGTTTTTTTGTTGTCAAGGTGTGATTTGACAGAGCTACCTCCTCCTTCTCAATTCAGTATTGTTTTAGTTTTCCGCAATGCTCTTCTGAAGTCAACTTGGTACTTTCTTAAACTTCTGTTTCTACTTGGACAGTCTGTCTAAACTCCAAATTTAGAATTCCCTCCACCCACACCCAACTGCTAAAACACTGGTCTGGTCCAGCACTCACACACCTTACAGGGATTTCAAAATATGCGGTCTGTGGGGATGGTTAGAAATGTAATGTCAAATATGGCTTACAAATTGTTATGCAAAGGTGAAAATTAGGTTTTAAAGGTTTAAAATGAGAAAATACTGATTTCAAGTTAGCTTAGCTTGGCTTGTTACCACAAGTCGGAGCTAAATTTATTTAGTGTAGTACCTGCCTGAACTTGTTGACATTTTTTATACAAGGGGGCGGAGCATCCTGTCAACGTGCATGTTATGTATTTTCAGAGAATGTTTCAAATTTAGACCTGTGACGTTTATCTTGTCCAGACTTGCGTTAAGCAATGTTCCATAGTTTCACTCTGAAATCAGATTGTTTAAACAATTGCTTCTTCTTCTTTTTTTACTTCCATATTCTATCACTGAACAAAGAAGGCTCAGTACTCAACTGAAATGCCTTCAGACTAACTAAACTAACAAACCCAAATCTTGTGTTTTACGGAGCGGATCATAGTTCAAATACATTTTTTAGGTTTAGTTTTGACTAGGTTAGACTATTTGCACAATTCTGTCCTAACCAAACGCTTCTGAATCATCTCATGTAAACGCCATGCAATATTATTCACACTATAAAGTCTGTGTCAGTGACATGCATGTTTACAAGTGAGCTCAAAAGCAAACATGATTGTGTCCTTGTGTTTGCCATCAGTATCTGCCCGATCGGCCATAATACACATGGCATCACACCAATACACCTCCCCTGCAATGACAATCATATTTCATCGACTAATGACATGCTGCTCCTGACTAGGGCCCGCCTCCCTCCCTGACTGCATGATTACAGCATTGCAGCACGATCCACAAATTACCCCTGTGGGATTCAGGGACGTTGCTATTGTGAGAGACAAAGCCTGGCGTGTATCTCGGCTCTCGTTCTCTTCCTCCATCCCACACTTGCTACCCACACACACCCTTGCCTCATGCGTTTTCCCTTGCCCTATGTGTCATGTGACCTCGGGGCAACCTCCCGCTGTGTTCTGACTTGGTGGTCCAGTGACAGGGCTGGAAAGGCACGAGACAATCGCTGCCCTATGCTCCTGTCAGCTGTGTGTGCTTGCGTGTGTACTTTTTCATTGTCCAGCCTACTCAACTCTGACATATTGCTCAGAGAGTAGTCACCATGTTGAGTTGGCTAGACCTTTTGTGTAGTGGGCTGTTGCTGTTATTCCCACAATCTTTAGACAACTTACTCCCCCTTACTAACTTACTAACCCTTTTCTCTTTTGTTCTCTTTCCTAAATCTTCCTGCTCTTTTGTGTAAATCCTTCTTCCAATGATTTTGCCATTCAAGGCTTACATATGTCCTATGTATTATTATTGGGTGTGCTCGGGCTTCGCCAGAGCCAACCTTTGTAATCTCACATATATATTTATTATTATTATTATTTTTGCCGCCCTATTTCTCTGTTAATATTTGGACTACATAGAAAACGTCGACGTCAAAAGTTTCGTCTTGGTCCCGATTGAGTTGCTATTACTTTTATTAACGTTCTGTTGCACAGTTTAGGAGGATACAACGTTTTCGTGGCAAAAAGTGTATTTTGTCGGTAAAGGGTAGAATACTCAGTTATACTTCACAACGTCAGCACACGTTAGCAACGACGCATTAGATACAACGTACTGTTGCAGCACAGCAAGGATAGTATCGTGCCGCCCCCCTAAGCATCCGTCAATATTTGGATTACTTAGAAAACATCATGTCAAAAGTTGGTAGCCATTGAGTTGCTTGTCTTTTTATTTACCTGGCTAACTTGCTAGCCACAGTCACTGACGCTACTAACGTCACGAAACACGCGTGACTACCTCTAGCAGAACATTAGTTTAGCAGCTTGTTAACTTGGGAGATAGCTAGAGCTAGGCTAACTATAGCTTTAACGCTACTGCAAGGCAGCTGCAGAAACGCCACAAGCAAAGAGGCCAGGGTAATAACTATTTACTATGATGCATCTGTTTTCAATCGTTAAAATAAACATTACTCACAAATACATTTTCGTTGTACGATTTATTATGACATTAGATTACAAGTAAACGATTTGTTGGTGAAATAATCATTACCTGTGATTTCAAACCAGTACTGCAACGCTGTAGCCTACGCGAGACACTGTGTAGCTAACAAAAACATCCACAGCTGTTTACAGTAGGAAGTCAAACGGCGACAGAACATGTTCGGCACTCCCTTAAATTAAAAGTATTTCAATAGGTGAAACTGTCTGACTACTAACCCGAACTTCATTGACACAGCCTAAACTTGTCAATCTGTTCATGAAAGCAATATTTAATTTCAGCCTAAACCGTACAACGGAAAGTTCAACCAACGATCACCACCAAGACGAACACTGTAGTATACAATTTACCGGGGCAGCTTCTCCACAAAGGGCTATATCGCATTTTGCGTTGTTACTGACAATGATCGCTATTGAGCTTTTTATGCATGAGCGATTTTCCACTAAATAAATGTGAAGCGTATTTACGTTTTTGCGGGCATGTCATAAGTTAGCAGACATAGAGCTACTGTTTGAATCGCGATTCCATCAGAAATATTTCCAGTGATAACGTTGTTACAGTAGCTTCTTTCCAAGGGTGTTCTTAATGAATTATTATGCAATAGACTATGAGTAGGCTAAATGCTTGAAAATATGCAGGCACACCCTCACAATTTCCCCAGAAATTGTATGCTCTCTAGTTATATATTATTATCTTGTATGTGGCCTATTTGACTGTACACCGTGGGTGATGTGAGCCGAGTCACTTCGATATTTTGTGAGTGTTTGTTTGTTGTTTAAGGTGCTATTTTAGTTATGCCATTCTATGGAGGTCAGTAAACTATCATTGTTTAGGCTTGTCAGGAATATAGTGTCTCGTTGTGGAGGGGAGAACCTTGGCAGCCAGTAAGAAGCAGATGTTGTTCTTGTCTAGAAGCAACAAAAAGTTGTTGCTTGTACAGTGCTGTGAAAAAGTATTCACCCTCTAAAAACAAGTATTTTCAAGAACTGTGGCAACTAATAATATACAAAGAATATTGATAAAATAAACAAATGTGGATGATTGTGTTTAGATTGAGCATAGATTAGGAAAGCAGTGAGGTTGAAAAACAATTAAAAACCTAAATAAAGTTACGTACGCAATAGTACGCAATAGTTGGTAATAAACATAATATTTGTAAAGGAATTAACCATTTTAACAGTGTTTGTATAGTCTCAACTCATTGAAACAGAAAAAGTCAGTAGGCTAGCGCATTTCCGGGGAGGTTTCATATGGTAGCTTTCATAAGTTTGGGGGATTTGTAAAACCAACACCAACCTAGAAAAAGACTTCTTTAATAATAAACTCTTTCAATTTAAAGTTGTTGTCAACCAAACCCAGAATTAACGCTGTAGCACAGGGCTTCACCGGAACGTTCCGGTGTATGTTTGTCCCAGTACAGGAAGATTCCAGAATGACTGAGACCAAAGCCCCCAGTGTCTCGTCCCTGTTTCAGTCATCACGGAGACTGTCCTGCTCACTTTCTTCTTCTTTGATCCTCCTACATCCCCCCCCCCTCCTTCCTGCAGTATGGGGCTGAGTTCCGGCGCTTTTCCGTGGACCGCTTCAAACCGGGCAAGTTTGAGGAGTTCCTCAAGCTCATCATGCACATCCACCGCATCGCCAACATGGAGGTGATGATTGGCTACGCCGACATCCACGGCGACCTGCTGCCGATCAACAACGACGACAACTTCTGCAAGGCCGTGTCCACCGCACACCCCCTGCTCCGCGTCTTCATACAGAGACAAGGTGAGCTCTCCCTCGCCGCTGTTTCTCTCCTCCTCTCCTCGCATCCCTGCTTTCCCTTCTTTCAGAGGGCTCGAATGACAAACGTTTTTGAATGACTTGTGTTGTACTACACCTTACATCAACCTTCCCATTGAAATTGTGACATATACAGTTAGGTTGAGCATTAAAATCACTTTTTTGTGGCAGTTTTGTGATGTTCTTTGGGGTATTTGCTTGTCATTTTGGTATCGTTACCACTCACTACTATATAGTTGATGTGTACAAAGTTGACTATTGACCCACTTTCCTTTGAATTTATTCATAAAATGTCAGTATTATAACTCACTCAGAAATGTTTGTGTAGTTTTGATTGTTTTTAAATTTAATGTATATATTTGTACATTGACTATGTAAGAATACCTATATGATGTGTTTTTACTCAGTTTAAAACAATTTGATAGAAAATACATTTTCCCACATTGTAAGTAACTAACATGGGCATGCTATGTCTTCCCGGAATTCACAATGTTAGCCATCAGGGTCTTTTTGTTTACCTCACACGAGGACGGGGGGAGGACGGGGTGGGGGTTTCCTGTCCTCTTATTGGCTAGGTCTGTCTGTGTCTGTCTGCCGCTTAAGTCCTGTGTCTTATCCAAAGGAAAAGCTTGCAAGAGAATGCAGCCATTGAAAATCAGGTCATTGAGCAAAGCCTGTGTGTCGGCATACCAGACATTACTGAGAGACAAAAGACCTGCGTGAAAGAGAGGCTCCTCACCGTGTGTGTGTGTGTGTGAATGAGTCCAGAGACTGCTCTCTATCTCTCTATCTCTTGTCCAGAACAGTTGCCCAGATTGAAAAGGCCATTTCCAGCATACAAATGAGTCCGTCGTCATCGACCCTCGTGAGGGGAAATGAGTCAAAAACGTTTCAAAATGATGTCTTTGCATTAACTTTGTGCAGGATCCCGCAAGCCATTTTGTAGTTTAACACGCTACAACTCGTAAATGTGTAACAAAAGCAGGAGACATGCAGGGAGACGGACAGGATGTTGGTGTCATGTTGAAACGGCAGGCCCAGGGATGAGAGACGGACTGAAGCCACATAGCATTTCATTGACTCTCTACATTATTGTCACCTACACACACACCCACATTGATCACCCCTGGGTGGCCCTTTATCACCACATATGTTATATTACCATGTAGGGGGCACGCACAGTGTGCAGTGCACTTAATGACATTTGCATGTTCTTCACAGAAAATGAGCCGTGTCTCAAGTGGGAAATGGTTCCCACATACCCAAACACCACACAAGGGTTAGGGTCTAATTCTCCCTCTCCGATGTTCTGTCATCTGCTTGATTGCGTTTTGGACCCAGAAACATCCAGAACAGACTGCAGAATTCGTTTTCATTACACTCCACTTACAACACAAGGAACACAAGTCTCATTTTGCCATGTGTGGTAGTGACGCATATTTCAAACTTAAGTCAAAGGCACTCCACCAAAGATGAACTTTGACGTTGTGCCTACTATCAAGTGGTTTTTTTTTGGGTTGTTTTAACATTTTGTGTGAGTAAAAAAACACATTTACTTTGAAGTAAATGTGTATGTCTCTCCTGATAAATTTCAACAAGTGATAGTCCTTGTCTTGTTGTCGTAAAATGATGTAATGATGGGGCTACGAGCACACGTGTGCCTTCGCTAATCCCGGTAATGAGCGGTGTCAACCGGTACCATGTAAGTCCTTCCAGTGCTCTGTGTTTGAGCTTGTGAAGGTCATCCACTGTCCCATCGTCACCGGGCCTCCCAGGAAGCATCATTCAGTGACAGACTGACTCCCTGCCCTGTCACACTGGGGTCCATTCAGCTGCCAACCACTCCAGACCAGTCTACCCCACAGATGGAGCTAACACACGCAACAGGGCAGCTTCTCTGAAAGCTAAACATGACAGCACTCCAGACATGGCCTTTCCCCTTCTCCTTCTTTGTGTTTGAATTAGCTCAGGTTTATTGAGAGAGAAAAGAGAAACTGTTTCTGAAATATTCTCTGAGTGAAGACTGTCCTAAGGATGTTTTAGTATAAAGTGTGTTTGTTTGTCCATGCACAGGCAGTTTTGTGAGTGTGTGTGTTAGTCTATGCTCGCTAAAAAGGGGTCACCGTCAAGGTTGAATGCGCTAGAAAGGCCCATTGATGTGTGCAGGTGCTGTTCCCTCAGGTCCTCCCAGGACTGACTGGTAGCCCTCAGAACTCTGGGTAATGACTAATCTAGGTTCAAAGGGGAAGTTGAACCTGGAAGAACCCCCGCTGAGGACAGACTTCCTCCCTTTTTCATTTAACCGTCAAATTGAACCCCCCCCCACCCCCACCCCGCCTTCATATTTCCCTTCTCTTGTTAGTGTGTGTACTTGAACCGTGTTGGAATTCTCCATAGCTGTCATTCTCTCTCCTTTCTCCTGATGGGTGCCTTGTTATCTTCATTGCTCGTTTTTGTGCTTACATACACTTCATCTAGCTATCAAAGAGAGGTAGACATCCTGAGGTGTCCAGACCTATCACAGAGCGAGGTAGACATCCTGAGGTGTCCAGACCTATCACAGAGAGCGAGGTAGACATCCTGAGGTGTCCAGACCTATCACAGAGAGCGAGGTAGACATCCTGAGGTGTCCAGACCTATCACAGAGAGCGAGGTAGACATCCTGAGGTGTCCAGACCTATCACAGAGAGCGAGGTAGACATCCTGAGGTGTCCAGACCTATCACAGAGAGCGAGGTAGACATCCTGAGGTGTCCAGACCTATCACAGAGAGCGAGGTAGACATCCTGAGGTGTCCAGACCTATCACAGAGAGCGAGGTAGACATCCTGAGGTGTCCAGACCTATGACTCGTCTCTTCACACACAACATGCGTTTCCCCCAAGATGGAGCCTTTCTCTCCACACTGGAGTCTGGTTTGAATTTTCTTGCATAATTTTCTAACACCCAGCTCTCGGAGTCACCGATGTTTGCACAATAATGATTAACGAAAAGCTCAGATTAGATTTTGTATTAACTTTTCTTTTGGGGGGGGACCCAGTTCACTGAGGGTAAGAAAAGCCCAACAAGTCTACAGGCTGAGAGTGAGCGAGACATTGTTGTAGTTAGGCAGGGGCTCCATGTTTTGTGTGGGTGTTGTACAATCTGCCTAGTCACGGGGCAGTCGACCCAGTTGACCGGCCAGTCACAAACTCACAACCCCAGAGTTCTGTATGTTGATCAGTCCTTGGAGAAACACCCAGTTTGTCTGACTCGTGCAGTGCCCATGGTATATTCCAGACTGACTGGTTGCTTGGTTGCTTGCCTACATATTGCTAGATGATTACACAGGACAGATATAAAGTAATCACTTTTCCACATGCTCATATTTTTAAGTTAAATAAGGCTACTGGCTGTGACTCGAGGTAAACCTAGAAGTTATAAACGTGCGATTTAAATCTGTGCTGGCACAAAAATATATGTAATTCTTTCAAACGAATACAATTTCAAAAGGAAAGGTTAGTGAGGGGGGTTGGAGAAAAAGGGAGAGAGGCAGGTCGGTAATTAGGACTCGCCCGTTTTCCCCTTCAGACCACAGAAATCAGCTTTGGCCTCCCTCTGTCCATACAGGTTAGATTCCATCTCTGATGAATTTAATGTCAAATTTAATCATGCAAGAACCCTGGCTCCCCACCTCTCCTCCCCCCCCTTACATAATCCTTCTGTGGATTATACAACTAAACTCTCGTGCCAGATGAAAACCGGTCTCAGACAGGCTGACCCCTGGCCAGTTCATCCAGTTTGGCCACGTGGAGACAATAACAATCCTTGAAATATTCACAAAGTGGAAAGCCTCCAGGGATTGAGGGGGGGAAAAAACCAACACAAAATTGTTAGGCAGTTTCACAAAAGCGAAGGCAATTTTCGAAAGCGTATTCTACGGTTTGGCTCTAGTCTGTACGACTCTCTTGCCTAGACTGTTCGGGTTAGGGTTAGACTGTTCCGAGTCACTGTGCTGTGTGTTCTTCTGCCGTGCCAAGTGAATATGGGTAGCAGACTGGATGGAGGTGTGTGTGCATGTGTGTGGCCTCCTCTCGCTGCAATCTTCTCACAATAAAAGCGACGGGGAGCAATGGAGCTGCCTGGTGCCTGCGAGGAGCAGAGTGGGAGAACAACAGCATGCCTGATTGAGATGCTCCCTCTTTGTGTCCCAGTCGGCCTGGTCCCCTGTGGAAGGGCCATTAAATAGGCCCTAAATCAATCACTTGGCACCGTCTTGCTAACGCACAGAATCCGACACAATGATGACCCCACACACACTTTTCTGTGGATTTTTCTTGACTGCAGCCGGGTCGTTTCGTGTTCTCTCCCCTTTGGTGTGGCCTGTGTGTGAAGTGGAAGGAGTTCGATTTGAGGCCGATATGGTGATTGTATAAAAACGTATTTTGCATGATCCTTATTTGTTGTGGTTTATGAATGTTTTTCAGTTTCCCTTTTCCTTGGTCAGTACTCCTTGTTTGTTGCTTGCTCTGTTGTTTTTAGAGTTGTGACTTTGGAGTTCCCGTCTCCCAACACTGCACCTCACAAACTGTCTTGTGGGCACAGACGCGCGCTTTTGCGAACAGACACATTTTTTGCATACACGCACGTGTACTCCCAGCCTTAAAGTAGGTTGGGGGAGGCCTGGGTTCACTTTAATTAAACCTTCAGGTCGGTCGTGTTTGAAGTAGGGCGGGGGTTGTGTCTCTGCTTGGTTTAGTTTTTTTACGAGCCTGCTTGGAAAGTGCCTCTGCTCTCCCACAATGAAGTTTCCAGATAACCACCACCGAAATCTGGATTTGTTCCTTCTCATCTTGACAGTATGAGACATGTATTTATATGTAGTCATCTGGATGAAGATGTCGATATTGATTTTTCTGCAGGCAACAATGTCCTAACCGACCAAATAATACTTGCACTGCAATTGCAATAATGTGCCACTGCCAACTCATCCAGCAGAGAAAACAAAAATCCTTCAGTCCCTCTCCATGCCTCCTTTCCTCTGAGAGGAAGCAACCAAAACCGCAAGTCACAGGCTTAGGAACATACACAAACACACACATTTGCATTGTGTGTATGTGTGTGTTTTTTAATTTGTAGTTTCTAATTCCAGCCAGTGTTTTGTGGCTACTGGATTTGACCCAGTCCGACGTGGTTTAGGAGGAGAGACAGGCGGAGATGGCTCTTTGCAGGGTTGGACCCCTGGGAGAGGTGCATTGTGGTTAGCGTGGGGTTTGTGAGTTCTTCAAGGGAGGAGCTGCTGTTTTGCGTAAAGGCTGCCTGGTGGAACGCTGTGCACTCCGGCCCCTCCTAATTACAGCCTGACTGGAGGACAAGGTTAGGCATGTGGTGTGTGTGTTTCTGGTATGTGTTTCTGTGCAGACAGTGGATGTGTGTGTGTTAGTCTGTGTGTGTCGTGTGTGTGTGTGTGTGTGGGTGTGTGTGTATATGTGATAGTGGTGTGAAAGAATAGGCACTTTGCTACAGAGTTGTGAACACAAGTGCAAGCTTGTCTTGCTTCATTGCTTCCAATTGAGACTGATTGAAGTCGTTTACCTTCTTCGAGGCATGCCCCACATTCATGTTGGCTTGGCTGTATTTAGCATTGAAGTAGCTCATTTCCATATGATGTGGAATTCTGTATTTAATTTCACTGATTGTTTCTCTCTTTTGAAAGGTTGACCAGTTTTTGAGAGTGAGGGGTGAATTTGTGTGCATGTAATCAATGACATTCTGGATACTTTCTCTGCACTGGACCTTTTGAGGTTTGGCCATACTTTGCATAGACATATGCTTTTTGTCACAATCTAAAATGAAAAATGTTGTGCAGTACACATGAATTCATTGTTGGTCACAACATAAAACTCACTTTGGACTTGGAATCAGACTCATTAAAAGCCTGGATTATTCCATGCAGTGAGGGTCCTGACCTGTATAAGTAATTTTCCTTTCCCTAGGGGAACTCCCCCTCTCATCACCTGAATCCAATCAGGGCCTCAGGTGACAAAATCGTGTACATGTGATGAAATCTGAATGTTGTTTACAGCTGTTTATTTTCTGGGGTTTGAGAGGGTCACAAGTTCCACCATCTCAAATGCAGGGATGACTCTGTGACAAGACTGTAATTCACTTAGTGTGTGTATGTGCCTGTGGTTCTCTCTCTCTCCATCTTTATACATGTGTTTGTGAAGCTGAGAAGTCAAAACCTGGCCGGGGTCAGATGGCTGAGCGGTTAGGGAATCGGGCTATTAATCACAATGTTGCCGGTTCGATTCTTGGCCGTGGAAAATGACATTATGTCCTTGAGCAAGGCACTTCACCCTACTTGCCTCGGGGGAATGTCCCTGTACTTACTGTAAGTCGCTCTGGATAAGAGTGTCTGCTAAATGTAAATGTAAGACTGGGATCTGTGACCTGGTCAAACTCTCACAAACCCCACTCATGCAATTACTTGATCTTACATAATACATGTTCACCCAGAGCATGACTGCAAGAAGTTGTTTGCTTTTCATGTTAAGACCGGAAATATCTTATCCCTGGAAAGACTGAGTTTGTGGAATTGAGCTGCATTCAGATCTGGAAAAGAGGTGGTTCCAGTTTGTTGATGTTATAATCCCCCGGTGAACAGTCCTGGGGCTGAGTCGGAAATCCACATTTGTTTTTTCCTTTTTTGGGGTGGGGGGTTGGGGGGAAGGGGGAGGGGTGGGAGAGTGTAGATCAGGGAGGTGTGTGTTTTAATCGTCATCATTTAGAATCTAAATGATCCTGTGTCATTTGGAAATTCCATTTGTCCTGGTTTGTGTCATCTTGAACATGGTGTGGATTTTGGGGAGATTAACAATGACAAACTCATATTCTCCAGCCCCTGTTCTACCCTACTCTACTGTACACAGTCATGGTCTGGGATGGCTGGAAGGTTATGGGGGTGGGGTAGATGTAGGGTGGGCTGGCTGGAGGATGGGGGATGGGGTGGGGGTGGTGCTCAAGGGGAATTAAAGCAACTATTAAGCTCAGATCAAGTCCTTGTTGCTAGGACAGGCAGATATAGGTCAGGGATTGAAAACAATGACACAAGCTGTCAGCCCCCCCTACGCAGGGAGAGACTTGTCTAACTCGCTGATCACTTACAGGACTTGATTGGCTGAGTAGAGTCCTCAAGTGTATTTGACTGGCTATCATGGAGAATCATGAGAGCTGAATGAGGGAACATCTGATTGGTTGAGCTCAAACCCAAATGGGACGGAGGACTAAAATAAGACTTGACTGGCTACATACATTTTTTTGAGCTGTGATGAATTTGTGACCACCTTTTAATGAGTTAGACAGTATGTGCTAAACCGAAGTTATGGGAGCAGGAGGCTTAAAATAATTTATAATAATGAATATCTCCTTAGAGGTACACTTTAACTGTCATTTAGATTTTTTTTTCTTTACTTTCATAGGCAGGGTCAGAAATGTTGTTGAGACACTTTTTGTCATGTTTGCTGAAATAAACACATCCTGGTAGCAACCAATACATCTAAAGGTTTGACAGTCAAATTAAATAAATCTGATATTTGTGGGCATCGCAGGACAATAAGAAACACAACCAATCATTTTGTTTGTACCAAACGTAATGATTGGACAGGCGGCTTGTCTGTCTGTCTACCTACCTGGCAGTAGTCAGTTCATGTGTTTTGAGGGCCTGTCTTTGAACATAGGGGGTGATATATTTTGGTTTGAAGCCTTTTGAACTCGAGCCTTTGCCAACTTACCGATCCTGCCTTTAAGTTAAAACACAAGTAACTTGCTTTTCCCTCTTGCGCTGAAGACAGGCCGACGATTTAAAAATGTTGTATGCTCAGATGGTGGAATGTGGATGGGTACGGGTGGGATGATAGCTGACCTTTGCTAATATATGCGTACTTTGCGTAGGCGTTCGCGTGTCACATCACCACCGTTTAGAAAATCGGTGGAGCAAGGAAGGAGTCGAGAACAGGACATGCTTGTGTCGACACACTCAGGAAGCACACTGTTCCACTGGGCTGCCAAAAACTGGGTGTGGGTGCTTCAGGTGCATAGTCACAAACCTGTCCGAGCACGCTGAGCTGTTTCTCAACTTCCCCCCCCAGGGAAGAGGAACATGGGGGAAGAAATGGGGTGTGACTGCTCCAAGTGGTCAAAGCCTCTGTGGTACTGTGTGTGTTTTGGAAATTACAACCGGGAGGCATTAAAATAAAGAGTGTACTCAGCAGGGAACGTGCTAAATGGAAGTGAGATTGTTTGCCGTGTGCAGTAATATCGCTCAAATGAAGCGTTTGTTCTTTCGTGAGTCAAGGGCGACTTAATCGCGTAGAAAGCGATGTGACTGTAGTGCTAGTAAGCCCTTTTCTGAAGTAGCTCAGGAGAAATCTCTCATCTTTGATTACTGTTGTCTCGTGCCAGTAAGGGGTGGGACCGTCTGTGCACCGTATCCACCTCAGTCACCCAAGTCTAACAATAGTGTTGGCTAATTCACCAAATCCCCTGGACCTGGTGTGTGTCACCTGGTGTTTGTCACCTGGTGTTTGTCACCTGGTGTTTGTCACCTGAAGGAGGATTAGATCTAAGGCCGGGCTCATGTCACTGACAGGATGGTGGAGGGGTCAGACCAGGCGAGGACTGGCCAACTGTTCCACATTCTTAGGAGCTTCCAGGCTAACCTTAATAAGTATGGCTGCTCTGGTGACTACAATTCACCAAGATATGTGTCATATTTGAAAGAAATCCCATCGGTATGATGAGCGCAGGACGTTTTGTGCGTTTAGTGTTTCCTATCAGACGTTGTGGTGGTTCTGTGAACAGGGATGGTAAGCACAGCGAGGCTTGGCCTTGTTAATGAGGAGTCTTTGTTCATTAGAGCTGCACACAACACATGGTTATGTTCTTGCCCTCTTCTGGGTCCCTAATGCTCTTTTGTCCAATTAAAATACTGTCCCTTTTTTCATTCCTCTCCCATTATCACGGTTCAACTGCAATGACTCCCTACATATAGGAATCAGAACTGAAACAATGACTCCCTACTTATAGGAATCAGAACTGAAACAATGACTCCCTACATAATAGTATGACTCAATGACTCAATCCTAAATCTCCCACTGGCTTTATGAATGGACCGTACTACATCATCCCACATTTAACTCGAAATAAATTCTATCCACACAGGACACGCACACAAATAGCTCTGATTTGAAGGGAAAAAACAACAATCGCAAAGCGTGTCCAATTTTAAACCCGTCTTTCAGCTCGGCCTTGTTAAATGTTACTAGAGGGCTCAAGAGCTTGGCGTGTGAGGTACTTTGTTGTCTGGTCCTCATCGCTCTCATGTGGTTCCCAGAACAGCAGCAGCGTGGTGGAACAGCTGTCTCTAATCGGCTCTCGGGACTTTCACTCTCTCATGGACTACGTGGACGTGGGCCTTTTGCCATTTTGAGTTTTTCTGGATATGCTATTGGTCAGGTTAGCACTTAGGAATCAGTGCATTGGTTTGTTTTGGGGGATGTATTGGAACCTATTTGCCTCCTATTTTCTCTCTCAACAGAAGGCAAAACAGCTCGTGGACATGATGTCTTGAGCATCATCTATGACAACTCCTGTTTACTGTTCTTACTGCTGACTATAGCACTTCAAATCATTTTCCACTCAGTTCAAAAGTTTAATTTGATTCTGTGCGCACAGATCCAGCACGTTGTATTACATTCCTGTGTATACCATGTAAAAGTGAATATACTCTTGTAGAACATATGCGAGGAAGAGAACTCGTCAACATGTTCAGAGAACACATGTTCTGTTGGTGGAGGACATCCATCTGAAAGTCTGAAGATGGTTTGAATACAAATCAGAAGTTGAAACAGTCCAGCCGTGGCGATGATTCACTTTGACCTCAGACTAGGAAGCTGGGGATCAAACCCTGCATTCTCACCAAAGTCTTCAAAGGAGTGTTTGAATAAAGGTAGATGGGAGGAGAAAAGCATTTCTTTCTCTGTTCGTTTCCCCCTTTTCTCCCCTGTCTGTCTCCCATAGAGGAATGCAAGACCTGCCCCCCCCCTCCCCACCACCACCACCACCACCTATTACTTCCCTCCCCCCACCCTGCCAGCTCACTGAGCCCTCACTCCCTTTCTCACTCCCTCTCTTGGCTCTATCTGCCCCCGCCCTATTTTTCACTCCTCCCTCCCTGTCTCGTAACCCACCGAGTCCTCTGCCATGACCTGTGGCAGAAATGTGCTGCGTATGAAGAAAAGGGGTGGCGGCGCAGAACCAAGAGAGAGAAAGAGAAAGAGGAGAGAGAAAGAGAAAGAGGAGAGAGAGAGAGAACGAGGAGAGAGAGAGCTTCTTAATCCTGAGACACACTCTCCACACTTATGCAGACCAGGCAGCTCTCCTTAACTTGTCCCAGATGTGCGGCGGCGACTGTTAGCATGTGTGTATGCACCATGCTAACAGTAAGGGTGGGGTGGGAGAGGGGTGGTTGGAGAGGGGAGGGCAGGGGCGCTGCTCTTCCACTTGTCTTGGCCCCATACTGAGAACTCTGAACTGTCCTTCCATTCAATACTATGTGCCGTCTGTCTGTCTCTGATCTCGGTTCACATTTCAGCTTCACGGTCACTGGTGGCTGTCATATCATAGTAGTGAAACTAAGTTGTTGGACATGTACACAACCATAAAGGGAACTCCAAACATGAGAACTAGAATGAGTAGGAACTTCTAATAGATTACGGGTTAAACCGCCTCCCCTGTCTGTCATTGTCTGGATGTTCTAAGACCTCAAGTTCTCTCCCGGCCGTGAGCACCCCACAAGAATGTGAACCATGTTTGATTATTTAACCTTTTTTTTTCTTGACAAGGGGTTGCCTTGCTTCTTTTGCCAATTTTTTCTTCTTTTTTGTGTGCTTGTTAGCATTTGCTGGATGTCTTGGCAGCCTTCGTCTCCCAGACAGACCTCCCTAATGTTTTGAAAAGACGGCGCGGAGACGTGAAGTGTTCCGTCAACGTTCAACCTTGAACTGAACCCATCCCTAGTGGCACGCCACCCACAAAGCTGCATGGACATTTACAATATGTCTAAAACAGGGTTGTGACATCATGGTGTTTCTGCATTCTACTGAAGCTGTGGAGGTGTTCTGCATTCTACTGAAGCTGTGGAGGTGAATCTGTTTGAGTCCCTTTCTGGAGTTCTAATAAACTTCGGCAACCGTGAGTCATTGGTTAGTGTCTAGTCCTGTTTAGAAAAGAGAAAGGGGATGGTTACATTAGTTCTACGTTTTGCCAAATCTTTCTTTCTGAACTCGGGTGGACACGGGTTGAGACCTAGTACCCAGCCCAATGTGATGGCCGCTCAGTTCTGTGGCTAACCATAGTTATAAAAACTCGTAGATAGAAAGAGAACATGGACCCTGTTACCCGAGTTTTCCAAAATAACTTGAAGTGGCACACATACCAGTGCCCCTCACCTGTAAATTCATCATTCAAAATTCTTACTCTAAATGTAATAACCTCACAGCATAAGATTACTGGTAGCCCCCAAAAACTGTTATTCTTCATACTACATGGTTTTTAAAGTAATCGAAAGACACGCTCCCATTCGTTTGTGGCCCCAATTCTAAACTTGCCTTTGTGGCACCATACGCTCCTCTTTTTCATCCAGTGTCTCTGCTTTTGTTTGCTCGAAAACCACCCCTATGCCTGCATGTGCAGATGCACAAACACACCTAGTCCTACACATGTACATACACACACACACACATTCAAACACACACACTTAATTTATACTGTAATCCCTGTTCGTTCTCCCACACTTTCATCCACATTACTCAGAGGACACACTGTTCCTAGATTACAGCTGCAGGATTCAAAATAGTGGCTCAAAATAGAAGCCCTGTTCTGGTTTTTGTTGAGGTATGTTTTCTTCTTCTGGCGTGTTCACGGGTGTGTTTGCCCGGGCCTCCAGAGAACAAAGTGAGAGCGGAGGCCTAATGGGCAATCATAAAACTCTGGAGATACTTGACTTTTTATTAGAGCAAGTAAAAGTTCTGTAGAACTCGAAAGGGGCTCGTCCTCCCAGCCCCAGTTAAGTAATGTGGGCTTTGATGGACTAGAGAAAATAAAGAGGACTTGTTTTGCATTTGGGTTCATTCCAGCCTCGTACCTTACATACAGGATACAGTAGAAAGGGATGATTTGAGAGCTCGCAGTCTTCAGATGTAAAGCTGCTCCTAAACAACTCTTCTAGAAATCTTAATATAGCCTGCAGTCGGCTAGTTACATTGAGCTATTCAGACTTGAGTGACAGATACCTGTTACCGGAGGCCTGGGGGAATCTGTGTCCTCACACAGCCACATTCCTGACCGCTACAACACTGCTGAGTCAGATGCATGAACGCACGCGCTCACACACACGGGGTTCTTGACCCACCGAGCCCTCCACGCCCCTGACCCTTAACCCCCGACCCTTAACCCCTGACTCCTTTATGGCGTGGTGTCAGACCAGGTGACTCATTGACATCACATGCTGTCGTTGTTGCGTTGGCTCATGCTGTGCACCAGTACTCTCCGGAGACATCTCGTCACCAGCGCCAATTCTTCCACAAACTGGTGTGTCTGTACTCTGTGCATATTTGGGTGTTGTTGAATAGTAACTGTAACTGTTGATATTTACACTGTCGTAACTGTACATTTCCCTCTGAAGTTAATTAAAATTCTGAAACTTTCTTTCGGTTCAATTTCGAAAACGTTCCCATTATCTTTCGAAAGGCTCTTGCATTCTTATTAGCCCGAGTGTAAAAATCCATGAGTTCATTGAGCCTTCACATGTCTGGCAATTACCCCGCGAGCCTTTGATCCACAAGTTTGAATTTCACTTGCTCATCATGCCTCAGTGCAATAAGGATTACCCATATGAGGGGGTTGTTAAGTTAACCTGTGTGTGAAAGGCTCTAGCTGAGTCAACAAGCTCAGAATGAAAGTGCCATGCATGTCTCTCATCGGAATTAGGCAGACAATGGAAGGAAAGAAAATAACAGAATACTGGCTTGTGGTTCTTTGTCATTCAAGTTTGATGAGACCGTTGGGTTAAGACAATCCCCAAATATCCTCAGAGAACCTAGAACCACAATGTACACACTGTAGTGTCGGTCCAAATATCCAAACCACAGTATTTTCAGGGTCTTGTTTTCACTTTTTATACAAACTGATCTCGGACCAGCCAGGCCGAGCTTTGGCCTTGTCTCGTGGAAAATCCCACAGCCCCTCAGTGAGTCCCAGCAGACAGGGAAGACGCTGTCCCACAGACCCTCAGACAGGGTTCTGCTGCCAGACTTGAGCTGTTACTCTCGAGCACAATTCCTGCCGCATTCCCAGGTTCTATTTTCTTCTTAAAACTGCAGAGGGTCCGAGGGATCCTGTTACCGGGCAGAATGTCAGTTTGGTGGAGAACGTCTCATTGGTGCATGTCCTCAAGTCAGGAGCTATCCCAAGAGTGTATCCATAAAACCATTGATGGGAATATCAGTTAGGTAGCCAAAACAACTCAAACTGAACTTGATATCAAGTTCAGCATCTCATCTTACCCTTATCCAAGTCAATGGAATCTGTGATCAGTCCAACTGTCAGTCAAATGGAGAAGCAGGCGGAAAAAAATTCAGTTCAATTGTTTATTGAACAATAAACGGTGTTCTCTGCTCTTACTGCTCCTAAACCCATTTGGAAACTAAGTTTAAAAAAAAAGTGCATGTGCACCTGTGTTTGTGTGTGAATGCAGCCTACAAGTTATATTTACCTCTTCCCTTTTTGGTTTGTTTGTTCACACACACACACACACACACACCTACCCCATACTTGTATTGTATCTTCTGTCAGCAGTGATTTGAGTTTTTGCTGGTAGTGGTTAGCTGCTGACACGTTGTGTTTTCAGACTGAAGTGGTGGTGAATTAGCCGTGGTTGACATCCTCACCATCTTTCCATCAAGTCAACTCAAGGTTCCGTGTCTGTAGCGGGCATCAGCCCAACGATTGGGACGTGACGTCACCGTCAAACAAGTGTTTCTGTCGGCTACACACCACATGGCGCCCCAGTGGCCACTGGCCAGATGGGGCCACTGAAAATCTTGGGATGGCACACAAATCAAAGCCAGAATCTCAGGAATTCTATTACGCTGTTGTAGTAGATAGGCTAGTTGAAAACGATGCCAATATGAGAGTAAAAAAAAATCACATACTGATAAACTTTGGTTTCTTATTTCACAGTTAATAGGGAAAACATGTTGTTCGTCGAAATAAGGCACTTTACTTGTAGCGATGCTGCTGACCAACACTGCTCGTCAGTGAGTAGCAGTGCACACGTCTGTAATGAGACAAAGCAGCAAACTCTCCAATATGTTTCCCATCAGCCAGACTTGCACTTGTGGCCAGAAATTCCACCCCATAATAAACGCCTGTCTGGTTTCAATCAAAACAACCATGCCTCCACCCTGGTAACCTCCTTAAAAATCTCTGAATAACTGCAGCAACCCACTTTGATGACATTCAGAAGCTTTCTGCTAGAAGTTGCATATTTTGTAAATGGTCTAATGCACTGAACTTCAGAGGAGGCGTTTTCCAGGCTCGTTTGATCTTAGCTGGCTAGCTCTGACCCGAGCCATACAGAATAGTAGACGAGCCAGGCCGGCCTGTATTTGTGGTTTTCCACCTTCAATACCTGTGGTCTTCTGTTCCACCTAACGTGCTCGGGAGTCTAGCTGGTGTGTACAGCAAGCCGCATAATAACATTTGGTCCCAGGGCCACCGTATTAAAAAAGTGTATTTTGCCTCGTAATTAGATTCCAGCAGGAGGAGGAGGAGGGGAAATGGAACTCTCCTGAGTCAGCTGTCTGACAGAGGGCTTTAATACGGTACAGACGCACTCAGAGAAGAGCCTCCACAGATGAACTGTTAGCGCTAAAAGACTGAGGAAATTCTAAGGAAGGAAATGTTTGTTCGTCATGTTTCTCCTCGTGTATAAGGAGATCAGCGAAGCCAGTCAACATGACGGGATTTTGACCGTTTTAACACGTTTTGTTGTTTGATGCGTTCTGTTTTGCTTGCTTGCACAAAGTATGTTGTGTGTACTGTGCATTGCACGTATCTAAGCTTGGAAGCTCAAATACACACTTTGTACAAGGCAGGTGTCCTCCCACAGGTTTGTGACTCATTCCGATTGTCACGGAGGCAGTGCCCCCTCCCCCTCAGGGACTTCCTGTCCCATGGTCTCCAGATTTCCTGTTTTCCGACAGGAAAAAGAATCAAGCAGAAACTTTTGAGATAAAAACCTCATGACACTCTTTCTCCCCTCCGTTCTATTGATAATGTGAGATTAGGACATCTGTTGGTGATATTATCGTTGTCTGGAAAAATACAGACTGTTCTTTGACGAACCACTGAAAAACTGTTAGAACCTCTGCCATTCTGATTCGTGTCTGCTAATTGAATCAACTTCAAATGTAACATTTAGAGGCAGTAATCTTACGTGATGATTATGATAGTAGTGCTCCTGAGTGGTTTGGCTTGCCATTCTTTCGTTGTGGCACTAAGGGGCAACTTCCACTTGGTGTGGACAACACAGTTCTAGTTTTCCATTCTTTTTAAGCTTTATCTTCTGTTACATTGTAGTCTTGCCAGACAGACAGCTTGTGGTGTGCTGTCCAGAGGCCAGTATTATGTTCCCTTCCACAAGTTCTGTTCAGTTAATGCTTTGTTTAAAGTGAAGTGGAAAGCACACAAGAGTTAGAAAAATCTCCTGAAAGGCTTTAATCTTGACTTCATGTCCTGGCATCATACTACGAGTAGGAATTTGGCCAAGCCTTTGACCATTACGGCAGCTTAGCTTTATATGATCATAGGATGGCTTTCTCTTGTTCCCTGGCCAGTGTGACTGATACTTGTTTTCTCTAGGTGCCTATATGGTCCATTTCTACTTAGTTAACAGCTGTTTGTGTGTGCACATGCACAGATTTGCAGGCTAGGCTCCCTCGAACGGCTCAGAGAGCGGCAACAGCGGGGCGTGTCACAGAAGGGACTGCTCACTCAGCACTATGCACACACACATTCACAGGCTCGGCATGTCATGAACGACTCCAAGCTGGAATTTAGTGGCTAGGAGGAGACCCCCCTTTTCTCAGTGGCCTCAGAGTTGACATTTCAGCATTTGACTCGCTCGGCCAATTTTCTCAACTTGAATTTATGATGATAAATGTCACACTAGGGATCAAATCAGTGTGACAGTCTCTAGCCTCTTCTCTCTGCTTAGGCCAACGCTAGACTGCATGTGTTTCTAGTCATGAAATGTGACATGTTCTGAAGTCCTCTCTCCCTCCTTCTCTGCCCTGCAGAAGAGGTGGACTACGCCAACTTTGGCACCAACACGCTGACGCGCAGGAAGAAGGCCGCGGTGGTGCTCCGCAACGACGTCAACCGCAAGCGGCCGCACATCCGCATCGGCATGCCGCAGGACTTCCGGCCCGTCTCCTCCATCATCGACGTGGACATCCTGCCCGAGTCCCACCGCCGCGTCCGCCTGTACCGCCACGGCTCCGACAAGCCGCTGGGCTTCTACATCCGCGACGGCACGAGCGTCCGGGTGACGCCGCATGGCCTGGAGAAGGTTCCGGGCATCTTCATCTCCAGGATGGTCCCCGGCGGCCTGGCGGAAAGCACGGGACTGCTGGCGGTGAACGACGAGGTCCTGGAGGTGAACGGCATCGAGGTGACCGGTAAGTCCCTCGACCAAGTGACGGACATGATGATCGCCAACAGCCATAACCTCATTGTGACGGTCAAGCCGGTCAACCAGCGCAACAACGTCGTGCGAAGCAGCCGCATTTCTGGCAGCTCAGGCCAGTCATCAGACAGCGGTGGCTCCACCGGCTACCCCAGCCTGTCCACCGCGATGGCCCTGGCAATGAACCCAGGGGCTCACCAAGGCTACCCGGACGAGTTGGAGAGCGACGAGGAATCTGACATCGTCATCGAGAGCAGCCTGAAGAGGCCGTCCCGGCGCTCTAACGCCTCAACGACTTCAGCAACGACAACACGCTCCCTGGCTCCAACTCAAGCCCTGGTGGCCCCTCCCCAGGCTCCACCCCCTGTCGTCGTCCCCAGCCCCCCCACGCGCCCCGCCTCCATAGTGTCCACGGCCTCATTCCACTCCCAGCCGAGCCTGAATGGGGGGACCCATCATAGCAGTCTCAGTTTCCAGCTCCACAGAGACCTGACGCTCCAACAGCAGGCGGGCTACCAGCCCCAGCACCACAGTAGCAACCCTGCCCTACGACACAGCAATGGCAGCCTGCATAAAATCCTCAGTACCATGAGAACGGACCCACGACACAGCCTTGCACTGCCCAGAGGAGGCGTGGAGGAGGACGGCACTGTCATTACCCTATAATACACACACTCGGAGACACTCGAACCTCCTGGCTACCCAGAGACTGTGGAACTTTTCTTGCTGGGTGTATGATAATAAACACACTTCCTCAAACTTTCTTAACTAAATGTGTTACTTTTTAAAATCTAGATCCGACAATAACACGACTACGAATACAATGAGGAGGAAACGAGGAGAGTTCATTTTGTATTGTTTGTGTTTTTTTAATGTTTTCTCAGTCTTGCATCAAAGACCGGTTTTATGTAGAGTACATTCAGGCATTTAACAATTTTAGACAAGTCCACTGTTGTGTAGTCTTACATCACCCCCGACTTTTGGAAACCACTGATTACTTTTCTTTCACTCTCCTTTTCAGGACCAACTTTAAGGTTTTGTGTATTAAAAACATTTTAAATGGTAATTCTGTTTCTGATCAATGCTGTGTAGATTGTCAAATCTTCAATCTCTTAACCATGGATTAATTTTTTTTAAGTTTGTATTTTTCTCCAATAAATTATTCTAAGTCTTAAGGAGTTTGGTTTCAAAAATTACAAAAAATCTAGACTTGCAGTATGAAGATGTAAGTCAGGAATATAATTGTTATCGATTATGGTCATATGTACCATTTTAATCATTATTTCCATCTTCACATACAAACCTGAATCTTATTGTGAGCAACTCACCCAATAATGTTTTCCAGGAAAATCTAGTTCACGCCATCTATAATGTTTGCTAATGGATGTTTTTATATTCGGACAGTATTTTCCACCTGTTACATTTTAATGTTACTATGTTGACACTGACAATTACTGGACATTTTACCCTGCATGCAGTGACACTTCCTGGTTATCAAATGCTTTATTTTCTTCATGTTGTCCTCCCTAACGGGACTCCAGCCCGTGGAATGCAGCTTTACATTCTCACCTCTCCTCTAATGAACATCTTATCTCTGCTGTTTACTCAAACACTGTGACACTGTGCTTGTGAAGCAGTTATTACTTTGGTGACATGTAGGACCTCCTACTAGCAGATAACACGTGGGCTAGACACAGCAGGAATCTTCTGGATGGGTCGTTTCAGTCCTTACTTGCGTACCACAATGTTATAGAAATTGGTCCTGTTGTCTAAATAATACGCTATGGATAGCTGGTATGTATATTTGTCAATAAAGTCTCTTTCATTTACTCTTCAATTATTGGGCATTAATTTTAAGGTCACATACTGGGATAATTGGGTGTTGTTTGTATTGAGGGCCTGGCAAAATCCTTTTGAGTTCAGTGCAATATTTTGGTGTTTGCTGCACTCTGCTGGTTGAGTGTGGGTCACATCAAAAAGCCACATGACCTTTTACTACAGGTTTAGTATTTATTACACTATTTTAAATATTCCATGCTGGAATTACTCTTACCCAGTAAATCAAACAGATTATTTTCCGAGAAGTTGTCTACCCCATGTTTCTAAGTGCCTTTTCATCCAGGAAGAAAGGTTGTGATGTTAAAAGTAAAATGCTGCTTGTATTCTTATGATTTATATCATTTTCAAGTCATACTCTTCTAACTCTCTATTGTAGTGTCTAATACCCGTTCCTGTCTTCATGAATTTGGTTTTGAATTATATTGTATATATTTTGTTGATCGATCAAATTATTTTCTTTTCTAAATGTTTTAAGCTGTCTAAAATAAAGTTGTTTTATGTACTTTAATATGGAAGTTTATTTCACTCCCGATTTTTAACAACTTTACATTGTGCATAGTCTGTTAAATGTGATTTTAGATTCAACATTTTGAGCTTTGTTAATAATTGTTCTGGTATTAATTCGTACTTCAAAAAAGGTTGCGCAATACACATTTGCACTATTTCGCTTCGTTCAATTTGAGCCTTACCAGCCTCCACTCACAGTGAATGTCACGTGATGAGTCTTTAGCGAATACAGGTAGTGGAACAGGAAATAGAGAGAGGGGACTCGGTGTTTATAAAAGTTTACGGGTGAAATGCATCATCTAATGGACAGAGTAGGTGTTCTGTCACCTCTGGAGGAGTCCAGTGCCGAAATTAGTAGGGACAGTGGTATCGTGTCCCAGAGTGCGAGCAGTCTGTCGATGGTTAGTGAGACTCTGAGCAGCAGTGGTACTGTGTCCCAAAGCCCCAGCTTCGGCGCTCCAGTCTCCCACAGTCCGAGCTTCAACGTCGCTGAGCCCGACACGGACCAAGACAAGGACGATGATGTCCTGAGACAAACCGCCCTTCATTATTCCTCATACATAAGAGCGACTGCAGGCGACGAGGTGAGAGTTCTAGTGAACAACAGACAAATCGATCCCGTTATTCACAACCATCCCTATTCATGCTAGGTTAGATTGCAGCTTGTAGTAATTACCAAAGCGTGATAGGCAACACAGATAGCTAGCTCTACTGCAAAACACATACAAAGAACCTTTGTGTCCTCGTCATGTCTTGTTTCTGCATGGTAGACGTGTTGAATTGATTAGTAGGGCTGTCTGAATAAACCGTTATGTGTCACACAGTATGGGTACAGTGGTACATTACTTTCTGCAGTTGTGATATGAAAGGTTTGTTAGTTTTGCTGGAACTACTTGTTGAAAGTCACTGTAGCTGAGCCACAGTGAGTGTCACAGGGAGTGTGTGCTATTACCATGAGGAATTGACTTAATAGTGTGACTTCTGACATTTCTGTTATAAATAACTGTTTTCACAACAGATCCTTTGCTTGGAGAAGAGCTTGGAGGAAATGCTGACTAGAGTGGATGAGTTTGTTGGAATGCTGGACATGGTACTTCACTTTATAACACTACTTTCACCCATGACAACTAAGTTATTTATTTTTTTACCTTTATTTAGCCAGGTAGGCTAGTTGAGAACAAGTTCTCATTTACAACTGCGACCTGGACATTCATTCAACATTCATACGCTGCATGTCTTTATGATGTCTTTGTTGCAAAGTTGGGACTGGAATTGGAAGGTTGACAGTTTTGATGCTTACCAAGAAATATATAATACACATGGGACCCCATGAAATAAACAGAGATTGGTTATAGATGGGTAGAAGTGATCTTCTTTTCTAACCTCCTTTTACAGACCCGCAGTGACACCTCCCAGATTGTGAATGAGAACCTCCCACAAATCCAAAGAAAATCGGAGGAAATGAGACAAATATACAGAAGAATTGATAAGTTAGAGGTATAAACCTTTAGTACTTAATAGTATTTTTGTTATTAGAAATGCAAAATGCAACTATTTTATGATGGTATGATGGTAAACATTGGTGTGTTTGTTTAACAGACCTTTGTCAAGACAGTTGGTGCAAATGTGAACGCTATGGAGGAGCAGGTCACACAAGCGGAGGGTGAACAGCCGACCTTACCCGGTGCTTTCAAAAAGATATTCCGCACAATGAGTGTTCCTGGATTTCTCAACGTAAGACAAAACGTTAAACCACTTCCTGAGTTGTCATGGGCGTCAGTGGAGGTGTAGCTGGGAGTGTGTTTGACTAGGTGAGGATTATGAAAGCAAATTGTAATCATTGGTTGTGTCTGCAGAAAACCCCCAGCCCAAGGAGAGCACACCATCAGCCGCTGGAGCCGCCCACTGTGTTCCGGACAGACGATTATTTCCCATCACACCCTGAGCAATGACACCAAGTCCACCCCTTCACACCTCACTGCACAAACAGAGAACACACAGAACTCTGGCAAATGTACGATGAGTTTTTTGAACTTCAGATCCTAACCCTTACCATCAGAGGGAGAAATTCAAAACAGATCCTGGATTGGAATTAGCCCAACTCATAGCCAAATACACTGGTTACTGTAGAGATGATGACTTTAATGCCACCTGAAAAGTCAACTGTGCAATTAACTCAACAAGCAATACTAAGTGTACTGTTCTCTCAAATCAAGTATGTAACGCTGTAAAATATGTTTTGCTCAAGAGTTTGACAAGCAAAATGACAACCTTGATTTTAAAGACGGGAAAGACTGTTTTGAAGACTCTTGAGAAAGTGCCTCAATTATGGATCGTACTTTTATGCCCTCATGCTCGCCTTTTGTTGAAACATAAAATGCACAATTCTGTTAGCCTCCACAAAGACATATCCTGCCTGGAAATCATCCATGCTTAACAATGCGCCACGATGTATTATATGAAGAATAAGTGTTTTTTTATAGTTATTAGTATATCTTTTTTGTTTCTCTTCCCATCTGCATTTCTTCATCCACATCACACTAACCTTTATTACTGTCACCACCTTTGGTCATTTTATGTTTCTACTGTATTAGTTCTTAGGCAAATCTCCTTTTGAAATGTAGCACAGTGTGATTGAAAATTCACCTTCTTATCAATACAAAAGTATTCTCAATGATGTGTTGTTTGTTCTGTTATATCACAATAATACTGTTTCTAAGAGCACCAAATGCATAGCAGCCCTCGTCCCAGTGTGCCCGTTGTGGCAATTTGTCCTACTTTGTCAGATTTTCCTATTGTGGTGCTTAACTGTAGAACTAAATCTAATCTTGGTGTGCACATGGTGGCCCTGGTAGGACAATCATAATAGCACCGCTTCAGTCCTGCTGTGTTATACTTCTGACTCTCGTTCTCACTTGACTATTAAGAACATGAACAACTTAGACCAGCACCATGTTCTAGTGGGACCTGGAGGAGACCAAGCAGAGGGATGATCTTCTCCTTCCATACCTTCTCCTATTGAGCTAGAAGTGATAGGATCCTATGGGATCATATTATCCTATGACAAATTATTCCATAACTTGATTCTACTTTATCTTCCCGCTGAGTTTATAGTTGCAGCTAAGCGGTCTAGACAAGGCTGGATTAGTACCCCAAAGAGCCCAGGGACACCGAAGCTCATGTGTGCATGAAATGACACAGCAGGTTATGTTTAAAAGTCTAATATATATCAAGTCATACAGAATTAATTATTATCATACAATCATATAATAAACAATGAAACAATCGTACAGACTGTATTTTGTTGACATTTATATACAATATACATTTTCAGTATTAATCAAATATCTTATGTACAATTCTACTTTAAATAATGAATACAAATACATACATTTCCTATGTTCATAAACAGTATGTTTAATTCTTAAATGAGATCTAGAATTCAGGATCTCTTCCCAGAACAAAAGTGTGTCTTTAAATGTCCTGACCGACTGAAGCTCTTCCCACACTGGTCACAGTGGTACGGCTTCTCCCCTGAGTGAACACGCTGGTGTCTCTTTAAGTCTCCTAACCGACTGAAGCTCTTCCCACACTGGTCACAGTGGTACAGCTTCTCTCCTGAGTGAACACACTGGTGTGTCTTAAGTTTCCTGAATGACTCAAGCTATTCCCACATTGATCACGGTGGTGATGTCTGGCCTTTTCCGTGTCCATGCTTCCCTGGGTGGGGATCGGGGGGAGGGAGGAAGTGGTGTTGCGGCGTGGTCGAGAGGAGGACTGAGTCTCTGGTCTGATCTCTCCACTCCTCAGCAGAGAGATGCACAGGTCATGGTGGCACCTCTTGATGTGCTTGTTGAGGTAGATCTGGGCGGTGAAGGAGAGAGGACACTGGGAGCAGGAGAACACCTGAGTCTGGGACGAAAACGGAAATGCAAATACCACAAGATCCATAAGGGCCTTTGCTTCAAGCTGGGGGGCTGGTGGTGCAGTGTGGTGATCGCACAGGCGATCATGTTTGCTGGTCAAACTCATATCAGAACTGAATAACGTTATTGTTTTTTTGGAGGTGACATCACAAGTTGAGTCCAGTTTTATTCATTTGTTGCATAAAGGCAGAAATACAATCAATTACAGGGTATGCAAACACACAGGAATGTTAAAATGCAAGGGGGGTACAACACAGCAAAAATCATACAAAGACCTTATAGAAAGTACTGACATCAATTGTTTTGACAGCTTTCTCATTAAAGGAATACAATAGTTTGAATGTATATTTCTAAATCTTTGTAAAAGATCAAAAAGATAGGTTTTCTATTAGTAAATTTGCATCGATGAATGTGATTGTTGTACGGTGGCCCTGAAATGCAAAACACGCCCCCTAATATGAGCGCACCCCCCAAATGAAAACACTCCCCCCAAATAGGATGACTTGCTCCTCTCCCCAATGGAAAACATTACATTATTGTAACTCAGCGTTTAAAAACCTGTTCCATAGGGCTGTGCTTTACCATCGCCATCTGGTGGTTTACTGTGAGAACTGTGCCTGTAATTCACACTTTAAACCACTAGATGGCGGAATTGAAGCGCAGCCCAATGGCGCTGTCGAAACAGTGCCCCTTGACACGCAATTTATACTTTTGCATAAGTAGGCCTACTTGCAGCTACCTGCTTCGATAGCTAAACAACTGTCCTGGTGCACGTAACTCTGTCAGGCTATTGCATTTCGTACTTCTGTCGATCAATTTCTTATTCCCTGTTACTGCATCCATTCAGCAACGAAAGTGTTGTACCAACCATATCCGATTTGAGTTAATGTAATGTGGTTTTGAGTTAATGTTATGTCGTTCTCCATTTGGAGGAGCGTGTCTTTGTATTGGGGGGAGGTGAGCAAGTCATCTTATTTGAGGGGAGGGTTTTCATTTGGGGGATGCACTCATATTATGGGGGGTGTGTTTTGCACTTCAGGGCCACCGTATATTTGGCCATCAATACCACAAAATTAATAAAATAAAATGTATTCCCTCATTTTTATCACAACCATGAAAACCATGAAAACCAAACAGTACATTGTCCCATAACAATACAAAATCAGCAAGAATATGGTCCACCACAAATCTGCAAGTATCTTGCCAAAATGTCTTTGACTTGAGCAGTACCAAAACAAATGTGAGACAGTTTCTGGGTGCTCACCACAGAAGCTACAGTTGGAATCTTTTTATATTTCTTCAAATAATGACTTGCAGGGTAAAGTTGAGTCGAGTTGAAGCACAACAGTTTAAGCGGGAATCAGGGAAGGTGGTCCTAGACGGGCTCTGGTTGTCCTCCATATGATTTCCGGTTTTGAGAATTTGCCTTCAATATAAAAGCGTGTGCAAAACATGTGGAAGGTTCTTACGGTTAAGGTTGGGAGCTTAATGCAGGAGTGGCTTCGGGACAAGTCTCTGAATGTACTTTATGCCTGAAGAAACTAGTTCAATGATGCTCCCTATCCAAATTAATGGATTGAGGGGTTATGCTAGGAACTTGGGAGAAACGTCCCAAATCAAAGTGTGATAGGTACAACATTTGAGGTCTGGATCATTATAAGAGGAATGTATTTTTGATACATATTCTCAGTCTGTTACTATGGGGTATTGTTTGATTAATTGTGATTGTGCGTAAATATAAGTTTTTCAACTCAATATTAATGGCATATATAGGTAAACTCCTCCCACCTATGCAGATGATTAACAGTATTTTACTAATCTGACTTCTCACACTTTAACTAAATAGGTAATAATAATAATAAATTGTATTTGTATTGCTTTGTATCTCAAAGTGCTAATTAACCTAGGTAACCTATGTTGAGGCAGGATAGCTAGTCCTGCCAGACTCTATTTGTTCCTTAATATCATAATTTATGGGAGTCAGTTCCTTTTAGAATAATTACATTTAAGTGTTTATTTTGTTATGTGACGTCTGTCTAAATCTCTACCGTTTTCGGAAATAAATTGTGCTGGTCATTTAGTCAAATAATTCACATAAGATTCTGTGACCTTTATTCTGACATTGTTTTAAACTATCAACCGGAAATTAGTTTCCTTATTGAGGCTGGCTTCACCCTGCTGGAAAGTCGAGGGCGTGCATCTACACAAGTTGATTAGATTAGTACCTAAATCTCAAGGTAAATTTAAGTCATTTTAATCGCACAGTAAATCATTGGGTAGTCAAATTTGCAACGCAAAGATTGTATGTTGAGTAATATTGCATTGTGTGATGAAAAATGACACGTTTTCAGTTAATCGTCACTGTTGGTAGCACTACTTACAGCGAGCTAACTTCATAGCAACACGTGCATTGTAGAAGGCTAATTTACAGAGCTGTCAGCACACTGATGATGGTTACAATGTCATTTAGAAATGCTTTTTCTTAACCAAAAGTGTGTAAATGTAATCTCAAAGCTGTTATCCTTTTAATGTATAACTACATGGTTGATGAAAGCTGCACTCTTGCAAGCCTAGCTAATTGCTAGCTGCCTAGCAGCTAGGTGCTTTACTGTGTCATGTTGTTGGAACTGACGCCCTGCCTGACATGGACACTCCCTAATGTCAATAGGTCCAAGTTTGTCTGTTAAAACATGTCCGAGAAACCAGTGTGGGAGTTGATTGGGTCTGGCTTTGTGCAACACTATTATAATCTGTTTGACAGCGACAGAACTAAACTCTTAGACCTGTATGTAAGTATCCGTGTCAGTTTTTCTTTTCGTATTCTAATCTTGTGACCATCTCATCCACATCTGTAAATATGTCAAAAGTGTTCATTAAATTATAAATGCCAATTCTATTCCAGGTGTAATTAAACTGTCTTTGTGCTGTTACTATAGGCGGACTTCTCCTGTTTGACATGGGAAGGAGAAGGATTCCCGGGGAGGGAAGCCATCATGAAAAAACTAATTGTAAGTGACGCATTTTCAGTTTCACTATCGCTGTAAAAACCTCAGCTCTGGTTGTTGTTCTCATACGCCCCTCTTCTTTCTGCAGAGCTTGCCTTTTAAGTCTATCAAGCACAGTATCACTGCACAGGACCACCAGCCCACACCTGACAGTTGTGTTGTCAGCATGGTGATGGGGCAGCTAAAGGTGAGCTTTGAAGGAGTTGCTCTATTGAATGAACACGATTCCTTTACATAACAGCCCTGACTTCCTGGACAATAGATTACATCTGAAGAAACCTTTAGGTTGTTGTTTGAACTGATGTCATCCTTTTTAGAAACCGTGTATAGCCAGTTGATTGTAATAGATTAATTTGTTGAATTTTTGTCTCGATAGGCTGATGACGACCATGTTATGGGCTTTCATCAAGTGTTCCTGCTGAAGCAAGTTGGGAACAATTGGATATGTGTGAATGACATGTTCAGATTGGCACTTCATAACTTCGGAGCATAGGAGGGATAACATTCTTACCTGCATTTTCCCTTTTCCTGACATTCCACATAATTAAGCCTTTATAAATACATTGTTTAAAGGTGTGTATTTTAGTTTATGTAAGGACGTTTTGTATTACACCGTTTGTAATAAACTCAGTGGCCATTTTTTGTGTCTTTGTCACAATGTATAGCAATGGGTGTGAATGTGCAAGGCATTAGAATAAAAGTAATCCCACAGTTTTTTTGTTCTTGCTTCATGTTTTGTTTAGTGCAGAAAGGTTGGCATAAGAATATAACGGTGAAACGAAAAACTAGAAAAAGGAAGAGCAATCTTCTCCGATCACTCAGTCATAAAGTCATTTGTTTAAAAAGAAAGCTTCTTGTCCTCACTAGTAACCTCTGTCTAACGATTAAGACTAAACAAACAACCTGACAAACACCTTTCTATGATGTGTAGGCTAATGTAGATGATGGATAAAAGGGGGAAACAGTTTGACACACCTGTTCTGCAGGATCTGCCGGATCTGCAGACACGTTCTCCCACAACTTAGATTTTGAGAAACACTTAATGTGAAAAATACCCAACTGGAGATTCCAGAAGAAAAGCAGTAGGGTTTTGGACTAATTTCATTTTCAGGCATACAGGGTTTAAGATTAAAAAGACCTTGCCTACCCACGACGAACTAGAACATATCATTTGTTGTGATTTTTGTTTTTAATCGATGGATGGCGATGAAAACCTTTTTTTGTGTTTTTCATCTCAAACTCAAAGCTTTCATATTGGGCTCCAAATGCACAGTTTATAGTTGAAAATGAAAAATTGGTTCCTGGTTTAGTGCATCTACCTAAAGTGTTGGTGTGCATGAAGAACCAGAGGAGGCGCTATAAACCAACAATGTGGTCAGCATTTATTTTGTATGGAGGTGCCATGGAGAAGGAGCAGTGGAGTTGTTATGTTTAAAAATGGATTGTTTAAGTCAAGTGGATCAATGTCCGATGTCCAAAGAGTGTCAGGTAATGAATAGTGTCAATGTATGAGCATTGTTCAATTAATGCACGTAAAGCGTTGTCTATTAAAGCTTGCTTTTTTGTAACGATCTATGGAGACACATTGAATAAAGCTAGGTAGGCTATTGCGTAGTCTTATGCAACATAGTTGCACAGTGTTTAATCTAATCCAACTATTTTTAATAATCGTGTTATTGAACTCTTGAAGAGAGACCTGGTTTATTTTAGAAACACCTCAATGTCGTCCATTTATTTTTGATGTTATGAAAGGGTGCGCATGCGCGATGATTTGCTATGACGTTGGATTGTAAACGTAAATGTATAATGTAAACCTGTTGAACTTGAGACACATTTACTCTATCACGATACCACCCAGATGTGACGTCTAGTGACGTGATGATTCGAAGCATGTTGAGATTTCTATTGATTTTTATCTGGTTAAGAATGGACACAGAGACCCTGACCACAAGGATTCCGAGACAGAAAATGAACCAATGCTCAGAGAAAACGCAAGACGTTTTGTCATCTTCCCCATCGAATATCCTGACATCTGGAAAATGTACAAACAGGCGCAGGCGTCCTTCTGGACAGTAGAGGAGGTAGGTCGACCAGATATCATTTTTACATTTATTCATTTTCAAAGCGTCTGCTAAAATGAATAAATGTAAATGTAAATATCAGAAACCTGCACCTCTCCAACAACCACAAAGACACCATTTAACTGTAGCCTACTCTGTCTCAGGTGGATCTCTCTAAAGACCTCGTGCACTGGGACAACTTGAAGTCTACTGAGAAACACTTCATCTCCCATGTCTTGGCCTTCTTTGCTGCCAGCGATGGCATCGTCAATGAGAACTTAGTAAGTAGGATTTGAATTGTCTTGCAAAGTTCTGAAGACAATATTAATAACAGAAGACAATAGGAAGTCCTCAGTGCTCTCCCCAGTTGCATGATATGGTAGAGTTCATTGGTAATTATTTAGTTATGACTAGCAATATCTATATCTGATACAGATGTGTCTTGACTCATAGGTCCAGAGGTTCTGCCAGGAGGTTCAGGTTCCAGAGGCACGTTCCTTCTACGGCTTCCAGATCCTCATGGAAAACGTTCACTCTGAAATGTACAGTCTGCTCATCAACACCTACATAAGGGACTTGAAGGAAAGGTAGTTACTTTACCACACCAGAGCGGTCAACTCAAATGCAACCAAATGTGCATCAACGGTAACATCTTCCGTTATTCTTTTCAGGGATTACTTGTTTAATGCAATTCAGACAATGCCTTGTGTGAAGCAAAAAGCTGATTGGGCACTCCAGTGGATATCAGACAAATCCACTTTTGGTAAGTTTAGATGTTAGAGCTCTAATGTAGGCCTATTGCATGTGACATTTGGATTCAATCCATAGGATTTGGACTGAAATACAGTCCAACACAAATATATAACATTGGATTCATCAGCCTTTGCCATTTGGTCATTGTGTGTTTGTGTTATTCTAATTATGAAATGTCTCTGGTTATTGGTATTATGTTGTTTTCTTATCAGGGGAGAGACTAGTTGCATTTGCTGCTGTGGAGGGTATCTTCTTCTCAGGTTCATTTGCTGCAATCTATTGGCTGAAGAAGCGAGGCTTGATGCCGGGTCTTACCTACTCCAATGAACTAATCAGCCGGGATGAGGTAATAGTATTAGTTAAATTGTTTTACATTTGACTGAAGGAAAATATATCACAAGGGAAATCCCAGTCTGTGGGTAGGCTTGTTGACTAATTGTAGCCTACATAATACAGACCTCGATATATCCTGTTGTGTTTAAATGTGTGTTAGTACATGTACATCTAACTAAAGTGATAGGAATCTCACTTGCTCTCTGTTCTCAAGATAGGAATCAAGGGTGTGCTTGCTTTATTATGCTATTATGTAACTCTTGTATCAGTGCATAACATTTTGTTAAAATTACCATAATATTGTGACATCGCAATTAATTATTGTGACAGGCCTAAAGCTGTATCTGTGATTCTGTATCTCTTTTATTTCAGGGCCTGCACTGTAACTTTGCTTGCCTACTGTTCAGCTACATTGTGAAGAAGCCTTCAGAGAACAGGATCAAGGACATCATCAGGGAAGCCGTTAGCATTGAGCAGGTAAATGGAAAAATCAATCATAAGCATAAAGGATACTTCCATAACATTTCCATAACTCATATTCCATAACCCCTCTCCTGACCCCTGTGAAAAGTAAGGAGGTTCTTTATTCTCCCACATGCGGTGCTTCTCCTTCCATGCTCTCCAGTAGTGGAAACTACACACAACTATACACCTCTCCCTCCCCTATGTCCCTCTGTGGTCTCAGGATGCTCCTCTTCAAGCTTCACTTTGGGTTTTCTGCTCGGCCTAAGGGCACCAGAACCAGCCTTTTAGCTGAGATGTTGGTTACTTTGCGTAGCGGCTAGTAAATACAGACTGTTCATTGACTCTGATCACTGAAGTACCGATCCTTGATCATTTGTGTGTACACCACTTTGGATTAAGACTGTTAAATTAATAAAAGATGATGTACCCTGTGCCATTGCAGGAGTTTCTGACCGTGGCTTTACCAGTAAATCTCATCGGAATGAATTGCTCACTGATGAAGCAATATATTGAGTTTGTTGCTGACAGGCTGCTTGAGGATCTGGGACTAAACAAGGTATGTCAGATTGTGTCCCCTTCAAAGTCCCTACAAAGTACTGAGCAATTACTAAATCATTTGAGGAATTTATTGTAACATAGTTGTGTATTGAAAGTGTCAGGCTCAAATAATTATACATTTCTATACTTCTATAAACAACCAGCACTTACTCTTTTTCCCCAAGGTTTACAAAGTTGAAAACCCTTTTGACTTCATGGAGTCCATTTCCTTGGAGGGGAAGACTAACTTTTTTGAGAAAAAGGTGTCTGAGTATCAGAGATTTGGAGTGATGTCTAATGCCATGGATAGTGAATTCACTCTGGATGCTGACTTTTAAACTGACTGGCACACACTGGCACCACATTTATTTAACAAACAGTGAATTCAGTCCACTCATGACAGAGTTCAGAGATTTGAATGACATTGTACTATGCATATATTTATGTATTTTGTTGAGTTAAATTTGTTTTTATATTGGGAAACCACAAAGACTGTGGCTCGAGATACCACAAAGACTGTGGCTCGAGATACCACAAAGACTGTGGCTCGAGATACCGCAAAGACTGCATGCAGGCTTGTATTTTTGTGAGTTAGATTTTTAGTTATATTGGGAAACCACAAGGACTGTTGCTCGGATTATGTGTTCTGATTCCCGCAAAGACTGCGGCCTGTGTTTTTGTTGAGTTACAATTGTATTAATATTGGGGAAATCACAAAGACTGTGGCTCGAGATACCGCACAGACTGGCTCGAGATACCGCGAAGACTGCGGCTTGTGTGTTTTGGATTTCTGCAAAGGCTGTGGCTTGTAGGCCTACTTTGTTGAGTTACATTTTTATTTATATTGGGAAACCACAAAATGTGTCTCGAGATACCGCAAAGACTGTGGCTCGAGATATCGTAAGACTGCAGCTTGTATTTTTTGTGACTTACATTTTTATTTATATTTGGAAACCACAAAGACTATGGCTCGAGATACCGCAAAGACTCATTTTATCACTCGTATTATTGTTTTTATTGATTTTATGTAAAGCACCTTGAGCTGCAATTCTTGTATGAAATGTAGGCCTATAAGTCTATATATTAAATACAAATGTCTGCCATCTGAAAATGTAGTTGTGTGTTATCTTATCTAGATCTATTGTGCTTAGCTGCACACCGTTTAAATGCTGACTTCACATGGTTGCCATTTAAATATACCATTAAACAATGTATAATACACATAAAATATGCATATTAACGAAGATATGTTGTCATTGTTATTGTCAATGTTTCAGATTTTTCCCAGGCTGTTCATTTCAGGTCAAGCTCCACCCCTTGTTAGCATACGGTGGCTGGCAGTGCTAGGCGGCTAGCAGACAACTTCGTAGCTGTGCTTCAATCAATCTTGAGCCACTGTACTGGCAGCTTGAGACAATGGCAACGGACTGGCAAGCCCTAGCTATGGAGCAAGCTGAATTGATCTCTAGTCGTCTCAGAGAGCTCTTATCCTCTGGACAGGGATATATTAGATCGCAGTTTGGAGTTGAACTAGGACTGAGGCCTGAGCTCTACCCGTCTTGGGCTGTTCTCTTAACGGCGGTCGTTGGTCTGCTGGTAATGCTTGTGATGTCGTGGGCCGCTTTATGTGGCAGTGGGAAAAAGCGTATAACGTCTGTCACACACGGCAGTGGAGGTGAACCAGTAAAGGCTCCAGTGATCAAGACTGTCAAATCCGAGGAACAAAAGAAAAAGATCAAAAAGAAATCTGTTGATAAGGTAAGTAGCTAGTTCAAGACATTTACCTAGCTAGTTAGCTGCTTAGCCTCGAGCTGTTAGCTAGCTGTTGACAACCTGGCTGAGCAAATGCAATGACGTCGTGGCATCCTTTAAAGACGAAAGCTAGATAGCTTTGAGAAGCCAAATAACTTATAAGCAAAAATTAGCTAGCTGGCTGATTCTGATCAATAATGTCTACTGGCATCTTGCTTTCCCTTGTAAAATATATTTATCTGGTTTATATGTACGAACTTTGTCTCCAGATCTTTTTCCTTGCTTATTTGATCAATAGTGTAATCTCATTATTTGAACATTAGAACATTAGTTAGCTACTGTAATTTCGTTATTTGTTTAACATTAGTTTATGTATTTAACTATTGTGACCTCAGTGAGTATTGTTGGCCTGTATTTCATTTAGTTAGAGAGCCAGTCAACCAGCATACTGTAGCTTGACATCTCTGATACTTATTCACATGTATATTTTCCCCTGAAAAGGCTCAATCCAATGGTCGAACTGTACCAGAGCCTAAAGCGGAGGTGAGAGCTTGTGAAGAAATCCCCAAATCATCTCCAATATTGGCACCAGAGGTTGAAACGGTATGTAGCTAGAATGTCACATTCCATAAGTACATCTGAAAGTGCCCCCACAGATCTTTGGTGCACTGAAACAAAGTAATATGAATGTAGCCAGTGCCTTTTATCATATTTTTGTACTAACACAGGTAAAGAAAAGCAAGAAGAAACCTAAACAGGAGGTAAAGCCAGCCAAGAATGTGTTAGTGTCGATTGGAAAGGAGTCCGAAGATGGTATGTACCTATTTCCTTAAGTTTGTCTGAATATTCTGTATATTAATGAATCATGTATGCAAATATATCAGTTGTATCTATATTGTATTGGGAAATTTAAAAATACTAGTCAGAAAATATAAGATTAGACTGCATGGTTCTTATTTTAAGGCATGCACAAGTTGGCTATAAAACCGCTTTACTTTCAGGGTTCAGCCTGCAGTATATTCTGCAGTAGTATAGTATTTTCACAGATCTAAGGAACTTGCTTAAGGCAACAATGGCATTGTTGAGGGAATCAGGCTTCTTGTTATTCCAAATGACCCCATAACTCACTAGCTAGGCTATTGCTGAGTCAAATAGGTGAAAGGTTATTAGACACATGGCCTTAATCCAATGGGATAGGTCTAGTTTCCAAATAGGGCTTGGGGCAGTATCTACCAATTGTTTATCCTAGTTTCAATTTTGCAATCTCTGTTTGTAAATGATTAGCTGAAACTAGATTTCATGGAACTATTGCAAAGCCTATGCAATGTCCTGATGAAAGTATTGGCCATATAAAGAAAAATACACAGATGTGCAAATGAATCAAACAGTCACCGACTTAGCTTTTAAATCTACTCAGCGCTCTTCACAAGCACTCTGTGTTTCCTTAGGGGCATGGGAGACCAAGGTGAGTAACCGAGAGAAGAAACAACTGCGTCGGAAGGACAAGGGTCCAGAGGACTCAGGAAGCCCAGGTGGGGTGGAGACTCCCAGCTATCACACAACCCCACCCTCTGTCACCGCCCCCCTCCATGCCAACAGAAAGAACAAAGGTAAGATATCAGAGAGGCTGGTTCCTAGAAGGGTTTTCTTGTTCCTTGTTTCCAACCAGCACCCCTTATAGCTCACTCTGTTGGTCGAGTCCAGTAAAAAAACATGGAATTGGTGTTTGTTTTTATACCTTGTTATATCTGTTTTAGTCATATTGAACCTTTGGAATAGTGCATCTTAAAGTCTGATCTGAAATCCAAAGACACTTAAACGCTGCTTTAATTTATTGCAGAACCCCAGCGGACAAGGACTGGTGGAAAAGGAGATGTTTCCATTGCACCAGGTCATCTCTTCTCCTCATCCTTGTTATTGTCACATAGTGGAGGCTGAGGGAGAAAATAACTGTCATTTCAGAGGCCTTTAAAAACATGTTTTTATTAATTAATCTTATGTCATTTTGTAATTCAGCCAGCAAATATAGTAAAAGTGTTTCTCTCGACACACAGCACAATGTATCATTGAGGTAATAATTTAACAGCGCTCTTTTCACACTCTCAGTGAACCCCCATTGGAGAGAGGAGCCCTCAGTGAATGGGGGAGGATGGGCAGATGTGTCCACAAAACTTCCCACCCAGATGGCCATCAAAGATTGGCCGGCCATAACCACTGGCCCCCGACACAGAAACCCAGAGACCTGGAAGCCAGATATGGAAGGTACTGGAAGCTGGTCTAAAGACAAATAGTTTCACATGCATGCATTTCAATAAACAATTTGGTGAGTCAATGAACATTGGTTTTATGATTGTGAAAATTCCAATGAATCCACTGTCCTGGCTAAGATACATCAAATGCACATACTGTAGCAAATATACTATACTATTGTCACACTACTGGGCACTGGAATGCTTTGGATGTGGAAGGGTCTAAGCGGTCAGAGCAAATGCTCTGACATTCAAAACAGTTCTTTACCAATATCAATACAAATACCCATTTGGTCAAGACTATGCCATCATTGGATTTCCTTACCAGTTGTCAAGCTATATCAATGGTGAAAATCAGTTCAAGTTGGTTTGTACTGCATATTAACAATGCGTTACCCTTTTATATCAGGGACATGGAGTGGGGTCGACAGCAGGATCAAGCCTGAACTCAAACCTGTGACTTTCTCTGTGCCCGGAATGAACACAACAGGTAAATAAAAGTCAAGTTCTAAATCACCAAGTTATCTGAGTATTTAATGGCTATATGTCTTGAAATATTCTTATGGTCTAGTTCTGTTCTTCATTCTTTTATTTTTGTATTAATTCTAGCCTCGGAGCCCAAACCCCATTTTCCTGCTGATCGGCAACGTGATAATCAGCCCCCTTGTGAGGACGTTTGGTCCAGTAAGCACATCCTTACCTTGCAATCTTTTTAACAACCAAAGGAAGTAGAGCTCAGTTTTTGAAATCCAACGAGGGCATGGTAACGATTAGTGGATTTAAATCCAGCATACGTACCATATAATCTAGCGCATGCACACAATTAGGCCTACAGCTGAAGGAAAAGAACCTGCAACAACTTGTCCTCAATTTGAGGTCAAGTCTGAGCTCAGCTTCACTGAACACGTGCTACGTTTTGTGGTATGTTCATTTTGGTCAAAGTTTGAAGTTGTTGAACACCTGGGAATGTTTGTTTTCAAATCAATCTGTAATGACATGGTGTGTCGCCAGATGGCATCGATGCAGCGGACCCCAGCTCTGACTGGAACGCCCCGACGGAGCTGTGGGGGAACTACGAGGAGCCGGAGGTGGTGGAGGCCCCGGGCCCACCACCACAGGAGCAGGCCGCACCCCAGGTGGGCCAGGTCAGACATGGCTGTCCACTCACAGCTATGCCATAACAGCATCTGAATAAATGTTCATGAAATGAGTCATCTTCTAGTCTCTTGTTCTAAATCTGAAGGTTAAGTTACACAAAAACCAGTCCATCCAGACACCCCATCCAGCCGTTGATTGTGTGTCCGTCTAATCGTGTGTTGTTCTGTGGTGGCTTTGTCCATGGGAAATACAGAAGCCTGGTGAAAGAGTTCCTAATTGGCTGATGTTTGTTGACAACCCAGGTGTCGGATGAGGAGATGGAGGATGCTGCCAGTGGGGGAGCTGCCAAATCCAAGAAGAAGAAGAAAAAGAAGAAACTGGAGGATTAGGGTGTTCCAGCACAGGTAAGAACAGTTAAACAAAAAATGATTGAGAGCGAAAGATCCTATCTGTAGTTAAATGTGTACCAAAAAACTAAAAACAAACATTAGAACCGGGCAAATTACAGATTGATCGTACCTCTGTTTGCGTTGGTGAACCCTGAGAGTTCTGTCCCACCAGTGACTAACATGTTATGTTACCTAAGACCCAAATAAGCGAAGCACTTCCTCCAGCAGTAACCTCTACCAAGCAGTTAGCCACCATGCCGTGCTCTCAGAGTAAGACCGCTTTCTTGCCAATGCTGACCAATATGCACAGAAAAAACTACAAGCTTTGAAGTAGGTTTCAGTAGAATAGTGTATGAACTCCTTCTGCGCTTGGCACAGGAAAAATACATGCACTTAGATTTAAACTAGCAATATACAATCATGCTTTATTAATTCTGTAGTCATATTTTTTAGATGGTTGGGCAGCATTTGTTTAGGCCATCATGTTTGTAGAAATGTTCTAGCTTGTGAACTACAAACATTATTTGCCAGTTACCTAATGCAAGTTTGGAAACAATATTTTATCCATGGTCAAGCAACTTCTGCATGTGGTTGATTGATATCAAATATTTTTGTTCATGGTAAGTACGTAAGCTATAGAACCACCGGTAAGGCTTAGTGCAGTTTGAAATGCGTAACACGGTTTGTAATTTAGAGATTTTTTGTCAATTATATAATCAGTCCAGTTGTTATACCTATATTGAAGAGCTACAACTGAATTAATGATATTTTTATTTAATTCATGTTTTACTGGTTTCTTCATAGTAAAGTCCGACCCGATCCTAGAGGCTCCAAAACTGACCCAGAAGAAGAGAAACATGAAGTCAACCAGATTCCATATAAATCATATGCAAAAGGATTGTTCATTGTGTTAAATGCAATAATTATCGGGTACAGAATTTTATACATAAATGTATTGTACTTTTCCCATATCCAAAAATAACAGAGAGAAAACTTACAAATGGGTTGGACTGGCTTGGCAACGAGTTCAGTGAACATATGAACTGGGTCTAACTGATGTGCACTAAATGCTTAACTGCAATGAAGCGAGTGTTGTGGGAGAGGTTGACTTGCAGTCGAGGGTACAAGTTGATATATTATTATTTTTCAAAAGCATCAAAAGTCACTTTTTGAAGTAATTTGTTTCTTATTAACCCAAATGTAGAAAATAGTTTTTCTAAGCAATTCAGTTTTGAGAGGAAGTTTACTTTTGTTGTTGTTCTGTAGTGGCACTTGATAATGGTAGATTGTGTGCAAATGTGTCACAGTTACTGATTATATAAGTGGTTTAAGTTTGCCTGTTGATGGGGATCTCCATTTAGTTGAACTCATGTCCCTCCAGTGACAAATCTCAGGATTTGGGGATGGGTAAACTGACCCTAGATTAACAATAGAATACTTCTGCTCACTGAGATGTGGCAGTAACTATTGTCAACCACATAGAGGCACTGTAACTGTTTAGACACTCAAAGGACACCACTATGGAAATATGCGGTTGATGGATTTCTTGCGCTGCAATGACGCTATGTATTTTCTCAGTGCATTTTATCATTTTAAGGGTATTTCTGTCACTGATTTACTTGTGCATTGACCCTCTTAAGTAGAGATATTCTGGTCCTATTGCACTCTGCTGATGAAATTATTTCTTAAAGCTTGTCTTTTCTTCCAACCTCTGTGATAGAAAAGCCATGCCATATGTACAGATTCAAAGGGCTTTTTCTAATGTTGAGTTGTGATTGCACTGTGCAAAGGCTGTATTGAGTTCCTTGATGTTTTCATTCATTTAAGACCTTATTGCGGAATGTCAACATGTAATTCCTGGTTAGTCACTTGTGATGGACATCCATGTGATTTAAAGGGGCAGGTACTGAGTTGAAGGAGTCTAGAGCAGCTTTAATTTCATGTCAAAGTCATTTTAACGGTATATCAGGAATTTAATTCTATTGCCTTAACCTGTAGTGTGCAGTAGGAGCGTTGACATTTTTTATAGTTACCATCCAACTGCAAGTTTGATTAATGTCAGAAATAAATTTAACTCGTGCATGACTTTGATAACCAAACTCATATACATTGTTTAAAAAAAAAGTGCAGATGATTTAGTTAGTGCCACTGTAGTGCCACTCAGTGTGTATAAATAGCCTTTACTGAGGGGTGGCAAAGTGAGCGTGAGCATTTTGACTTGTACATAATGCTTCTGTTGAAATCGAAAGGACTGTATGTTTATGGAGTAGACCTCGAGTGTGTAAAAAGACTAAGTGCGTCAAGATGTTGATCGGACACACTATTTTTTTGCCCATCTTTGTAGACTAGATGAGTCGTCTTGGAGATGTTATGGTGTAGCTGCATACATAACTGTCTTTTTAATGAATGAGTATTGAGATGATCCAGTCAATGTATTTATACCTGTCCGTAGAATATGATTTTCAAAAATATTTTCTGTTTATTGATAAATTGCAATGATATTTCTATGTTTGTTGAAATTTGATGAAAAAAATACAGAAAATAAAAAGATGCATCATATGATAATGTTCGTCTCCACTGGTTTATCTGCGGAATTATGCAATATTATCTCATATAATAATAAACAATATAATAGTTGATACTGCTACTGTTGAGATGAGATCCATAGTTAGGATGAGGCTATTGTCTTGCTAACCTTATTCCTTGGTACTAATCACTGTAATAGCCTACTGTTACAACTGTGCCCTTCTAGTCCATGTGCTACACATCAGTGTGCAGTATGTATACGTTGGTATGGACAACAATGTGCTAAGCAAAACAATGTAAACTGTTTAGTTACCAGAATTGTGCAGTAGTCATCCTACGTAGTTGGAAGATGTTACGTGCACGCGCTACATTCAAGTAGCCTACGTAATTTCCTGATTTTCTAACCGGTGGTGTTCCAACAACCGGTACCAAGCAGGTACCAAGATTACAAAGAGTAGCGTTATATAGGCTACGTCTTTTAAACTCTGACGATTATTCCTCGAGGTTAAAACTGTGCTTCTATACTGTTTGTCCCTAATACGAGACCCAGAGAAGAACACAATTTCATTCTACCCACTGTACTGAAGACGTCAAGAAAACGACTCCTAGCGCCCTCAGCTTAGACATTTTGATTTTGACAGTAAGTAATAAGAGCCTACCTACAACGGCGATACAAAACATGTATTCTTGCATTTTCATTTGCATGATAAGTTTAGCACTATATTTTATACCGTTTTGTTATGTGTTTGTTAAGCTAGCAGCTAGTGCTAGTACTAGGAGTTCTCATTGGCTACAGTATGTATTTGGCTAGCAATGGATATAAACCATCAAACCTTTCTTCCTTGGATAAAGGCAAAACCACGAGGAGACATATCTTAAACGAAAGATTGGGTTGTTGTCAAAATAACATATCTTTAGTTAACATGGAAATATCAAGTTGTTGAAAGTTATTTAGGAATGCATAGAAATCTGAACGTTCTGTTGGGGACGTTTTTTCCTTTGAAACTTTTTGCAGCTGGTCGGAAACCACTGCAGGTACTTCCTGTAACCTTGATTGAGTGAAATGGCCGAGTTAGAAAAACAAATAGAAGGACGAATTTTAAAATGTCTTATCACATGTGCTTTGAGATCAGCTATGAAGTGACGCGAAATGGCATTTGGTGGGTGAATGATCATTCGTAGAACGTTCGCAGTAAACTAGATGTATTTTCTGAAGGAATCTACCTGTAGGGTCAGTAAAAGTATAGCAAGTTTATAATTTAACAGTGAGCAGAGACAACACTTGATTCCCCCTACTCTTTTGCATGTTTTAATGCAGATTGATGCTGAACCAATTTTAATGTCCATGGCTATCACTCTCCGAATCATGATTTAATAAAAGTCACTATAATATAATATTTCATGGTCATAAATCAAACGGTCCTCTAATGTCAACGTCATCTTTATTGTCAATCAGGCCATGCAATTTTAGCCATGTGCTTGTAAATAAAGACGGAACAAATTAATACAGACGTTTCACTCGCTCTGCCCAGGCTGCCGTGAAATTGGCTAGTTTTGGTTCGTCTGCAGTTACCATGGCAGTTACTGCTGGTAATGGAAAGTTTCAAGTTCGGATCATTTTACGGTCTCGGTTCTTTGAATCTCGTTCATTAAAAGGAACGAACCCTTTTTCGAGTCATTCGTTCATTTCCACCTATGCAGGTCACTTGAAAAACGATCCGAAGACTCGTACCCGAAGACCCAGTCGGGAAATTAACGAATAATTTCTGTCTCCTCAAACCTGACTGAGCATGCAACAGTCCCGATGCGCGGCCACGAGAACCAATCACTCTTTGAGAGGACTCTACCGAGTCCTTGAATCGTTCACGAACAACATCACTAGTTACTGCAGACTAGCAGTCATTGTATTCACGTTCACTTGTGTTTAAAAGTAAAGTTTATATATAAAAATGGCTCACGATGAATCTGAAGCTGCGCCATCATCATCTTCTAGAAGATCGTATACAAATTCCAAGAAGCTGGAGGTAATTGAACTTGCGAAACAGAAAGGAAACCGTGCCTCAGCAAGAGAACATGGAATAGATGAAAGCCTGGTTCGTCAGTGGAGACTCCGCGAAGATGTCCTGAAAAAGCAGAAAATCACTGCCAGAGCCGCTGGTCGAGGTCAACGCTGCCGCTGGCCAAATTTAGAGAAGAATATGGCGTCCTGGATCACAGCCCAGAGAGATGCCGGGAAAATCGGGAGTACTGTAGCAATTCGACTAAAAGCCAGTGTAATGGCAAAGGAAATGGGACATGAAGATTTTTTGTCTAGCCAATCTTGGTGCTTCCGCTTTATGAAGAGGAACAATTTATCTATCAGAGCCCGAACAGATGTTGGACAGAAATTACCTGATGGCTGGGAGAAAAAAGTGGGCATACAGGATTTTAAATCGTTTGTCCATAGGATTATAAGACAACACAATTTCTCACCAAGTAAAGTTGGGAACATGGACAGTTCATAGGCGGAGTTTCTGGGGGGGCAGGGGGGGCCCTGCCCCCCCTGGTGTCTGAAACATGTAATGACATGACGTCAAGGAAATGGCAAAATATAAATGTTAAAAATGTATACGTACTGATATTTTAAGGTTTTGATTAAAATACATGGTAGTAGTATGTAATGAATATGAATCCTAGCACATTTTTGTAATATATTTATTTTTCAGTAATCGTGTGACATAGTGACGTTGACTACTGTTTCCGTCCGCTACTTGGTTTCCCGCTCTCAGTATCAATCTCGCTAGCGCATAACAATTACAGTTGTAGCCTGATGTAAGTATTGCAAACTGCAAATGGATATTCGACGTTTTTTAAAACGTCCCATGACCTCGGCCAACACTCGGCAAGAAGAAGAACCAGAGCCAGTAATTCTACCAACAAATGCTGATGACCTGGAAACACCTGGAACCAGCTCGGCAAACCCAGCTAGTGCTAGCTCACCATCGGATCTTGCTGGGCTGTCGTCTGGGTCAGTTAGCTTGCCTAGAAGCACTAGCTCACAGCAACTACCAAATGATCTTGGCGACAAGCACTGCTGTCCTAAGAAGCCTATTCTTCCGGATTTTCCTTCAAGGTTGTTTGGAAAGACTAAACGATCCTTCTCCACGTACTACTACAACAAGTACTGTTGGCTTGAATACTCGGTTTTAAAGGATGCTGTCTTCTGTTTCGCCTGCCGCCACTTCCAGACTGACAGCAGTGTGGAAGAATCGTTCCGAAAGGGCGTAAGTGACTGGAAAAAACTAAGCAGCAAACTGGAAAAACATGCAAATTCACTGGCCCATCAGAACTGTATGGTTAAATGGGACAACTTCAAACAGAGCACATCTGGAGGTGGATCGATAGCTGCCAAATTGTCGGAGAGCCACAACGCTACTGTTGAGAAGAACAGATCTTATCTTTTTAAAGTTGTGGATATCGTGAGATTGCTGTCTGCACTTGGATTGCCTTTCCGTGGACACAGGGAGGCTATCGATTCAGAGTCTCGTGGGAATTATCTTGAAGTTTGCAAATTTTTCTCGAAATATGATCCCGACTTTCAAAGTATGCAGTCTAATTATTTCAATGCTACAAGTCCAGATTTTCAGAACGAAATAATTGAGATATGCGCAAATTTGGTTCGTGCGGAAATTGCAGAGAAAGTGCAGGACACTGGGTTTTTTGCTGTAATCGCAGATGAGGCCAGGTCATCCCACACTGAGCAGCTGTCAGTCTGTTTAAGATATACAGAGCAGCTTGAAATCAAGGAGCGTTTTTTGTGTTTTATTGATTGTTCAGCATCTCGAAATGCAGCTGGGATCGTGGACGCCATAAACACTGGATTGGAGATCTGCGGACTGAAAAACATCCCAATTGTTGCCCAGAGCTACGATGGCGCCTCTGTAATGTCCGGCCAAGTGTCTGGAGTGCAGCAGCGCATTAAAGAGACGCATCCATACGCAGTATACATACACTGCTTGGCTCACAAACTGAATCTCGTGCTTGTGGACTGCTGCACGGTGAACCGCAGTGTCAAAACATTACTGAATGTCATCGGCAAACTGTACTCAGTATTTGCAGAGCCGACCAACCACCATCGCTTTATTGAAGTCCAGAAATCGCTGGATATGAAGCCAACCGAAATTGCACAGCCCAGCGAGACGCGCTGGGCATGCAAGTGGCGTTCTCTGCATGCCGTTAAAACACACTACTCTGCGATTACACAGTGCCTGAGAGAAATGAGTGATGAGGGAGGCAAGTGGTCAGTGGAGGCCACTGGCCTATGTGAGCATATGGGCAGGTTGTCATTCATTACATGTCTCATTGTACTTGAAGACATACTGCGTGTGATTCATGTCACACACAAAGCCCTTCAGTCCTCCAGTCTCGCACTTTCCGAAGCGGCTGTGCTTACCGACAACCTGAAAGCGCACTTTGTGTCACAGAGACAGACTGACAAATGGAATGATGTATGGGGATCAGTGAAACAGTTCTGCCGAGACAACAACGTCTCCGTACCCGAGGATGCGAACATTCAGAGTCAGACACCTGCTGGTCCTGGACCACTACCGAAAAGAAAACGGGCCACACAACCCCCCACCTCCCTCGACAATTTCCTGATAACAACGACTTTGGGCCACAGAGAAGAAAATGATGTAAATACTGTACAAATGTCCCAGAGTGAGACCCCTGGATTCCAACAGCACCTGTATTTCCCAGTGCTGGATACCATCATTGGCGAACTGGAGAGACGATTCACTGGAGAGGCTGTTGAACTCGCACAGGCCTGTGCAGCAGTGTTAAGATGCGACAAAAGTGGAATTGAACCTCTCGTACAAAAGTATGCACAGCCTCTGAAAATCAACCCCCACCTTGTTGGGGCAGAGATGGACCTTGTTAAAGCCTCTACTGTCGGATCTGTGTCACGTGAACATCTTCAAAAAACGGTGACAAGGGCCGTATACCCAAATCTATACATTCTACTACAGTTGGCCCTGACTCTACCCGTTGGATCTGCCACTTCCGAGAGGAGTTTCTCTGCAATGAGAAGGATTCGCAACTGGCTACGCTTAACAACAGGAGCTGCACGGTTTTCATCCCTTGCTGTGCTTCACATCGAGCGCGACATCACTGCCAGGCTGTCACTTGAGACGGTTGTGGACGTTTACGCAGGACGCAAAAAAAGACGCTTACTTCTGCACTAGGTAAGACTATTTTATTTAAATGAATACTCCTAGCAACCACGTTGTAATGTAACAACTGGTGTTGAACCTCATCTAAACTTGTGCCATCGTGCGAAATGCGCTTTGTGTGTGTGTGTGTGTGTGTGTGTGTGTGTGTGTGTGTGTGTGTGTGTGTGTGTGTGTGGTGTGTGTGTGTGTGTGTGTGTGTGTGTGTGTGTGTGGTGTGTGTGTGTGTGTGTGTGTGTGTGTGTGTGTGTGTGTGTGTGTGTGTGTGTGTGTGTGTGTGTGTGTGTGTGTGTGTGTGTGTGGTGTGTGTGTGTGTGTGTGTGTGGTGTGTGTGTGTGTGTGTGTGTGTGTGTGTGTGTGTGGTGTGTGTGTGTGTGTGTGTGTGTGTGTGTGTGTGTGTGTGTGTGTGTGTGTGCGTGCGTGCGAACATGAGTGAGAACATGTTCGTGTGAAAAAAATTGTTTTGCCCCCCCTGATGCAAAAGTGAAACTCCGCCTATGGGACAGTTGCCAGCGTTGGTGATGTAATTGCTAACAAACATTGACTGTAAAATAAATGTTTATAATATTTATACAATACACGAAACATTTGGCTTTATTGCTGGACATAGAACTAGCCTACTATCCACCACCGAAGTGTGTTACACAACAGCACGCTGTAAGATTGCCTATACTCGTGCATTGCTTGGTATCATTGTTCCCGTATCAACTGCGACCTATATTCCAGCGCGGTTTATCCTCAGATTTACAAACACAAAAGCTCCCATTCTGGTGGGGGCGTCTTATACTAAGGCGGCTTATTTTCTGAAAAAACAAAATATTATAATGTAGCTTTAGGAAGATTAGTAGTGCCGACGTGTTGTTTTTCTTCCTTAATAGCTTTTCCCTGTTTTTCAGATGCCAAGGAAGAAGAACTGGCGCAGAGGGCTTCACCATAAGGCTGCTGCTGTAGCACGCAGGATCTTAAAAGCCAGCGAAATGGCAAAGGCCCTGGAAGAGAAGGAGGCAGAGCTGAAGCCCACTCTGCAGAAGCTGATGATCTCGTCTGGCTCCCAGACGGAGGTCAACTGGAAGGACATGTCCCAGGAGGACAACAGGGAGGAGATCAAAGCCATGCCCAGGTGAATAAGTCACTTTTGGCTCAGAGGCATTCATAGACTGAACCAGTGACAAACTGAGTGAACAAAAACAAAATAATTTTGTTTGATTTTTCTTTAAACCTTGTTCCAGGTTTGAGATGGAGCTGGTACATCTCTCCAACCCAGAGGGCTTGGGTGTTGAGGAGGACCTTCCCCTGCCTGGGCTCAATAGCCCATCTCCTCCCCCAGCCCAGGTTTCACCTGACAGACAGAGAGCACTCAGGGCCCAGAGGGTGGAACAGCCCAGAGTAGTGTCAGGGTCCCCTGTCTCTCTGGACCCTAGCTTGTATCATGCCCACAATGGAGAAGTGGTCCAGAGAGCTGAGAAGAGGAAGAGGTGTAACACTGTGAGCAGGATGGTTTTGTTACATATTCAAAAAAAATATGAGAAAAATACATTGATATGTATGTTTGTGTACATAAACATGTTGAATCCCCACAGCAACATTTCCAACTATAACAACAGTTTTTGCCTGTTTCCCACAGGATAGCGGATTACCTGGTGCATCTGCTGACCACAGCGGGAAACGGCAGAAAGGGAAACTAAAGAGTGGTATGTTAACCTGTCGTACAATGTTTCCCCTATTGCTGCTAATGTTAGTTAGGCATGTCATTGGGACAGTGCTAGAAATATGCCTTATAGTTGTCTTTGTATTCATGCTGTGATCAGCAGTAGCTGCATCTGTCTTGAACTGCGTGTGACTGCCCTGGTGGCTGTACTCTGATGAACTGTGCTGTGTGCAGCAGGCTCGGGCCAGGTGGGTCAGCTGTTGGCCGTGTCTCTAAAGGAGGAGGAGCTGAGCCAGTCCATGCTGGCCTTGGACACTTCGCTCAACCAGGCCCGCAGCTCACTGCAGGCTGCCTTCACCAAAGTTCAGCAGCTCCTGTTGGCCAAACAGCAGGTACGCACAAACCAATTTTCATGGTCAGTGCAGTGTGACCCGTGTTGTTATTTCACGGATGGTTTTTCTTTGTACGTAGTTCTAAATGTAAGCTCTTCCTCCAGGTGAATATGGAGATCAACTGTCTGCGAGCCAGGCGTGTTGAGGAATCTTCCGTGGGAAGCACCATCTTTTGAAATTCCTTTTTCGAACAAGAATGACAACGAGGCCCAGTGATGTCATTTCCTGTCTGCCACCTCTGATCTGCAGGTGGATACACTGTGGTAACTAGTAATGACGACACAGCTACAGCACTGTCGACCCACAACTCCCTTCCTCCTCCATCCTGCCCCCTGTGGCCTGCAGCTCTCCTCCCCCTCTGACTGTCTCACACACTGGGCCCCTTGCACCATCCTTGCCCTCCACAGTCACCCTGACCCCCCCCCCAAACACCTACCCCTCTCCAGGTTTCCAAGTCAGATGGACACGTTTTCCTACCCAGTCTGGAAACAGGTACATACACTATTTCAGCTAGAAATATACTGTAATCATATTTTCTAGATGGTTGGGTAGCATTTGTTTAGGTCGAGCTTAGAAATGTTCGAGCTTGTGGACTACCCCTTCCATCCCCCAAACATGTGTATGTGAGCTACCACTGAGGGGGAAAGAGGATGATTTTATTTAACACAACAAGTTAGCATCCATTAAGATACTTAATCCTAGTTTGGAAAAACGAAAAACAAAGATTTATATTATATTAAAGAAGTACGGTAAGCTACAGAACCACCGGTTAGGGTTAGTGCAGTTTGAAATGTGTAACATGGTTGGAAATTTGATTTTTTTTGTCAATGATATAATCAGTTGTTATACCTATTGAGCTACAACTGATTTAAATAATAATGTTTTGATGATGATAACATTGTTTTACTGGTTTCTTCACAGTAAAGTCTGACCCGATCCTAGAGGCTCCAAAACTGACCCAGAAGAAGAAGGTTCGGAGAGAAACATGAAGTCAACCAGATTCCATATACAGTCGTATGCAAAAGTTTAGGCACCCCTCTGAGGCTGCATGATAATTTCCTGTCTTCACCAAAAAAGATCAATATAATATTGTAATATTACTTTTCTAGTTAACACTGAGTGCTGGGGTGTTTTCCAGACAAAGATATTTGGTGTAGCAGTATTTAGTTGTGTGAAATTAAATCAAATGTGAAAAAAAGGCTGTGCAAAAGTTTGGGCACCCTTATCATTTATTTGATTTGAATACCTCTGCCTACTAAATGCTGATTAACTGCAACACATAGTTAGTCTGATTAACTCGTTAAGCCTTCAATTACATAAAAAGGTGCATTCAATCATTAGAAAGGGTATTTAAGTTAGCCAATTGCAAGTTTTGCTTCTCTTTGATTCTCCTCTGAACAGTGGCAAAATGGGGGCATCAAAACAGCTATCAAATGATCTAAAAACAAAGATTGTTCAGCAGTATGGTTTAGGGGAAGGCTACAAAAAGTTATCCCGGAGGTTTCAGCTATCAGTTTCCACTGTGAGGAATGTCATTAGGAAATGGAAGGCAACAGGCACAGTTCTTGTTAAGGCCAGAAGTGGCAGGCCAGGAAAAATAACAAAGAGGCAAAGGCGAAGAATGGTCAGAATGGTCAAGGACAACCCTCAGATCACCTCCAAAGAGCTGCAAGGTCATCTTGCTGCAGATGGTGTCACTGTGCATTGCTCGACCATTCAGCGCACATTGCACAGAGAACAGCTGTATGGGAGAGTGATGCGGAAGAAGCCTTTTCTGCACACGCGCCACAAAAAGGCTCGCTTGAGGTTTGCCAAACTACATTTGAACAAGCCAGGCTCATTTTGGAACAAAGTACTGTGGACTGATGAGACAAAGATGGAGTTATTCGGTCACAACAAGAGGCGTTACGCATGGAGGCAAAAGAACACAGCATTCCTAGAAAAACACTTGCTGCCCACAGTAAAATTTGGTGGGGGGTCCGTCATGCTGTGGGGCTGTGTGGCTAGTGCAGGAACTGGGAATCTAGTTAAAGTTGAAGGTCGTATGGATTCAACTCAGTACCAGCAAATTCTGGACAATAATGTTCAAGAATCTGTAACAAAGCTGAAGTTACGGCGCAGTTGGGTGTTCCAGCAGGACAACGACCCGAAACATTGCTCCAAATCCACTAAGGCATTTATGCAGAGGAACAACTACAATGTTTTGGAATAGCCATCCCAGTCCCCAGACTTGAATATAATTGAAAATCTATGGGGTGACTTGAAGCGGGCTGTCCACGCTAGGCACCCATCAAACCTTACTCAACTGGAGATGTATTGTAAGGAAGAATGGTCCAAATTACCTCAATCCAGAATCCAGACACTCATCAGAGGATATAAAAAGCGTCTAGAAGCTGTTATTTTTGCAAAAGGAGGCTCTACTAAATATTAATGTGATTTTTCTGTTGGGGTGCCCAAATTTATGCAAGTGTCTAATTCTCTTATGATGCGTATGGCATATTTTCTGTTAATCAAATAAACCTTATTTCACGGCTAAAATATCACTGTCCATGACGTATGTGTATATATATGACAAAGACGTTCCTCATCCAAACGCCCAACATTTTATAGATGAAAGTAATGGAGATTATCAGGGGTGCCCAAACTTTTGCATACGACTGTAAATCATATGCAAAAGGATTGTTCATTGTGTTAAATGCAATAATTATCGGGTACAGAATTTATACATAAGTGTATTGTACTTTTCCCATATCCAAAAATGAAAGAGAGAAAACAAACAATGGGTTAGACTGGCTTGGCAACGAGTTCAGGAACTGGGTCTAACTGATGTGCACTAAATGCTTAACTGCAATGAAGCGAGTGTTGTGGGAGAGATTGACTTGCAGTAGAGGGTACAAGTTGATATATTATTATTTTTCAAAAGTCACTTTTTGAAGTAATTTGTTTTCTTATTAACCCAAATGTAGAAAATCGTTTTTCTAAGCAATTCAGTTTTGAGAGGAAGTTGACTTTTGCTGTTCTGTACTAGTGGCACTTGGTATTTTTGTCACTAATTTACTTGAGCGTTCTTCCAACCTCTGTGATAGAAAAGCCAAATGTACAGATTCAAAGGGCTTTTTCTAATGTTGATTGCACTGTGCAATCACAAACAAAGGTTTACTTTTGTTGTTCTGTATATTTTTTTAAATAGTTACTATCCAACTGCAAGTTTGATTAACTTTGATAACCAAACTCATACGTTGTTTAAATAAATATGATGATTTAGTTAGTGCCACTCAGTGTGTATAAATAGCCTTTACTGAGGGGGGGCAAAGTGTTGTATAATAATAACGGTATCCTTTGATTCTTGACATTATTATGAGCAAATAAAGAATGAACAAGAGTAAAGGCGAGCAAAAAAAATAGCCAAGAACCTGGAGTAGAAAATAAACTAGAAAAAAAGTTCCATGATGTAATGAAGGCGAGCCAAGTAAAAAGAAAGGCATGGTTCACTTTGTTATTTTCAAGAAATACAGTTGCCCCGATGTAAAGGTACAAAATAAATACTAAGAGGTGGTAAAAGATGCGAGGATCAGAGTCATCCACCGTAGTTAGAAGATGTTACGTGCACGCTCTACATTCAGGTACGTCATTTCCTGATTTTCTATCCGGTGGTGTTCCAACAACTGTTACCACGATTACAACTCTTCAGTGAGTATTCCTCGAGGTTAAAACTGCTTCTATACTCTTTGGCACTAATGCGAGACCCAGAGACGATCACAATTTATTTTACCCACTGTACTGAAGACGTCAAGAAAACAACTCACCAGACTCCTGCCTTCAGCTTTATTTGGTTTTGACAGTAAGTGATAAGAGCCTACCTACAACGGCGATACAAAACAAGTATTCTTGCATTTTCATTCGCATGATAAGTTTAGCACTATATTGTATACCGTTTTTATGCGTGTTTGCTGCAACCTAGCAGCTACTAAGGATGTATCTTTGCTACTGTATAGCACTACATAGGTGCAGGCTAGCAATGGATAGGCCATCAAACCTTTAACATTGTTCTTGGTTGCTACCTGGGAGAAAAGGGCAAAAGCACAAGGAGACATACCTTAAACTAAAGATTAGGTTGTTTTCTTCAAGATAACGTATCTTTAGTCAACATGGAAAAAATAGATATTTGGAGAAATATCAAGTTGTCGAAAGTTCTTTAGGAATGCACAGGAATCTGTGAACGTTCTGTTGGGAACTTTTTTTCCTTCGTAACTTTTTGCCGCTGGTCGGAAACCACACTTGCACTTCCTGTAAACCTTGATTGAGTGAAATGGCCAAGTTAGAAAAACAAATAGACATGTGCTTTGAGATCAGCTATGAAGTGACGTGAAATCGCATTTTGTGGGTGAATGATCATTCTAGACAACGTCGCAGACTACTGTTCGCAGTACACTAGATGTATTTTCTGAAGTAATCCACCTAGGGTCAGTAAAACTATAAAAAAAGGACAGTTTATAATTTAACAGTGAGCAGAGACAGCACTTGATTCCCTCTACTCTTGTTACTGTGAATGTTTTAATCCAGATTGATGCTGAACCAATTTTAATGTCCATGGCTATAGTCACTGTCCAAATCAGGATATTAAAAGTCACTATAATATCCTATTTCATGGTCATCAATCAAACTGTCTTCTAAAGCTATACTTGGAGGACCATGTTCCGGTGACAAAATACAAACCATAACACTACATGGCATTCCAAATGTTTTCCTGTTTAGTATTAAGAGTTTTTTTTAACCTGTATTCACCCTATATAAAGACATGGGCATGATGGTGTTAAATGATTACTTACACTTGAGAAACAAAATATTAGAATGTAGCTTTATGAAGACTACCGGTAGTAGGCCTACTCCTTTTCTTCCTTCCTTAATTGCTTTTCCCTGTTTTTCAGATGCCAAAGAAGAAGAAATCGCACAAAGGTCTTAATTTAAAGGCTGCTGCTTTAGCACGCAGGATCTTAAAAGCCAGCGAAATGGCAAAGGCCCTGGAAGAGAAGGAGGCGGAGCTGAAGCCCACTCTGCAGAAGCTGACGATCTCGTCTGGCTCCCAGACGGAGGTCAAGTGGAAGGACATGTCCCAGGAGGACAACACAGAGGAGGTCAAAGCCATGCCCAGGTGAATACGTCACTTTTGGCTCAGAGGCATTCATAGACTGAACCAGTGACAAACTGAGTGAACAAAAACAAAATAATTTTGTTTGATTTTTCTTTAAACCTTGTTCCAGGTTTGAGATGGAGCTGGTACATCTCTCCAACCCAGAGGGCTTGGGTGTTGAGGAGGACCTTCCCCTGCCTGGGCTCCATATCCCATCTCCTCCACCAGCCCAGGTTTCACCTGACAGACAGAGAGCACTCAGGGCCCAGAGGGTGGAACAGCCCAGAGTAGTGTCAGGGTCCCCTGTCTCTCTGGACCCTAGCTTGTATCATGCCCACAATGGAGAAGTGGTCCAGAGAGCTGAGAAGAGGAAGAGGTGTAACACTGTGAGCAGGATGGTTTTGTTACATATTCTTTGTGTGTATATATAAAAATAGAGAGAAAAATACTTTGATATGTATCTTTGTATAGTGTGTACATACATAAACGTGTTGAATCCCCACAGCAACATTTACAACTATAACAACAGTTTTTGCCTGTTTCCCACAGGATAGCGGATTACCTGGTGCATCTGCTGACCACAGTGGGAAACGGCAGAAAGGGAAACTAAAAAGTGGTATGTTAACCTGTCGTACAATGTTTCCCCTATTGCTGCTAATGTTAGTTAGGCATGTCATTGGGACAGTGCTAGAAATATGCCTTATAGTTGTCTTTGTATTCATGCTGTGATCAGCAGTAGCTGCATCTATCTTGAACTGCGTGTGACTGCCCTGGTGGCTGTACTCTGATGAACTGTGCTGTGTGCAGCAGGCTCGGGCCAGGTGGGTCAGCTGTTGGCCGTGTCTCTAAAGGAGGAGGAGCTGAGCCAGTCCATGCTGGCCTTGGACACTTCGCTCAACCAGGCCCGCAGCTCACTGCAGGCTGCCTTCACCAAAGTTCAGCAGCTCATGTTGGCCAAACAGCAGGTACTCACAAACCTTCTTTCATTGTCAGTGCATTGTGACCCGTGTTGTTTTTTCATGGATGGCTTTTCTTTGTACGTAGTTCTAAATGGAAGCTCTTCCTCCAGGTTATTACGGAGATCAACTATCTGCGAGCCATGCGTGTTGAGGAATCTTCTGTGGGAAGCACGGTCTTTTGAAGAATGACAAAGAGGCCCAGTGATGTCATTTCCTGTCTGCCACCTCTGATCTGCAGGTTGATACATTGTGGTAACTAGTAATGACGACACAGCTACAGCACTGTCGACCCACAACTCCCTTCCTCCTCCATCCTGCCCCCTGTGGCCTGCAGCTCTCCTCCCCCTCTGACTGTCTCACACACTGGGCCCCTTGCACCATCCTTGCCCTCCACAGTCACCCTGACCCCCCCCCAAACACCTACCCCTCTCCAGGTTTCCAAGTCAGATGGACAAGTTTTCCCACCCAGTCTGGAAACAGGTACATACACTATTTCAGCTAGAAATATACTGTAATCATATTTTCTAGATGGTTGGGTAGCATTTGTTTAGGTCATGTTTTGTAGAAATGTTCGACAAACATGTGTGTATGTGAGCTACCACTGAGGGGGAAAGAGGATGATTTTATCTAACACAGCAAGTTAGCATCCATTTAGGTACTTAATCCTAGTTGGAAAAAATATTTTATCCCTGGTTGAGCAACTTCTGCATGTGGTTGATTGAAATCAAGTATTGATTTAATATTTAAAAAGTAAGCTACAGAACCACCGGTTAGGGTTAGTGCAGTTTGAAAAGTGTAACATGGTTGGAAATGTGACATTTTTTGTCAATGATATAATCAGTCCAGTTGGTATACCTATTGAGCTACAACTGATTTAAATAATAATGTTTTGATGATGATAACATTGTTTTACTGGTTTCTTCACAGAAAAGTCTGACCCGATCCTAGAGGCTCCAAAACTGACCCAGAAGAAGAGAAACATAAAGTCAACCAGATTCCATATAAATCATATGCAAAAGGATTGTTCATTGTGTTAAATACAATGATTATTGGGTACAGAATGTATACATAAGTGTATTGTACTTTTCCCATATCCAAAAATGAAAGAGAGAACTTACAAATGGGTTGGACTGGTTTGGCAACGAGTTCAGTGAACATATGAACTGGGTCTAACTGATGTGCACTAAATGCTTAACTGCAATGAAGCGAGTGTTGTGGGAGAGATTGACTTGCAGTAGAGGGTACAAGTAGATATATTCATTTTTCAAAAGCATCAAGTCACTTTTTGAAGTGATTTGTTTTCTTATTAACCCAAATGTAGAAAATAGTTTCTCTAAGCAATTCAGTTTTGAGAGGAAGTTGACTTTTGTTGTTCTGTAGTGGCACTTGGTATTTCTGTCACTGATTTACTTGTGTGTTCTTCCAGCCTCTGTGATAGAAAAGCCAAATGTACAGATTCAAAGGGCTTTTTCTATTGTTGAGTTGTGATTGCACTGTGCAAAGGTTGTATCGAGTTCCTTGATTGTTTTCCTTAATTTATGACTTGGTTAGTCACTTGTGATGGACATCAATGTGATTTAAAGGGGCGGATACTGAGTTGAAGGAGTCTAGAGCACCTTTAATTTCATGTCAGTCATTTTAACGGTATATCAGGAATTTAAATCTATTGCCTTCACATTTTTTATAGTTACCATCCAACTGCAAGTTTGATTAATGTCAGAAATAAATGTATGCAGTTTGTGTATGGTTGGGATAAAAGTGCATACAAGAAATACATGTAAACTGTAGTTACCAGAATTTTGTTGTATAATAATGGTATTTGTAGATGCAAATATCTCACAAATCAGAGTCTGCCCCCGTCAGGCCACATAACCACACTGGTTCCACCCAGCGTGGCTCAGCAGGTGCCCCCCACTGTACCATCTAACCCAGCCTCCCCTCCGCTCAGCAGGTGCCCCCCACTGTGCCATCTAACCCAGCCTCCCCTCCGCTCAGCAGGTGCCCCCCACTGTGCCATCTAACCCAGCCTCCCCTCCGCTCAGCAGGTGCCCCCCACTGTACCATCTAACCCAGCCTCCCCTCCGCTCAGCAGGTGCCCCCCACTGTACCATCTAACCCAGCCTCTGCTCAGCCTGCCTGCAGGGTCACCCTTCTCATGGACTATTGAGCAATAAGGAACATTGTTGTGTGAATTATTACATGTCTGTACCATGTACATTTGGATATTTAGCAAATGTCAGGAGGAATGTCATTGCTGCCTGCAGCTATATTTTGTCTTATTATTCTACATCAGTTTCAGGTTATGTAATCATAGCCTACAATGGCAGCTCAATCAATATGATACACACATGTAGTGCACTGAATGTAATTGTCAATGAATTGTCAAGTTCTCAATGAGGTCTGAGTTTGATTGTAAGTGGCGGATAAAGGCAGGATATAGGCATGATGAGCTGATCTTAAGTCAGTGCTTAAAGGAAACAATTCTGCCAAGTAAAATCCCCTTCATGTGACAATAATGAAGAGGATTCTTCTGGTTTGTCCATCTGTTTGTGTAGGGGATGTTGTGTAAGACTGGTGCTATCAAAGGTAAATATATTATTATATTAGGATAGCAGTTCTCATGAGATAGCCTAAGTGTGGCATAGCCTTATGTGTTAGACTGTGGACATTATAAAGTAGGCTATGAAGCATGAATACACATTATTTGGGGATTTCTTTGGCCTTTTTAATGGTAATATTAATGATTTTAGAGTTGAGATTGGACGTGATTCAAAGATCAATATCAGTACCCTATATTGAAACTGTATCGTGCATGCAATTTATAAGATACAAGTTTATTTGCCGGGTCCCGTTAGTGGAAAATGTTTATAATCTGTCAAAATCCTCTAGCGGTCACGTGTCCCGGATAAATTCGATTAACATTTCGCTGTTGGTCAGTGCATAACGGAAACGACGCGGATGCGAACAGTCAGTCCGGTGGTTCTGAAAGCGACTAGGGCAAACCGAATAACAGAAAACAGTGCTTATTTGAAGCTTCATAATTGTGTTGAAGGCATTCATTAAATAGTTGTTATCAAATTTGGAAAAATGATTTCCCCGTGGGACCGGTGGTACTCCACAAGCTGCTGCCTTTGCTGCCATGTCCGGACGGGCACCATTATCCTTGGTATTTGGTACATGGTAAGCCATAAATTAATTCAAATATGTTTTTAGTGTAGTTTTTTGGTGGGTTGTTTGTATTAATAACGTAATTATGGTTGGATTTAGTATTTTGCAAGGACCTGTCACGGTAACTGTTTTCAGTGTCACACGGATGGAATATGGCACCTATTTTTCTCCATTTTGTGAATCTAAAATTATGATAATATTTTTTTTATTCAAGGACCATTAATATTGATTTATATGCACCTCGTTCGCTATGGTTTAGGTAGCCTCTATCTCTGAAACATTCACGAACATTCTAGAATAATTTAATCTCAAACAAAATGCTTTTGCAAGTGACGTCAATGTTCAGTTGATTGTTTTAGCATACTTGAAATTATCGGGGTATTTTTGGTCTAGCTTCTGTATTTAGACACGAGACGACTCGTACATTTTAAAATAGCGTTACTTTGTCAGGTAAGTCCTTGATCTTTCCTAAAGCGGCTGATCTATTTTTGACTACTATTGATGTCACATGGACAGTTGTAAAGTCGGTGATGAAAAACACATTGACAGACAGACTACGATTAATTAACTTATTGTGCAATTGTGCAATTTCAATTAACAGGCTAGAATGTCACTGGCAGTGTATTTAACTGCGTATAAATTAAATTGGAAAGTCACCACAAAGTGGAGCTGGCAAAGAGGTCAGCAGTTAGGCTTACTCCCAACTGATTTGGACAAATGCTGAAATGATCTTTCTTTGATATAGAGACATTACCTTAATTAATTGCAGTGCAATATGAAGATAGACATTTGGTCTCCATTTAAAATCTCTGTGTGTGGGAGGGGGTTTTCGCACTGCACTGCAAAGTACTTACAATAACATTCAGATGTCTTAATTTCACTACCAAGACCTTTAGCTTTGTTGACCCTTATTATTGTCATGAGGCATATGGTTTAACTCCCTAATCCTAATGCCTTTGCAATGTTTTCCTTTTCAACAGTTGATCAATGCAGTGGTTCTACTCATCCTCCTGTCTGCGCTCCATGACCCAGTGCAATACCGCTACCACCTTACTAGCGCTGAGCTGGGCACAGATTTTGATGTCATGGATGATGCAAGTAAGAGTCATCCTCTGGTGGTTGTCTTATTCTAAACTCCATATCATGTATGAAATGAGTTCATCCTATGTATGTGGGGGATGGGGGGATTTCAATTTTAACTTGATACTTTGGTGACTGTGAATGTCAAAGGTTGTTCGATCCTAGGCTAAGGGTGTTTGAACATAACATTGAACGAATATGAAATATTTTGTCTTCACTCCCTCCCTGCATCTCCCTTTGGCATTCACCATCATCATCATGGTGATCATGTGATCATCATCACGGTCGCCTCCTTGCCAGAGGCACTGACAGTGGTGATTAAAATGGACTGTTCTAATTCCCCAGGATTATAAAACGCCATATTGACTCTGTGCTCTGTGTAGATGGTAATGATGATGATGTTGTGTCTTGGTTTTATAAGAGACAGAAGGAAGGGAAGTCCCATTGACATTTTGTGGTGCTTGCAATTTGGAGAGGAGAGGAAGGAGAATGAAATATCAAGGTGTAGTCACTTCACCAGGCCAAATGTCCTTCACTGTGGATTTTGCAGCTATATATACCAGAGTGGTTTATGTAACGTATAGTGTACGCTGATCTGTGAAATGGACATTTGTCATGAAACAGTCCGATCCAGACTGTTTGGTTGATGCTTTGTTGTGAAATGAAAACAGAACCAGTTTGTTACAGGGTGCATTTACCGAATGAAAGCATAACTGGGTGATAAAAACTGTCTTTGGTAATTGATGACAGCCATTGAAATGAAAAATAATAACAATCGTTTTTGTGATTTGTTTGATTCAGACATGTGTATAGCCACAGCCATTTCCCTGGTCATGATCCTTATATGTGGTATGGCAACCTATGGTGCTTACAAGGTAAGGAAATGCACACACGCACAAACACAATGAATACAAAATGATACAGAATCAATGTTGCCTTCAAATACCCCAAACACACTTGAACTTGTTTCTATTTTCATTCTTTAGCAACATGCCGCTTGGATCATTCCCTTCTTCTGCTACCAAATCTTTGACTTTGCCCTTAACACCTTGGTAGCCATCAGTGTGGTGGTTTACCCCAACACAGTCCAGGACTACCTCCAGCAGCTGGTAATGTTCTTCTTTCATTTGAGTTAGCATTTACATCCTTGTATTCATTTCTGAAGTTGCGTAAAAAAACGATTGTGTCCACTTTGTATTCCATAAATCTTTCAGAGCCGTATAATTCCTAGATAACCACATAGATATTATCGTTGGTATAGCTATCTAAATACATGGTCAATAACGCAATCTCTCTCTCGCGCTCTCTCTCTCTCTCTCTCTTTCTCTCTTTCTTACAGCCCGGGACATTCCCGTACAAGGAGGACATCATGTCCACCAATAACATGTGCCTCGTGTTTGCAGTGCTCCTCTTCGTAGGCTGCATCCTGTCCTTCAAGGTAAACCTCCCTCAATGGAAGCATCCCTCATTCTCTCTAAATCCTCTATCAAGACAAATCACAGAAACTGTGTGTGACAGATGTAGGCTTGGAGCTTAACTGTACCTGAGTATTAAACATACAGTCTTGTTTCGATACCCATACATAGCCAATCAGGACACAGTATGTATGTTGTAGTTGTGCCAACTATGTTGGATGCATAATGAGGCCAGTGAAGTGTGGCTTAGTTCAGCTGGGAGTGCACAGAGGGCATTAGTGTGATGACACAATGTCTGAGATCCATGCTGTGCCCCATCTCTAAGCGCAGTAAATCATATGGTGTACATCATTCATCTGGTTCAAACTTCCTCAGCATGTTTTCTCCCTTTACTGGTGAATGTGTTTCATATAGTGACTGCACAGCCACAGAGCACTCAAATAAAAACCAAACAGGATTGAAATCCTCCTCTATGCTTATACAGCTTGATCCTACAACAAACTCATGTGAAGGGTCATTAACACTGTGATGCAGATTTGCTTACAAATGACCTCACTCCTTCACAATATATTACATCTAGTAATTAATAAACATTTAGATCAAATAAAAAAATATGTTGATTTATTTCATGGTTTTCCATGTTAATTGTCAGATCCTCATTGTTTTCTCTGTGTAGTCAAATAACCCTAATGATAATGCATGGATGATTCGCCAGGGTAACTGGCTCCTGGGAGATGGAGGGAAGTTGCAGTCATCTGTGGAATCAAATCAAGTCACAATGACATGCCGTTGTGTAAATTGGATAAATAACATAAGGCCATTTAGTTTGCTTAATAAAAGAGCAAGCTATACACCTGTTTTATAGGATTTTTTGTTGTTGAAGAATTATATAATGGTAGGGGAAACACTGCCATCAGTTAAAAGAAAATCTTAATTAATTTAGAGCAACCTGGAACCAATCTTGTGATATGCTTCTGTCTATGGGATACTAGAATTTGACAAACGAATACAAAATAATTGTGCTGTTGATAGCAATGGAAAATACTAATGACTGTGTAACAGTAATGGTGGTTTAATTCTTCATTCTAAGTCAACTAATCATAACCTGAAGTTCAACAGCATTAATTCAGCTTCTGACTGCTGATTGGCCACATCTGACTGTTGGCAGGAGAAAGGAAGGGGAGATGGGTGAGGGAAGAGAGAGGTTAAATAGGCAAGATAACCCCAGCTCTAAAATTAACACTCCGTGCTAGTGGACATGTCCACAAATTGTCTGTGTTGTCTGTACTTAAACAAAATGTCTGACATGCAGTAGCCTAAAGGAGTGGAGAAAACAGTTGTTTTCAGTTATGCGTTTGTGGTTCTGTTGCGCAGACATGTACAATTGATCTACATTTAAATAAATAAAAAGATATACTGAATTTGAGTTCAACTAGCTATATAGACTTATGTTGTGGTGTTGGATTTAGATACCTACCTCAACTCTTGCGAGTCCCTGTTTGTGAGACAGGATCACCTCAGCCGCTGGTGTAAGGATTGGCAGAAGGATGGGCCTTTTGGTACAGAAGCGAGTGGAGCTAGCAGGTTACAGACAATGAACTGCCTGTTCCTCTGCCAAATCTAACCATGTTAGCTTAGCATGCTCTGTGAGGTATAGGGCAACGTTTTGCCATCGTTTCAGGATGTTGCAGCTAGTAAAAAAGTCACGCTCCGTGCGTTTGTGTAGGTTCAGCCAACAGTGCCACAAAGTAGGTGTTGAAAGTTCACGGTGTCGAAAGGACGTGTGGGGAGGATGAGCAGAGCATTAGAGTAGGGCTGCACTCTTTTCAGAGTTTCAGTTATTTCCTAAACACATCCCATGTAAACCACAAAACTTCCATGGCATAAATGTTCAAGTTGTTTGTAACACGAAGTGAGCACTCATGTCTACTGTATTACCTAGGCTCTGCACAGGATCATTTTTTTTAACAAACTTTGCAACTGACGGGTGTCTGATAACCTGGCTCATCACGCCATACTGTACACAGTCTCCCTCTAAGACAATATGTCTCTAGACTCATAGTCAGGAGGAAGGCTAAATAATCACCTATCCTAACATGCTGTCAAACCATTAGAGGTAAAAAGACTGGAGTTAATCTATTACCTGTACTCTTCAAATGCTATTAATCATATAGACAATGTGTTTGTCGTACTGTGTGTATCTGTTACTAATTTGCTCTCTAGAAATATTTTTCTATCTGTGCATGATTCTTGAAATCTGAACTAATGGTTCACGTGAAAATGATCCATATACTTAATGTTCATTGGTGTGATTTCTCCTGCAGGCTTACCTGATTGGCTGTGTATGGAATTGCTACAGATATGTGAGTGGTCGAGGTTCCACCGAGATCCTGGTTTATGTCACAACAAATGACACCACAGTAAGTAACTTCCTTAATGGCATAGCGCACACACACACACATCCATCTTGCTCAACATGATCATCATGCTCTACATGTTCTGAGCCTACTTCATTGTGTGAGAGGTAGCAACTACTGGCTTCGTTCAGATTTAGTCCCCAAAACCTTTTCCCCTGAAACGTAATGCACTTATTTAAGATCAAAAATAGAATACATCATAGTAATCAAATATATCAGATATTATACATAAACAAGGTTTGGCCATGTATCCAAATGTTATGTATTCACACATACTCTTGCTTGTTACAGTTGATACCGCTTAATAGACACGGTAAGACTTATAGTATGTATGGTCACTATGATAGCAGAGTAGTTTTGTGAGTTTGACTGTGGGACACAGTCGTCGTAGTCCTAAAACAGTTTGTCCCAGGAGATTGGCCGTGTGTTGACATTGTTGCGTTAGGCTCATGTGTCTGCGGTGTGATTGCGTCAGCGCTCGTCCCGAGTGCGTCCTCCTTACTGTCGAGTCAGTGTTTTCTGGAAGGCATTATCCCAGGGCACTGGATCTATTCGTCCCCGTGTCACTTTGTCTGTCTACTGTGTCTAACCCTGCTCACACTACAGTGCACATACTGCAGAAATGCCAGAACTTTTTCTCTAAATGGATAAACGCTGAATTGATGTCGTTTTAAATGCCGTATTAACTTATTATCTCATAGAATTCTACCTAAAATGTGTTCAATGCATTTTATTCATTTAGCCAATGCTTTTATCCAGTGACATTCAAAACAAAGCATATAATAAGTACAGCATGTAGTTTGAAGTGGACTAAACTAGGTTGTAGATTAGCAGAACAATTCATTGGTTCTTCTCTAGATTGTGGTAATACTAAATATGCAGCCCACAATAATTGATTTTTTATAGTTTGATTAGAAACAACAGTCGCAAACCTGGAGCCACATCCAGCCTACAGAGTTTGCTTAAATCATGATTTCTTGTCATTTCCTGACCTGGCATCAAAATAATAAAAAATATTCAATATAAAGGACTTGTAAAGTACAACGTGAGTTAAGTCATTGTATTATTTGTCATCATACTGGCAGGTGAGGCGGGGTGTGCTTATGATGACTGCTGTTGTGAATTAAGTAAAGCCTTTAAAAAGCTAGGTCTCTCTCTCTCTTGCTCCCACCATGTTATGTAACTGTCTGTGCTTGTCCGCTCATTTCAAGTCCTCTCAGTGATGAGTCCAGGATTTCCTGACTCGCTCAGAAAATGTATTCCCTTGGAGCATATTCTACTTTTCTCTCTCTCTCTCTCTCTCTCTCTCTCTCTGTTTTGCACACACAATCTATTTCTCTCTCTCTGTCAGCAGTGATTTTGTAACACCATTTGAAAGGGTTGGACCTGACCAAAATCATTGAGCGTTAAGAGATGCTAACCTGCAGCTAGCCATGGCTAATGAGGCACAGAAAGAGACAGAGGGAGGGAGAGAGAGAAAGAGCAAAAGAGAGAAAGAGGGTGACATTCACCACTGGAGCTCTCCACAGTGGATACATGAGCAGAGCACTCACACTGTGCCGGGAGTACACTGTAATGTTTTGTGTTGTGTTGCAGGTCCTGCTGCCCTCTTATGAGGAGGTCATTGCCATTCCCCCCAAGGAGCCTCCTCCCCAGTATGTGGAAGCATGAGAGACTACACTGGATCCTTTAACTCCCCTCCCCCCCCCACACACCCTCCATCCCAAATCCAGAGCTCTACACAGGCACTCGGTATCCCTTGTGTCTCAGGTCTGTCAGCATTGCCCCCCACTGAAGGTTAGTACAGTTAAGGGGCGAGCTGATTCCAGACCTGCACTTTGAGACAACTCCAGCCCAGTGTCCTCCCCCGTCCCTCCTCCTCCTTGCTGCCGTGACGCTCTCCTCCCTCCCCACTCGTGACGTTGTCCCCACTTTGAGACGTCCTTCTCCCACTGTAGGACGAGACAGTCTATTGACCACCCCCCCCTCTCCATTTGATTAGCACTTTCTGTTATTAGAGTGTGCACTTGACCATTCACTGTTAGCCCTGCCCTCTACTATGAACTATATTCCGATACTGTAGTTGGTCTGTCGCCAAACTTCATGTCCCTGAGGTTGCAATGCAGAGGGAAATGGTTCACAGAGCCAGAACGGGAAAATGGGATCGCTTATGCAAGGCCACTTACAAAATATAAAGAATTCTCCGGTACTTACTGAATGTAACATCGGGGGTATTTTTATAAGACTTTTTATAACCCGTAAACATTGAATACTAATTGTGAAGAAGAACGTAATGTGGTACTAGTCAGGGTGAAATACTGTAAACACCTATCTCTGTCACTGGACTATGTCTAGGAAACTGAGGGTCTTAAAAGAGTGTCTTGACCAATAACAGTAAATATTTTTCTTCTGTGTTTTCCTTTTGTATCCATGTACCATTATGTCAGTAACCAGTCTTTGCAATTGATTGAAGTTTTCCCTTTCTATTGTATTCACTTGTAGGTCTCATGCATTCAAGTACTTATTACATTACTGTAACATACACACATACTTACACAGACACAAAATATGTAAATATGTGAATGTTAGTGTGAGATTGTCTTCAGTTGATGTACATCTTGTTTTATGTTGAACAGTTGCAGACCTGCAATGACAATATTCTGTGTTTTTTACATCAAAGTATTTGATCTGATCTTTTTAGCTGAGCTAACTTAGCTGGTCTGAGGGCATTACCTGGAAAGACAGCACGATATGCTGCTACACGTGGAAAAGTGTTGGATTTCATGTTGCTTTTAGTTTCTTTGTATGCATATACATGCTACAATATTGTTTTATTATTGTTAGTCAGTCAGCTTTTGACAGTTAAAACTGGTGGAAATCCCTAAATAACATAGTAATGCAATCCTAGGATACACGGCTGGTTCCAGTAAGTGCTCCAAAAAGTCACTATTTGTTGCAGTGTATGCAATATGTACTATCTCCACTTGTTTCATCTGTATCACATAGCAATGGGCCTAAGTAAATCATAATTGACCTTTTAATCATTCAAAAGCTATGCAAGTCTCCATTCAACAATTCATATGAGATACATGTGACTAATAATAATTCTAGAGTTTGTTTTATTGAATTGCATTGGGTAAACACTGCTTTTGCAAATCCAACCATGTCTATTCAAACTGTAGAGAATTTGCACTTTAAGACCATCTTCTTCCACTCTAGGGTTGTTTTGGATTGACTGTAATAGACTGTTCTAGTAAATGAATAAGAAACAAATGTCTAATTTGACTTATTGTTTGGCTGTGAGTGAAATATCCTTCATTCAGACCCTCTTTCCTGTTATGGAAAACTGAATAGGTTGTTCATCGGTGTTGCCTGATCCTATCACACGTTTGTTGAATCTGCTATGGCTCCTATCTTTAATTATAATAAAATACATCATGTGGTATGTGGGGATGTCTAGTCATTCAGAGTTAAAAATATCCTAGATTTCTGTTGATCATGCTGTGAGATAGTTCCCTGGCAAGGGAAAACAGAATCACTTATACATTATCTATATTATATCTTGCAGATCTATTACACATACTCTGAGTGTAAACGTCACAATCAAGTCATTGAGAAATCAATGAAAGTTCATTCTCAATATCAGGTTGTTAGCATTCCACAAGGCACATTTAAAGCAGAAATACTTCAAACTAAATGATGAGCCCAGTTCACATGGACTATTTGAAAGACAAGTAAAGCTGAATTGCACGTGCCTGGCTGTCCTCTTTCGGCCACACAATCCCCTGCACTACCCTACATGCCCAGCAGGATCGACGGATCAGAGGGGATTTATTCAACTGACTACGCTTCCAGTCTGGCATAGCCTACGTCTGACGAGGCGAGACACATCTACCCACTTTTGACCATGACTGAGGATTAAAGTAGGTCAACTTTGTCGAGAGGACTTCATCAGGCCAGCATTTGGAGGAGTCTGTCAGTGATGTTCCAGTGACACACTACATACAGCAGTTGAGATCAATGCCACAGCAGAGCTAGTCATTATATTGGAAACACTGGCCTAGTTATAATCAATATAAAAACTACAACAACCAGGTTTTAAGCCTACAAAAGGATACAGGCAAGGCAGCGGTGCAGAACACTGCCTTCCTCAACCCTTAAACATTTCAGGACATTCTTTTACTTTTCAATTGAAATCAAAACCCCAGCTTAAAAACCATGAAAGTAGGGCAAATCAGTCAGTGGATGTTGAGAGCTGCCATCCTGCTGCTTTCAGTAGGTTAAGACAGACGATTCAATCTTCTTATCCCTTCCAACTCGAAAAGCCTTGAGCTTTCCCATATTGGGCCAAATCAAAATGGCAGTAAGTTCACCACTTTCACTACCCAATGACACCATACACAACCTTTACTTCCACACATTGTCAACTACATTCATGATGAGGGCATTAAGATGACACCCACCACTGTACCAAGGCACTTAACCTCAACGTTGCTTAGTCTGAACAGTGCTCTGTGCATTACAGCATCTACTATGACGGGGTCTCAAATAATTCAGTAACTTCAGTACATTAATCCAATATGCTGCTGCCATGTCTGGATATTGAGTCTCTTATGTGATTTGAAAAACTTGTCACTTCCTCCTACCAAGTAGTCACTTTGAGGCAGTGTAGCAGGAGCCAGCACCCATATCTATGACAGCACACACAGCCTTGCATGCAGATAATATCCAAGGACATGTCTGCCTCTGGGACAACCATAGGACTGCAAAGCTCTTAAGCTCTTTGACAAAATGTCTGTCAATCAGTTATAAAACATTTCTATCATTCTTTTTTATTTTAACAAAGCATCCCACATATAGCTTAGTTGAAAAACAGCTAAAAACAAAAAAATGATACCTTCCTATGTCACCGATTAACCAAACTATTTTGACAAAGAATTAAACCCCACTAGCAGAAACTATTTGCATATAGTCTTAAAATCATCAAAGTAGGTCATTGGTTTCAATCAGGTAAAATAGGAATAAAAGACCAGACTACTGTAACATTTGACCAACTTTATTTATAACATGAGGAATGTCCGCTCTACTTCTCCCCCTGCTGCTGATCTGGCATACTCCTGATGATGTCTGAATCACCTGTGGAGAAGAGAGACATGGTTCAGCAACAGCACATCACACCCTTTCCACAGACAGGCCCATCCTAAAGACAGACATAAATATGACTCCCATTACAAATGGGAGTCAATATGTTGTCACCAATGCCCTGTTTAACTATTATAGATTTTAGCTGAGTGCTTTGATTGGTCATCTAGCAAATCACTAGTCCAGATATAACTTGTTTTTTACAGATGCAAGATCAACAAACAGGCATGATGGCGACTGGTATAAAATACAGCCACTCAATTTAAAAATCTGGCTATTGAGATACTTAATGACTCAAAGCACATGCTCCCATACTGCATCATTGTTGTGCCCTCGTACTCCTATACGGCAGTGACTACGTTTTTACATGGTATTGATTTAGCACCAAGTACATAGAGAAAGTAGACAAGAGACACTTCAAGGCTTCCAATTATATACTTATGCATCTAAACCTTGTGTTTAAGAATAGGAAGAAACATGCATGACAATTTGGGGTGCAGCATTTCCTTCTGAGCAAATGAAATAGGAAAACCGTCATACTAACCAGGGTCAATGATGGCCAGTGTGCACACCCTGAAGTATTTGCCGCAGGCTGTGCCAAGCTCAATGTTGTTGCCACTGTAGTGGTGGACACCAGTCTTGGCCAACATGGCGTAGTACTCAATCTCAGATTTCCTAGAAGAGAGCAGGTTTGGTGAAAACAAGCAAGTTGGAGTCAAAAAGTTATTTTTAATTCATTATATGTATACACTAGACTATTGGTTCTCAGGGACCCCCTGCCCTGTATGTATAGCTGGTTAGCTCAAAAACTCAAATAAAACCTTTGATAAATGAGTTGTAAGCTGAATCTCCCTTTTAATGCCTACAAACTATGCATGAAGGATTTTGAGCATTACTAGATTGTAGTTTGGAAACCTGCTTAAAACGCGCATTGGTTTAGTTAGTACAAATAAGCAGCTTCCCAACATGTTTGCCTGCAAATCCTTTGAACTATAACGTGTATTATGGTGGTGTGGTGAAAGGCCCCGCTACCTTAGAGCAGGGCAGTTGTTGGCCAGGATGACCAGCTTCGCTTTGCCCTGGCGGATCATTTTCTGGGACTGTTTGTATCCCAACACGTACTTTCCACTTTTCATCACCAACTGGAGACGGGAGTTGATGGACTCAAGGGACTTTTTCTGTTAAACAAACATGTAAATGTTAACTTGCAAGCATGTAGTTTGGTACGATTATGAAGTTTAGAGTTTAGGCCTACTCATCAGTTCCTTGCAAAGTAGCACTAGCTTTTTTCTACACGTTTCAGCTATTGCTCCACACACTAGCTATTGCTCTACACCAGCTATACTACTACACAATGCAATGACATCCGTGAATTAATATAGCCTATATTACTTATATTTTATTCAGCTGGCGTTAACGGTTAATTTATCAAATTGTAAGACAATTACTGTAAAGTACCCGGCTTGCTAGCATTAGCCTACTCTAATATAACTAGCTAGCGGCTAGCTAGCTGCATGCCGATTGCTAACTAGCAAGTCTGTCAACTTGATACTAGCGAACTGATGCCGATACGAACACACTGCTAAAAAGAGTTTACAAGAAGACGGTATAAATTAAGCAGTAGAAAGGTAGGCCACTCGTGGGATTATAATGTTAAGAAAATGTGCCGCTACAAGCCATTTGAACGTTAGCTTGATACTAGGCCCGAACAGCAACATGTCATGATTACACGTGAATTGAGCTTCAGTCTGAGGGCTACCACCACAAGCATGTGTTCGACGAGGGCGGACAGCTCACCGTTTTCTTTGCGGCCACCATTGTTGCTGTTTAGTCCGATTTGGCCAACCTAAAAACAACAGAAAAGATGGGATTATCTATCGTTAGTTCTAATGGACTAGGTATGCGTTAACTAGGCCAAATATGTGGATAAATTGATACTAAAACACGGAGCCCATCTTACAGTGAAGTAACTCCAATATGGCCTCGGAGAGAAAGGAAGTCCCATCGTGCATTGCACACATAAACGGCGAGTTCTCGTGGATCCGCTGCGCAGATGAACTAATCTATAAACAACGCGACCCATCAAGACACGTTCATAGGCTAGTTCTCATGATTTGTAAATCTAAAGACCTGTGTGAGAACAGCAATTTAACGCATAAACGTACACATTACCGCGAGATCTAGAAGTTCGAGGGGGTTATTATACTGATCTCGTTTAGGCTTCAAGTTAAAGTGTAGTTTAACTTTTGCTGACTATTAGGCCTATTGTCTTTCCTGCCCAAATTTACGTATCCATAATAAAGTACCTAAGATGCTAACAACAAACCCTTTATAATAATTTGTTTGCAATTGTAATTAGCAAATAAAAACGGTAGGTCTCTGTATTTCGTGAATTAATTACCTACCTTGTGGAAACACTACAGCGCGCGATCCCACGGCGATGTGAGCTAGAGTCATGCGCAATTACCAGCGAAAGAGTTGATATTGCACTAATAAGCATAGCACAGTGACGACCAGTCGGCGCTACTACCTATAGCCTACTTTTGAGTTTACATTTTCAGAGACCGCATCTATGCACGTCATCAGGGGCATAGGATACTTCTGTTTAGGTCTAACATAAGTTTCACACCTCTATGTTACACAGACAGAATGGGATGTTCCTCGAGTACCCAAACGACAGCGCAGGATACAACTCGACCGAGCATTAAACCAGAGGAAAGCAATGGCGCAAGCAATACAGGTAGGTTTACTGTAGATGACTAATATGTAATAAATGTATTTGAAAATGGTGCCATTTAAAATGAAACATGACAGTAAATAGTAATTTCATGGTATCAGTTTGTTTTAACACTTGCTGAGATACTCCTGAGATATTCATTTAAATGATCATCCTTAAGGGTCAAATCAATTCATTTGGAAGTCGATGCATGCCATCTCGCCAACACGAAACAGCATCTGTCAACAGTCTGAGAATTAGGACAGTAGTTTCACACTGGAAGTTAGGGAAGTCATGTTGAACACCCTGCTCTCATGGGATATACCGGTGGCATCAGGGCGATACCTCTTTGGTTTCTACTGAGAAATTGAGAACCTTGTGTGGTTGCTTAACTTCCATGTTCTAGTTCCAAATTTTGAGGTAGAACTGTGGTCCTAACATTAGTGTGTCTCTTACGGTGTTCCCTGCCGAGCTCTGTCTTAATTTCCCACTTAGTGAGTACACAACTTAGTTGGGACTGAGGAGGACAGATTCTAGGAGAGAAGGGGATTGCAAAGTATATTTGACTTAACTTGTGATGTACCAGAACATACAGGAATCTCAAATACTGTACAATAGTTAAGTAACACATTAAGATAGTTCAATCGTGTACCTATAGGCATGACACCATATAAAGGCACGAGCAGAAGCCTGGTATACCATGTATTTGGTACAACCATAAGTAGTGTACCCACACTACTCTTATCAGAACTGGTAATCACGATAATTATTCATTTCACTTTCTCCCACCACCATTTATTTGTCATCATATTGAATGGAGATGCCACTGTGAGGTGTGCTCTGAGCTGAGTATAAGACAATGTTTCGGAATGCAAATGTGTTGGGTCAGTTCTCCAAAGTCTCATATCTCTGTGCACTTATACTGCTGAAAACAAGGATAAGTTAATATGTGTTATAAAGAATTCAGTGCTTCATGTGATCATTTACTCGGTTCTGCTTAGATGACTTTATTACTAAGACTGACAAATCATGTCAAACCAAGACTGTCAAAGGTGGCTACTACTTGAGTCTGGGGACGACACCCAAGGTGTTTCTACGGTGAAGCGTAATACTAGCTCTAAGAACAGGTCTCAGGTAACTAGTTACAGTGTCATAGCCCTTGTTACTACCGTTGTTCAGTTTGTTGAAGCTTGACTTCAGTCCCCAAAAATATCATTCCTGTTACCTGAGATTGAAAGTACAGAAGTTATTGTTGAAGCTGCCAATTTGTAAAGCATCGTTCACTAGTTTCATGTTTACCACAATTACTCTTATTGAGGGACTGAGCTAATTTAACTTATTGTACTCACTGTGAATTATATTATTGCTGCTTGCTTTCCTACAGGTACACCTATTCACTTCTTGAGGTTCATATTGTTTAATTGTGACTTGTTTAACTACATGCTCTTATGTTTCTTCCCATTGGCACTTATTTGCTTTCCACAATGTATGCTTCATGTTTTGGCTGCCCACAATGTTTTGGGGCTATCTCGTTGTTTATGATCATTGACCTATGCACTTAAACGCTCTCTCTTGGAAGTCGATTTGGATAAAAGCGCCTGCTAAATGAATAAATGTAGGCCTACCTAACTATGTCTTATATACAATTGAGCTCCATCAGAATTCTGCTTTTGTCAGCGGTATTACTTTGACCAAGTCCAGATGTTTATGAACTATGCTAACGCAGTAGGGTATTTTATTTACGTAACACCCAGCATCTTGATCATGTATTGTATTTATACATTGCAGGTACAGCCAATGAGAATAAAACGGTTGCTGAAGACAGTGAGACACTTCCGGACCAAACCAAAGCAGAGGGCTCTCCTCCACAGGCTGTAGACGAACCTGCAGCAGCACCACCTGCAGAGGGGAACACCTCACCAGCTCTCGCAGCAGCGGAGGGGGCACCAAAAACGGCAACACCAACGCCAACGCCTGCCCCTGTAGCGGAGGTCTCAGGTGGGACAGAGCCGTCCGCTGAAGCCCCTGCAGCCCCCGTACAGCCAGACAGCACACCTGCAGCCCCCGTACAGCCAGACAGCACACCTGCAGCCCCCGTACAGCCAGACAGCACACCTGCAGCCCCCGTACAGCCAGACAGCACCCCAGAAGCCCCTGCAGCCCAGGACCAAGGTAGGTCACAGGGCAAACAGGAGCGGGCTCAACCAAGTTGAAATGTTGTGTCAAGAAGAATTGGAAATTAATAAACCCCCCTATTGTCACTGACGGGAAGCAGAATTGATCTCAATGCAGAGTCTAGATCAAAGGTTGTTCATTAATAATATGCGCACTATGCTATTTGCTTTGCAGATAGATAATACTCTATCACTTCCTGGTTTACCAGAGGTCTCTAATAATTACCAATGACCTGATTGTGTGTAAACCTTGACATGGGATAGAAAAATAGTTTCTGTTTGTGTTATACATGAATGATTGAGCAAGTTCATTCAGTATGGCAATTCCCTGGCCATTAGCACACATGAGGAAACATGGAGGCAAGCATACCCAACCCAACACACAGTTAATAATAACATGTCCCTGTAGGAAAGAATACAGTTCATGTGGCTACTGGTAACCTGAGAAGCGCTTCATTTACTGTGTGGTGACCCAGTGAACACAGTCTCTCTCTAGACCTCCTGTCTCATTACCTGGCCTGTTACCAGGGGTGTATCTAACAAACAGACATGTTCTATTTTCTAATGAACACTCCGGGGCAGACATCCACTCGCAACTCCACAACAGACTTGACGCAGTGTTAGGTCACCTGGGCAATAGAGGCCAATAGGTTGTTGGTGGGGTGGCTGTTAGCAGTTACTGGTGCTATTGGAGCAGCTAGTGTTCTATGTCGTAGCAGGAGGCCTCCAGGGGATTATGTTTGTTTCTCCATGCTTCTATGTCTTATGGGTCAGCTGTGATTAATGGAATATATGAGTATATAAGAGAGGTTATGTTCTTTTCAAAGTGTCTTAATAAATAGGAGGTGTAGTGGCCTGCAAGTATGTATAATTGCTTATTATTCTAAACACACACTTTATGGTCAATAGTATGTGGACAGGACTTTAACAAGCAGACACCTGCTTGTTGAACCTTTCATTCCTAAATCATGGGCCTTCATCTGGGGCTGGTTCCCACTTTGTTTTTGTTTTGCTTTACAATAGATGTTGGAATATTCATGCAAAATGTGCTTCCTCTCAGCCACAAACAAATTATGTATGGACCTTGCTTTGTGCATGGGAACACTATAAAGTTCAAACAGGAAAGGGCCTTCCCCAAATTTTTGCCCCAAGTTTGAACCACAGAATTGTCTCCACCCACCACCACCCCCCCAATATTTCAGAGTGTGACTGGTTGTTAACTTTTCTTGTTAATAAGTGAAGTTAATAAGTTAGTAACTAAGTTCTAACACCATCTGCAAGCCAGAATTGACCCCTTAACATAATCTACACACAAATTGGGCACAGATTCCCACAGATACACTCCTACATGTTGTGGTCAGCATTCCCGGGAGTGTGGCAGGTATTATAACCAACTCCATGCCATTATTTTGGTCACATACATCTGATGGTAAGGTGTTCACATATTTGGGTTTTTTCTTGCCGATGGCTGTCAACTTTGATAATTCATCTTGCTGGTGCCACGAGCCATCGCATCATCTAAGGAAAACAAATGGGCCAGTTCCAGTAGCTGCCATTATATAATTTCGCCGTTATTATATTAAAAGTAAAATCAAGTGCATGTCCATTTCAGTGTTGTCATTGCTTCCCCTCCTTGGTGTATCGTAATGATTTTTCTTCTTTAACGTTTCAGCCCCCAGTGAGTGAAACTCAATACCAACTTATGGATGAAGAATTCAACACTCTGTGTGTGTTGAACTTTGAGAGGTTGGGAAATAGAGAGACAGAGATGACACACCCGACATGGACTGTACCTGTTGCCAAGATGCAGACCTTCTGGCCACTCAGACCAGGTACTGTCAGGCCACCACATGCCTCTATGTAAAGAGGGGTGGGGAGGATTCCAAGAGCAATCAGGCTTTTAAAGTGACATTTCAGAGTTTTCTTCACTTGCTTGTTCCTTTGAATTGTTCTAATTGTCCTATACTGCAATTTTTCTGCATTTAGTTATAAATCATATTTCTTTACTTTAGAGTAATTGAAAAGCTTGTCATACAATATCACGTTCTGGTATGTAGATTATACTGCCTCATAAGGGTGTGGGACCAATAATAAGACTTCTAATTGTAATACTTCTATCATACATCCATCAGTACATCTCTTTGTGAAAACCACAAAGCCAAAACAATATTGGATCTAATAATATGTATATGTAGCTGACTTCGAACAATCATGTCTTTCAGATTAAGAGTAAGGTGGAAATGTTTCAAGCACTTTGTACAGTTCAGTTAAATATCTTAAATAATGTTATCAATGAGTGTTTCTGATTCCTCGTTCTGCATCAGTAGAAAGTGCATGTCACCGACATTCTTCTGTAATGTACCTTGTGTAAGTGTTAAAAAAAGAATAAGAAAGGGGAAATAGCAAATCTTTATGTTATTATCTTGCAAACATTACATTGCCACATTAACTAATAAATATCAATCCTATAAACCTTAATATTCAAATAGGTTCATTGGTTTGACCAGTGGTTCAACCGTTTCCATGTAAAGAGGGTCATTTTACCCGAATGTATTTGACGCAGGAAGAGATGTGCATGGTCTTTGAATGTCTTCTTCTCAGAAGACCCTAGCGGTTTCCTTCATATGTAAACTGAGACTTTCACTAAACTAACTTTTCCATTAATAGGGCCTATTTGTTTACAATTTATGTGTCCCCTGACCGGTTAGTCAGAGGTCTGAGAGGGGTCCCAATACAGCGACAGCTTCTATCTCCACCAGACCCCCCTAAATGAAGAGTGACAGAAAGACTGTTATATGATTTTCATGTCATGTTATTACAAACTACATTTTGAGAAATGTACTGTTTAAACTGTCATTTGTTTCTAGCACTTACTCTGGGAAGAGCAACCACCTGGTAGGCTGCTCGCGCCGGGGAATTTTTGCTGAAAACTGAAAGATACAAAATACATATTATGTTTATCGAACAATAGCAAATCCACCTGACATTTGTAAAAATAATAATAATAATAATAATAATGCAAACAGAGACACGTTTTCAACAAACAAGATAATTCAGCTGAATGTCAAACCTTAGTGGAACACTGACATTACTAGGAGATCACATGAATATATTTATTGCTGCTTCAACCAGTTGGCTGTTCATCAAGGCTTCTGTTACTTTCAAACCTACACTGTTTTTTTTAACGGTTGCTAGGCCACCTCGACCTTCCAAGCCAACTACCCAGGAATTCTGATACAGATGTTTTAAAGTCATTTTATTAAAACGTATCTCCCCTGAAATAATGTATTTATTGTTAGGTGAACAGGGCTTTAGAGTGACTCAATTGTGTCATGTCAGTGTAAGTACTTATTAAGTAGATATATGGAAAGTTCCCCAGACTATACCGCTGTGTGTGTATGTGTTTGTGTACCTGTAGAGGGCAATGCCAGGTTTTGAGTTTCAGCATACCTAGTGGTGTCCACTTACATTAGGGGTTACATTACTTCAAGTGCTCTGGAATTCAGGAGATACGTAGTCTAGATTCTAAGGGAAATTTACCAATAGAACACAATATACTAGACAGAGATTTTACGGACCAATTCATTTTAACAAAGCTAAGATCCAGGAATGTTCCTCATATTGAAGAAAGACAAAAAAACGATGTGCAGAGAATTGTGACTGATTGAATAACAAATTTTTGTCTTGGCAGGGGGTGTATTGACAGTGTAGGGCTCCCTCTAGTGGAGAACTTTAGAACAGCTAAACATGGAAGATTGGAAGATGGTATTAAACTATAGAGACTTACACTGCTTGTACATTTCATTGACATTGTTGAAGTCATTCATGTCTGCCAACAACACAGTTGTCTTGACCACTGAAAAAGATAAAAACTGCCCGTTTTACATTTTGTGCATTTCCCACTCCATGAGCTAATATACAATAAAACACAACTTAGTGAACATATCAATATCTCACCATTGTCATAGGTACACCCTGCAGTTTTGAGGATCTCTCCCATGTTGACGAGTGCCTGTTAAAGAGAGGGATAATAATAAAGGTCACATATTTCCCACGTCTCTAAACAGTGATTGTTTGTAGTGCTGTGAGTGTGTGGCTAAGCTAGTCAGCACGTTGCTGCTTACCTGTTTGGCTTGGGCCTGCACACCTCCCTCCACCAACTGACCAGAGGCAACGTCCAATCCCAGCTGGCCAGAGATGTACATGGTCCTATCCACCACTACTGCCTGGCTGAAGAGCGCACATAATGTTCCACATTCTCATTTATCAAACTATCTCCAAAGACAATAGTTTTTCTCTTAGTGTTTACATTGAGACACATGTTATTCCATGTATTGGCCTGTGTAATTCTCTTGTGGTTACGTCACATGGAGAGGGAAAAAAACATTTAGTCTGTCTTAAATCATGGAGCTTGTAGTGAGGTTTTATTGATGAAACTTTATGAACCACATTGTGTGTTTGTGTGCACTTTGAACCAGAACTACCACCATCTCTGTGCATGATCCCACCTCTTACAGCCTATTGGTTAAGATGGTGCTACCCCTTAAGGGTGCTATTACTCTATTGCCTAAGTGTGCTTACCAAGAATTGCAACAAAAACGAAATAAATGAAATCTTTATCTAAACAAATACTTTTTATGTTTTTGGTTCGTACATGGGTGGGTCGATTATAATGATATCATGTCTGAACAGGTCTAATGCAGTTAGCAGACATTACAAGTTGTTTAGTCTGCACACATCCTCTAAGATTTCAAATGTAAAACGACAGAATATTTGAGAAAATTGTAAGACATGCCTACCTGTAGACCCCCTGTCGTATCGGGGCTTTTGGAGTGTACGGAATATGTCGCTGTAGAGAAGCCATCTCTTCTGTGAAATTAGTGAGAAGAACAGCCCCCCGAGAACAACCTTTGACACTAAAAACTCTCTCTGTAAACATTAACGAATGGATATAGTTGCGTCGAGTCGATGGAGTGAAAGGTTTGTCCCCTCATCAAATATTTGCAGTGTTTCCTCCCATCTCCCACCCTTCATCACCACCCCAGTCTGCCCCATCCTGTGGCACACTGCAGCATGGCCTCTGTAGGTTTCTTCCATGAATGACAGCTGAGGTTAGAAGACTGGCACCAAGCAATGCAAAGCCTGTTGCTTTTCATGTTTGTGATGGAAATCATTTACGAAAGAAAACGGAGCAAAGAATCTCAATTTTTGAATCTCTACATTGAGAGACAAGACCCTTATTAAGGAGGGTGCTTCAAGCAAATGTTACTGAAACGAAATATCCCTGGAGCAGAGGAGAGGAAAGGGTTGGGAGACAATACAGAGTCTCTCTGGGGGTTGTTTTCTGGGGTCATGTAAGTTGGCTGGGAATGTTACAGTGAATATGTGCAGGAGACACCTCAGTCCATCCAGAACATTCCAAAAGCCAAAGGCTTACATAAATGACTGCTAAAGCACACATCTTTAGAAAGTATATATGTTCTAGTTACTTTATTTCCTACACATTCCAAACATAACATTTTGAAAAAATAAGTTAGAAAGCAATAGGTTACATTCAACTCAGTCCTTATATGTTGCCTGAATTGTGTAAATATATGAGGATAAATGCAACAAACTATTACAGCAGAATATAACATTTGTTTAAGTTAATACTTACTTGTTAGACTTTAAATGGAACAATGCCACTACGCAATAGGCTTGACAAATTTGACTGATGGGATGTGTATTTAAAAATAGTAATAGTAATAATTCTGTAGTGTCATTACTCAAAAGATTACAAAGCAACATAACATTTTAAATACACATAGCCAAACTGCAACTCAAATCCTTTTTGAAGTGGGACCTGTCTAGAAGCTCAACAAGGTTTACTCCAACAAGTGAACTGAGTTGTCCTACACCACCATGCCTTATTTAACCACAGTCTCTAATCAACCTTTACATTCAGAAAATTCTATACATTTTAAAACCAACACATAGTGGTATTAAATGATTGTCAAATGTCAGTATCAATGTATTACTGCATTTGCTTATGAACTGAGTTGATTCATTGATATTTGGTTCTTGATTTTTAGGTCATGGGGTATATGACACGCAACGTTAGATTAATTTACAGCAATTTGAACACCGTTAAGAGCCTTAAGCACAATCTCTGGCTTCATCTAACAATATTGTATGTTTAGTATGGCCTCCAACACTGACAAAACCGATGACAGCCAGTTCCATCTTGTATATTTGCTGATTTAGCCGCTAGTTAGAAAAACTAAGCATGTAAACTACTTGGGTGGACAAGCCAGATTATGTTTGATGACAAATTGAAGTATTCCGAGAATAAAGCCAGAGCAATGAGAATATTGTGAAACAGACAACTGAAGATGATAGAAAAGTATACAAAGAAAATAATATCGTTTACAGAGATTTCACTTCATGGTCCATCAAAATAAGACATGCATGATCCCTTCCCCATGTTCCCATCATTAAGTTGTATATAGGGATCATTCAATAGTACTCAACAGCACCATTTCTCATTAAGGGGAACTTACATACGTCCATTACTTGAATACTCCTCCCTTTAAGGCATTCTCTTCACGGTAAGTCTTTGGTTGTGGACAAACCTCCACAGCTTTTACCAAACATTGTCAAAGCTCGGTTATGTCGTCTTTACGTCACATGCAGTCGGAGGCAAACTGCCACAGACTCGCCAACGGGACCCCGGCTGCTTCTAGTTGGGTGTAATTGTCCCTTTGCTTTGTTTTCATGGAGACTTCCAAAGAGCCATGCCTTTGACCAAGAAGGGGACTTGTCCAAACTAGTACATTCCTGGGTCAAGACTACGAAGACATGACTTAAAGACAAAAAACCCACAGCCCTGGAATCAAGTGAAACAGACTTCATGGTGACCAGTTGACCGGAAACACAATATAGGGACATGAGAGCCCAGGCCTAGAGCTATTAATAAATCAGACATGATTAAGAAAGTGGAGGAATGCTATTGGACTATAATCATGGCAACCAAGTTAATGGAAGTCAAAACAGGGGGCTCGTCAAAGGCATCAATACGTTATCGTTTCGGGGCACAACCACAAACTCGATGGCAATCATCCTCTTTCTTCCCTTGCCAGCTCTCACAAGTCAGCACCATGGTCAGGAACGTGCTAGAAGAAACTGGCGAGTCTCAGAAGTTCTGCTGCCGTCGTTTCTTGGCGTCCATGGCATCCAGGATGGGCTGTCTCTTGGCGGTGTAGCGCTGCCTGAGCTCCTCGATCTCCCGCTCCATCATGGGGTCCAGCGCGCTCAGGCGCAGCTGCAGCTCCTCAAAGTCCAGGTTCTTCAACTGCTTACACACATACATGCGGAGGGAGTGCATATTAGGGTCGTAGGCATGCGTGCGCTGAGAGAGAGAGAGGGGGAGAGAGAGAGAGAGAGAGAGAGGGAGAGAGAGAGGGAGGGAGGAAGAGAGACAGATCTGGTAACTCACAAAGTCAAAGTCTCCATCCTGTGGGACCTTCCAGTTGTCTGGGAACACGTTTTTGGCTATGTGGTAGGGCTCCTGGGGCTGATTGTGGTTGTAGTTCTCCCTCTCCTGGGCCTTGTTTGAGTCCTGCTTGTCAAAGTAGTCCATGAAGGACGGGCGTAGCGGCTGCTGGGATGTGGTGTGTCCTGAGGTGAGGGGGTGGGGAGACATTGGAACAAGATTAGCCGAATAGCTTTGTGATGGGTATCAAGTGTTGTTCTAGGGACTGAGTGAAAACACAACATGGAAGGATTTGTCTGGATGTGTATCAGAAAATTATCTAAACGTCTGTTGGGAAAAATCAGAGAAAAAAACGGATTTCATGTTAGAAAGCGTCTGTTAAATATGTGTCAATGTACGTTTCCCTCTATTCACTCTGCAGGTGCTTTTATCCAAAGAGACAGTCTGTATTTATACCCGGCATTGTACAACATAAGAAGTTCACGGTCAAAGTGGCCACGTAACGTAGCTGACGGTTAAGGGGAGGCGAGATCTTAACGCGGCGAGGCGTTTCCCCACTCACTCCTCATGGAGCCTTCGTCTTCATCCTCCTCCTCGTCGTCGCTGTTGATGACCATGGTGCCCAGGTCGGCCTCCATCATGGTGCTGCCGTGCTCGATCATGGTCTGGGCCCCGTCGCTCATGGTGCTGGTGGCGCGCATGGTGCCCGCCCCCTCGGAGCCCGACTTCACCATGGTGTGGGAGTCCACCTCCACCTCCTCCTCCTGCGAAACACGGACCGCCCCGGGGGGCTCGTCAAAGTGAAGGAGACCGTCGGGTACACGTCACGTTCACAAACCCACTTAGGGAGAGAGCTGAGGGGCTCCCATGTACCGTCCCACAGACAGTGGGCACGCTATCGTCTTTTCACGTTGACGGAAGTGAGGGAACTTAAACGTGGCTTCACAAATCACTCTTTCAGGTCAACAAACCAGCAGTGTTAACCGCATAAACTAGTCGTATGTAAATAACAGACTCCACCCATACGGAGTGGGAAAAGCCAGAACGCCGATTAATTGACTGTTGTTTTTCCGTGTACAGACACAAGGGGAGGCGGGTGAGGTGTCAGAGAAGAGGGCCCACGCCACCTACCGAGTTCTCCTCCTCCTCCTCCAGCTCTCTCTGCTGCTCCTGCTGTTTCTTGGCCTTCACCTCCATGGCCTCCAAGATCAGGTCCCTCAGGATGGTCACCGGCTTGGCGTTGGTGATGAACGGGTGCTGGGCGGGCAGGGACGGCAACAGAGGTATGGTAAGCAAACGTGTGTGTGTATGTGTGATGGAGGGTTTACGTGCGAGTTGAGAGAGTTTGTGCGTCCCGTACTTGTAAGAGCTGGGTGGCAGTGGCTCTCTGCTCGGGGTTCTTCACCAGACACTTCTTGACAAAATCTGTGAATTCGTCTGTCCACAGCTCGGGCTTCCGGAAGGTGGGAGGGGGGTTTGTGGGGATCATGAAGATAGCCTAAGAGGAAGAATGAGGGGACACACACACAATGAGTCCTACATAAAAACAGACAGCAGAACTGAAATCCACTTTAAACTGAATGTATAGCTATGAGCATGTAGTCTAATGTCTAGTACCTTAAACCCAAACGTCCAATAATTGTTCACAAAAGCATTAGTAGCAGCCTACCCATCTGGCTCACCCTAGGCTCTGCTAAGGTGATTGACAATGTCCAACCCCCCTCCCCTCCTCCGACCCGACCTCACCCTCATGGGGTGGATGTCCAACCCCCCCCTCCCCTCCTCCGACCCGACCTCACCCTCATGGGGTGGATGTCTGCGTAGGGCGGCTTGCCCTCCGCCATCTCTATGGAGGTGATCCCCAGGGACCAGATGTCTGCCACGCAGTTGTAGCCGATCTCCTGGATCACCTCGGGGGCCATCCAGAAGGGCGTGCCGATCACCGTGTTCCTCTTGGCCATGGTGTCCTTTACACCGAGGGAATACCAAAACACACACACACACACACCATCACCATCACGGACCCGCAGACCTGCTGGCTCTCCGAGCACGCTTAAGGAAGAGCGCCGTGTACCGTTAGCTGCCCGGCCACTCCAAAGTCGGCCAGCTTGGCGTGCCCCTCCGTGTTGAGGAGGATGTTGCCAGCCTTGATGTCTCTGTGGATCTTCCTCATGAAGTGGAGGTACTCCAAACCCTTGAGGGTGGACTTGAGGATGGTCGATATCTCGTCCTCTGTCAGCTGCGCGACACAGGACGAACGAGGGGAAAGGAGGGAATGCTACTGTTAAAGACACCGGTCTATACCTCCAATAGGAATCCATGTCATTGGCGTTGTTACACTCTAAATCGCGCACTATCTTCCCGCGTGAGGTCATATTTCGTTTACTTGTTTGCAGTCGCACCCGTTTCCCCTCATGTAGAAGCCTACCGTTTTATTGCGCAGCCTGATGATGTCAGAGACGGAGCCAGCTCCACAGTATTCCATGACAATCCACAGGTCGGTGTTCTTAAAGTAACTGCCATAGTACTTCACCACATAGGGACTGGACCACCACAGCATGAAAAAGATATCAAACAAATCGAAATGTATATTATTTGTCAGTGTGCCAACAGTGTATAGTTCATATAGGTATTAGTCTTGGATTGATATGGGTTGGTAGAGTTCCATACTAGCATAAGTAAGGGTCAACTTTGAATTCTATATCATGCCACAAACTTAATGTTGACTACAGTGCCACTCGCATTTAGTACCGACTCCCCCCACCTCCATCTGTAAAGTCTCCCTCTCTCACTGCAACACCTTCAGGCTCCCCCTCTTACCCCTGTGGTCTTCACCCATCCATACCTGTCACACTGTTGCATAATGGAGATCTCCTTGATGATTTCCTGCAGGTCAGACTCCACAGGAACTTGCTTGATGGCCACCACTTGCCCTGACTCCTTATGGATGGCTTTAAACACACTGCCATAGGAGCTAGAAACAGACAATGACACAAAATAAAAATCTTCGTATATACGTCACCTGATGGTCACCATTACTAGTAATTAGCCTCTGGGACTTCAAAATGACTATTTATTGTGAATAAACTCTTCTAAAACCATAATACATATACAAATTCCACAGTAAGGGAAGAAAATCATCACCCTTCTCCAAGTTTTTCCAGAACATCAAAAACTTCTTCTGGCTGTTTTGTTAAACTGTCTTCACTCAGTTTTTTCAGCTTACTGTGAAAGAGCAGATACAAAAGTTAGTGCCTGTGAGTATATTCCTATTATATGTATTATTTTACTTCTTCATTAAGCTATCTAGACAAAGACTTCAGGACAGACCGACCACAGAGACTCTCCAATCCAATCTGGCTACAGGAGTGGCAACAGTATCTACTGTACCACATTCTTGTGTTGTGATTAGCCAACCATTACAGTTATGGCTAGCTAATCAGTTTAGTGCCTGTAATTGCAAGAGTGCTATAGTTCTATTGGTAACTTGCATTTATTTAGAGGGGTCGGGTTTGCTCGTAGAACTGTAATCTCCATTATAGCTAGCTAGCTTGTTATTAGTTTGAATTAATAAATCGTTGCTTCACAGAGAAGTTGACAATTAGTGCCGCGATCTTAGTCAAGCTTAGCTAGCTAGCAACTGTACTATGTGACTCTTTGAATCGAATAACAACCACGCACCTTTTGGGGGCTGTGGGCTCCATGGTTTGGAACGTCGGGAGATCTGTTTGGGGTTCACAAACGTTGGTATATGACAAATTCAACCAGACCGTTAGATAATAATTACAGTATTAACATTGTCGGCCCTGTCTTGTCGTTGTTTTCTAAAACTCAACACTCAGCTGGATTTTCCTTTAATCGGGTGTGCGCGATGGGAATTTTGTATGCAACCAATTTTGGAATACCAGCAGCGCCCTCTAATGATCTGGAGCACTACGTTGAACCACAATTTAGATTTTTTGTATAGATAAATAAAAACAATGTAAGTATTTTTGAGCATATGAAAAACACTTTTTGTATATACTGTGGTAACCTATAAAGTGTGCTAATATCGTATCCAACATGTTGGAGATTTGTGGACCAATAGCAGAGCAGTATTCAGAAACCAATCACAAGTCCCTTTGTTGCGACGTGAAAGAGCCTGCCAGCTAGCTACGCATTCTCGTGTGCACTGGTGATGAAACCAAATAAACGTATTAAGCTAGCCATAAAGTATATACACTGGTGAGTTATGGTGAAAGCAATTGTTTTTGTATACACATTTACATTAGTATGATTTACAAATCTTAAATTAATGAAATACAAATATATTAGAACTTTTCTTGCAAGCTAAGGTGAGCTACTGGACTAGCCAAATGTATACATCATAATTTGTGGAATAGTAGCTAGCTTGCCAGCTAACAATGATCTACGTGTGGAAAACCATCAATAAAAACAATAGTGTGTTGCTACGCATCCATCAAAGCCAACCTCAGCTCTTATTATCACATGCCATCACCCAGCCTTGTTGTTAGACACACTACACTAGCTATCTATTTACGTAAATTCTGCCAGCTAACGTGACTCAATTGCGTTCTGTGATATTGCATTACTGTACTGATTGTAACGCGTTAGTAAGTTATCTCCTGTGATTTCTGCCAGAAATAAGTATGGATACGCCGAAAGACGTGCAACCGCCAAAACAGCAACCCATGATATACATATGTGGAGGTAATGTCTGCTATTTGGATTTGTACTGGGCACATCAGTCTTGGACCAAAAGTAACTTATTAATGAGTGTTGGGCTACAGATATTGTCTAAAGCTAAACAGGAAATAAAATATGTAACGTAGATGACGTACTAGGGTTAACATCTATTATGGAAAACCCTGATATACTGATATAATGTCGTCATCCTTTCGCCCTCAAACAGAATGCCATACGGAGAATGAAATAAAGGCTCGTGATCCTATCCGATGCAGAGAGTGTGGATACAGAATCATGTACAAGAAGAGAACAAAGAGATGTATCCTTTTCAACAGTTCTGGAGTATGTTGTGTTCCAGTTAGGGTTACACTTTTCAAGTTACCTCACTAACCCTCCCAAATCCTGCTTCGTAGTATCATTATAAAGGCTGGAAAAAACATCACTTCTTTTAGGTGCAGACAGGAAGTTTCGGGGAGACGTGTTTTGTGCTGCACAATGTTGTGTTGTTTACCATCAATGCACAAGGTTGGTAATACTTCCAGTCTGCTTTCTACCCATCATGTAGTGTCACATAGCCTCCCACACTCTAACTTGCTTTTGCCAGGATAATTACATACCTGTAGCCAGTCAGCTAAAATAGGTGTAGCATAATCAGGAGGCAATTTAGGCCAACATGTTTTGAGGTATTGAGACAATTGTGGATTCCTATAAGTGTATCAGTTTTCTCTTAACATTTTGGAAAAGGTTCATGTTCATTGTTTATTGTTTCATTTTTCTTGTTGAAGTCCTTAACTTTTAATTCCAGTGGTTGTGTTTGACGCACGGTGACTGGGATGTGTAACTCCATTTCTTATGTAGTATTTGTGTATCACAGTGTGAATAAATTAGGACTGCAACTCAATTGTCTGTTTAACAAAGAAGATTGCAAATAAAGTTATTTTCTTTTTTCTTACTGCCTTCCCAAACCTTGAGATGTTGACCATGAACGTAGCTGTATTTCAGGACAGAACCTTTGAAAGGGCATATAAAAATACCTTATTTTGACATTACATTTTATTGACCTGAAGTTGGTAGTTTTTATAATGTACACGTCACTTTATAACCTGCTGCCGTAACATACTCTACAGCAGTTGGTCAGTGCTGATATCACAGTTCTGGTGGCTTGGTTATTACTATATTACATTGATATTCAATCTAAATATAGATAAATAATGATTTAATGATGCTACGTTAGTTTTGGCTGATGTGGCTGTAAACCTTGCTGAATATATAACAGAATATAGTTATATACATATGTGTATAATATTCAGTTAACCTGTTTTAAACATTTGGACATGTGTCGTTGGTTAATTCACAAGGCCCCCAAGTGAGTACACACATGAATAATGATATGCCTCAGGTGTTGTGCAGGAGAGCAAGAATTACAAAGTAGAATAGATAGAAATGGTGTCTGAAAAAATAAAGGATGTTTGGGTTGTATTTTTCATGTAGAACATGGAGCTCATATCTGCTCTGAATACATACAGTGTCTGTGTTTATATGATATTTTCCCTCATTGAACACACCAGTCAGCCCAGTGTCCCTGTCTCCTGAGCTCTGCGGCACTGCAGTGCAACAACACCCCCACCCGCTCCACTCGTGATGTCACTGCTGACACCTCCAATGGGGGTGTGTCTGACAGAATTATTTTCAGCCAATTAGGCTTCAGCTTGAGAAGGAGAGGGTGGAGGAGGGAAGGAGTGAGCGAGCTTTTGACACTCTGCAGCGAGTAGTGCAGCTATGGGGAACACACAGGAGAGGCCTCCTGGCCAAGGAGATGGACTGGGGGCTAAAGCCGAGCAGACCATCCCAGGGAACAGAACACGTAGCCGGGCAGGCAGCACAGAGAAGCCCAGAGCACAGAGACCTCCGGAGAAGAGCGTGGCCAATGGAAGCCAAAAGACGGCGGGTCAAGAAAAAAAAAGTCAAGACAACAAATCTAGGCTAGCTGAGGACACCAGCTACCTGGATGCCCCTGCAGGTGCCCTGCCACCCCATTTGGCACGCCTGAAAAATGAAGGGAACCATCTTTTCAAAAATGGACAGTTTGGAGATGCAGTGGAACAATACACCCAAGCCATTACTGGATGTTCTGATGCAGGTGAATCAGCACAACTGAGAAGTTTTCAATTTACTGCATTTTAGAATGTTGTTTTACTTCTGTCAATACTTGCCTTATGTGATATATCGTTTTTTTATTCATGTAAGAAATAGGTAGTTCCCTTTCTACCAAGGCTTACCATATACTTTTTGTTAGGGTCAATGAGCTTCATTTAGACATTGAAATTGTATGAGTCAATAATGGATTATGACAGAAAGTTAGCTCTGGCAGAAACTGAATATTACCTCTGTAAATATCCAGTTTCTTCTAGAGGCTAGTGTCAGAAAGTCGAGGGGTATCAGATGCAAGTTCAGCCGTAGGGCTTCTGGGCCTAGGACTAGTGGGTTGGTTTCCATAGTGACTGCAGCATACTGTGTGATGTTGCAAATACTCAAGATAAATTACGAAAGAGTACACACATTGCACCAATATTCTCCAACCCTTTACCCTAAACTATATTCATGCACTCTCATGAGCTGAGAGTGTCAAATCTACACACATAGCCAAGACAGACCGGGTTGGCTTAGCCTAGTGTGATTGATAGTCGAACAGGCATTCTAAAGCTGCAGCGTGTGCTTCCAACAGAAAGAGCCGTAGAAGGCCTTTTTCCCAAATGACTGACTACTCCATTTAAAAAGCTGCAGTCCAACAGTCACTTAGGAAGTTAGCAGGATGTTGTTTACATTTAGTCATTTGTGTGTTGTTTGTCCACTACTAGTAATACTACTAAACCCACTTGATAAACGATCCTAGCCTTGAACTTACCTCTGCAGTTCCAGTGGTCAGAAGAAAATAGAAGTGTCATTTTGTGTCCCTAGAGGTGGACAGCCCAGAGGACCTGTCTATCCTGCACTCCAACAGAGCTGCCTGCCACCTGAAAGATGGCAACAGCGTCGAATGTATCAATGACTGTACCAGGTGAGACACTCAACAGCGTAGACTGTATCATTGACTGTACCAGGTGAGAGACTCAACAGCGTAGACTGTATCAGTGACTGTACCAGGTGAGAGACTCAACAGCATAGACTGTATCAGTGACTGTACCAGCTGAGAGACTCAACAGCATAGACTGTATCAGTGACTGTACCAGCTGAGAGACTCAACAGCATAGACTGTATTAGTGACTGTACCAGGGGAGACACTCAACAGCGTAGACTGTATCATTGACTGTACCAGGTGAGAGACTCAACAGCGTAGACTGTATCAGTGACTGTACCAGGTGAGAGACTCAACAGCATAGACTGTATCAGTGACTGTACCAGCTGAGAGACTCAACAGCATAGACTGTATCAGTGACTGTACCAGCTGAGAGACTCAACAGCATAGACTGTATTAGTGACTGTACCAGGGGAGAGACTCAACAGCGTAGACTGTAACAGTGACTGTACCAGCTGAGAGACTCAGCAGCATAGACTGTATTAGTGACTGTACCAGGTGAGAGACTCAACAGCATAGACTGTATTAGTGACTGTACCAGGTGAGAGACTCAACAGCATAGACTGTATCAGTGACTGTACCAGCTGAGAGACTCAACAGCATAGACTGTATCAGTGACCGTACCAGGTGAGAGACTCAACAGCGTAGACTGTATTAGTGACTGTACCAGGTGAGAGACTCAACATTCCCACCTGAAAGCTACAGTAACTTGGCCAGTGCCATAAAAGGGAGTTTCATTCACTTGTCTGAACCGCTCTACTATCTCAGCTCTCACCCTCTAGACACTGATGTAGGCGACAACCCATCACATCCCATCACATCCACCCAGTACTGACTAGTCTAAATGAATGTAGATTTGGGCAGTGCTTACCTAAAGGTGTATTTGCAAAACCCCAAGGCAAAGTGTAATTGTTATAGAGAGAAAATAGGCTGCTGTTAGTAAATATGTTCTTGTTGAAAACCAAGCGTAGTTTGTCATATGTAATCATATACATATGACAATACACATATGAAACACCACATCAGTGTGAGTAGTGGGTGTCAGATGGAGTCAGAGACAACCCTCAAACACGCACGTTCGGGAATGCCACTCGCAAGCTATGCACATGTTCGATCCACGCTCAACCTCACATGTTCCAGGCTCAGTGAGGCTAAGTCTCCAACCACCTGGCACACGATGTGACCAACAGCAGGCTGGGAGTCTCTCTCTCTCTCTCTCTCTCTCTCTCTCTCTCTCTCTCTCTCGCTCTGCTACTCTCTCGCCCTCCTACTGTACATAACCTCCATGTCGCTCACCCCCCTCTCTGATCCTATTACCCATCCCAGAGCTTTGGAGCTACATCCCTTCTCCCTGAAAGCCCTCCTGCGCCGGGCCATGGCCTATGAGTCACTGGAGCGCTACCGTAAGGCCTATGTGGATTACAAGACCGTGCTGCAGATTGACACAGGGACGCAGGCTGCCCATGACAGCGTTCACAGGTGAGCCGGGCACCAATAGGATTTGTCTCACAGACAATAATGGGCGGATGGGGGATTCTCATTGGTCAACGTGAAAAACTTGGCATTGGCATTGATTGTTATGTCACAAATTCAGTTTGTTCGCTACATTCAATAGACTGATTCAAAAGTGCTTTCATACCCTTGTCCATAGATATATATAAATACTTTTATATATATCTATGCCCTTGTCTACACTGTTTTTTCTGAGGAAACATGGGCATACATAATGGATCGTGTGTGTGTGTGTGTCCCAGGATCACCAAGATGCTCATAGAGCAGGATGGTCCAAGTTGGAGAGATCAGCTTCCAGAGATCCCCCTGGTTCCTCTGTCGGCCCAGCAGCACCGCCAAGAGAAGCCCCACAGTGCCAAGCTCAACGAGGCCCGCGCTGCACAGAAGGAAGGTCGGCCATGTTATCTGTTTACGTTGGCGCACAGTGAAGCGGTCTGATAGAGCACCTCCAGCACACAGGCAGACACAGACACTCTCACACACACTCATCATTTTGGATTGCATTACAAGCGGTGAGGGCACTTGAACACATGATGAAATAAGAAAATGATTGCGCCACAGAGAATCAGGTGAATGGTAGCGTAAGCACTCTTTCTGACAACAGTGTATTCATACTCAATTAATAATGCAGAGTGTAACCGGATAGTCACAGAACAGCTGTGCCGTAATGGAACAACCTCGCTCATGTTTCCTACTGGCTGGCTGAAGAATGGAGCAGAGAGGAACTACATAATCCACACACATACATTGGGAAGAAGCGAATGACAAAGAACACAGCTTATTAACATATCTCTGAATAGTACACAATTATTGATGGAACACACTTATAACATACCTGCAGATATAGAAAAGGTAGGTGGTACAGTTTATTACAGTACATGTACAGGTAAAAAGTCTAAAGATTGAGCCACAGTCCCATCTTCAGCATCCCCAACTGGTCGGCTATCACACTTGGATAAAAATGTTGAACGACAGACCAAACGTAAGAAATACATTTCACAAAGCAGTGTAGAGTCCAAGCCATTTCAATTACACAAAAATCACACATTAGCCTTTTTTTGTGGCCTTTTCATGCTTCATTTGACCAGGTGATAGTATGAGATTAGACAGTGGAGAGAGAGTGGGGAAGACATGCACAAGTGGCCCAGGCGAGAGTCAACCCTGGGCCGCTGTGCACTGTGAGCCCATATGGTATGCAAAGGTAACCGGTGAGCCACCATATTAACAGTTTATAATCAGCCTCACACTGAACCTTATCATCTCACACAGTATCTTTAGGGACTAATTACACTTTGTGTCCATGGGTGAGTGTGGGTCCCCAAAGTAAGCAGAGGAAGTCGATTTTCCACTGAAGCCATTAATTCTGCTCATGATTTATTGATTTATTTAAATCAAACTGGAGAACATTCCGAAGGGTTGGTAGGACACAAAACGTCCTTTTGCTGATTGGCTCTATTTTTGACATGTTGTTCTCGTCTCCCCTCTGCAGCCAAAAAACAAGAGGCTTGTTTCACATCCTTCAAACAGGCGGGGAACGACCTAGTGAGGAAAGGCCTCTTCCAGGAGGCCCTGGAGAAATACAACGAGTGCCTTCAGATCAAGCCCGGTGAATGTTCCATCTTGACAAATAGGTACTGTTAGGACATACTGCAGTCTCTACATTAATAAGAAAAACAACCTTTTTTTTTATTACACAACATAATGTTTTAATAGTATAGGGTAGTGTAAGCCCAAGTCAAATCTTTACCTCAGCTATCCTTACCTGTCACTCTCAAATGTATAGCCTATATTTTGTAATGGAAAAAAGGACTGATGAATCAAGAGTAAAGTTCACCTAAGGACTTAATAAATGCAATTTTAACTTCAGTTCAGCTTTATCCGTTCACACAGAGCCATCTGCTACCTGAGACTGGACCGCTGTGAAGAGGCTAGACAGGACTGTGACTCCGCCCTACAGCTGGAGCCAACCAATAAGAAGGCTTTCTACAGACGTGCACTGGCCCATAAGGGTTTACAGGTGTGTTGATGCGTTGTGCATGCATGGACAGTATGTCTTACATCCCAAGCTCTCTTCGCTCGCGCGTGTGCATAGTTGTGCACTGTCACTTCATCCATGTGTTTGTGTGTGTGTGATCATGCACAGGACTATCTGGCTGCCACTAATGACCTACAGGAAGTGCTCCAGTTAGATCCTCACGTCCAGGAAGCGGAACAGGAGCTTGAGGTTGTGACTGGCCTGTTTCGACAGAGCCTGATGGATGGTGCAACAGACAAACCCAGGGTAGGTGAACCTAACGACAGGACGCACCAACATAACACGCTCACTTTAGGTATTTAAGGGATTTTAGGTATTATTTTACTTTTAATGTAAATTTTGTTTTTTAAGTCTGTGTTTTTGTGATAATTGAACATGCTGTACTGCATTTTATGTATCTATATTGTATTGTAATATTTTTTGCCTGGACCCCAGGAAGAATAGTCTCCACCATGGTGTAGACTAATGGGGATACTTAATAAACAATAAACAATAAACTAGTGGGTCAGTGTTAGAGGTTTTCTAACACCGACGCACACACACACAGCAGGCGTTGAAACACTCACCACGTGCAGGAACGCACTCACACTTTTGTTCACTGTCCTCTGGCGTCTTAATTGTGGTTTGTTCTTCGTGTCCTTTGTAACCATGGAGATATCCATGGAGAATATCAGTCACCAATATGTCCTTAGTTATTATTATATTAATTATTTCATATTTATATCTCCCCTTCTTCTCATCAGCATTGAAGAGGCTCCAGAAAAAGAAAGAAGAGATTGAGAGAAGGAAGACTAACAATAGACTCCTGGGCAGGACACAGACGAGCTGTCCACGCCAACACACTCATCCCACGATGGAACCTGTCTCCTCCCACGATGGAAATTGCCCGTTTTGGGCAAAGATAAAGGATGTTATCTTCGATAGACTAGCTCTGCTTTTTAAGAGTCACAAATATTTTGTCCCAAAAAGCAGAATATTTTTCCATAACTCTTGGGCCAGACAAGCAGCAGTGTAACTTGTCTGTTTTTCAGACAACTAGGCAGCTTTTCCTTTAGCATGATCATGTACAGTCCCCCTGGTGGATGTGATAGATAAAACAACAACGCTGCAAGACAATTGTTTACGTCGTGAAAGTACATCTTGGAAAACGGTTGTGAAATATAAACAGTGTCCAGATGCATGTAGAAAGAGGTGTGTGCCTTATCAATATTCAAACTCAATTGACAGATTTGTGAAACCCGTGAATCAGTAACTCCTTGTGTGTATGATTCTTGAAATCAGTTCCTGATTCTTAAATCATTTCTGGATTCTTGAAACGGGAAAACTTGTTTCAAGTTGGTCAGGCCCAATCAGTGACCTAAACACAAGTAGATTTAAGTGACAGATCAACCAATCTTGTTTCACCAATTTTGTTTCAATCTTGAATGTGACCAAGTCAATTGTATGGTGTATACATTTATACAGTATTTATTGGTTTGTTGTAAAATATTGCCTCCTTAGTGGCCAGGGTAGACTTTACAAAATCTACATGCAATGGCTTGCATGTTCTGAATCAATTCCTTAAGCAATGTGGATGCTTTTCTTTGAAGTTGTTTTATGACTAAACTGACATTAAGGTAATTCTGCTTTTTACTGTATACCTTAAAATCTTCAGCATGCGTATATCATTGACACACACACACTCCAAAATCCAAGTCTCTACATCACAATCTCAATTCTTTTTTCAGAAATTGTCCACACTGCTTGATTCAGCTGTTTATTTTTTTAGATATGCATATTGTAAAGCAAAAATGAGTAACAAACAAATGAAGTACGTCTCTCCTGCGCAGGGATGACATCAGACCTGACACAAGTCTTCAAAAAAACACAATGAATAACAGACATTTAGGAAGCTAATAAAGTCCTCCTTGCAGCACTGAACCATTTCAGAGTTGATTATTAAGCAGCACCACTGTGGACGGGGAAATTAACTGAATGAATCTGCAGAACAAGCCATACACCACCCCGGCCTATTACCTTGCTTGAGCCAGCTTGGTTTCTCTTGTTGTATCACTGCAGCCCCCCCCACCCCCCCTTTCACTTGGCTAGAATACATATAGTGAGCATGGGATGACTGCATAAGTGTAATGAAACTGGGGTATACCAGTACAACCAGTACAACCAGTTCTCAACAGTCTTGTCAGGCTTTGGCAAAGTGTTCTCTTGGAAAGTGTCTAAAAGTCTCAATTTAGCGCGTGCTCGATATCCTGGAGTCAAAGGGTTCAGATCAGCTACATTAACTTCAGTGCAGATTATTCTTTTTTGACCTTGCCCTCCCCAACCTCAGTTACAGCATGGACCAATTACAGGTCTGGTGTGTGTGTGTGTGTGTACTCATTAGGTAAGGGTGAGACAGGGCTAAACTACCAAATTTGAGAAAACATTCTTTCATCCTGCGGATTCCTCTGGATATCAAGACCTCCCCATGACCATGCAGTTTGCTTTGTGGACTTGAGGACATTTGAGACAACAGGTCAAGAAGCAGCAATATGGACAAACACTAAACCAGGCCTGAAGATGAGGAAAATATATTTTTTAAAGGCACCATTAATACTGTACATGACAGCCATCAACATTATTTCACCTACAACCTAAGAAGATCCGATATCAAATATTAACCAAATGAAGGAGTCAACCCTAAATTTTAGTGACAATTCTCCATATGTCAATCAAGCAATCCAAATGTATAATCTGAATAGCTGAACGTAGCCTGTCTACAGTGCAGGTCCATAAGGTTCTTCTCGTCGTAGACAAATTTCATCTTAGTTCAAGAATAATGATCATTCCTCTCTCATCCAGCTTGGAGCCGCTTTGATCCGTCTTTTTGAAAAGGATGATAAACATTTGGTCGTCTTTTACAAAATGGCAATCAACTCCTCCCAGACAAGCTGTCCTACTTGTGTGGATCTGAGAAGGGCAGGATAGGGTTAATCAAGATGGTAGTAGCATCTGACAGGCAAGACAGAATGTCTGCCGTCCTGTCTGTCCAATCATCTTCTATCTATAGAAGTGTGCATGTGGGTTAGGGCTGACTTGGCCCTCGGGCTTAAACCCATCACATAACACCTTAAGACAGACTTGACCAAAAATTAAGAAAACCTTGTCCTCTACAATAAACACAAAAAAAAGTACATTTAAAAAGAAAAGTAATCATGGAAAACAGAAATATGACTATTGCATGGTCCCTCTTAGGTTATTGACACGTTGATGAGCTTTAATAATTAAGTTTAATATTCCTTTATGTTGTGGTGCTTTCTGATCACACTTTCAGGTGAAAGCTCAAAAGTCTGCCTACTTTTGTATAATCTCCTCAATTGAATCGTCCAAAAGTTCAATGAGCCCCTAAAGGCCTTTTGAGCAGGAAACGACTAATCGTTGGCTACTGATATTCACCCTTTCATTGGACAGGTGGCACAGTTGTGGACCACAGTGTCATCAGTTCTCAAATCCCATCAGTTACTAAACGCCTTCAACTTGTACGCCAGGTGCACGTCTACATTAGAAATTATATCATACTTCTGTGGCCTCTCTGATCTTCTTATGGCATATTCACAGGTCAACACACGGATCCTGGGTTTGATCCGGGATTTGTGGCATCATGCCAGTGTTTTAAAAGAATACAATTCCTACAGTGGACAAGCTCTGTAATTCCGTTCTGAATACTCTTTTCTGACATACACAACGTCGTACAGTCTTCTGCTACATCCCCACATAAATCCAGCTTCAAACCTGCCAAAGTACATTCAATTTTCATAGAGCTATGGTGCTCCAGCTACTGTGCCAACCACTGGCCTTGTAGATGGGGAGGGGCTTTGCATTAGCTGACTGGCAGTCCTGCCATCGGGACCTCCCACGCCCAAGCTAAAAGCTAGCCCCGCCCCTTCTCCGCACAGATAACCAATTAGCTCTGACCTCACTGGGTTCGTCTTTCATTTTAATCTCGTTTCATCCTCTGCAGTATCACAAATACCTTTAACTTTTCCCCACAACATTCTTGTTTCCACACCTGACAAACATCAATTCCCCTGACGGTTGACCTCCCCAATGCAGTGAGTGGGCCATGCACTCCCTCTATATGAAGGGCTTGAGGTTAGCTGTGAGAAGTAGCACAGTTTCACAGACGCGGCTAGGTTGAGGTTAGCTGTTAGCGTTAGCATCCAGGACAAGTCTGTGTAGAGTGACTAAATATTTGTTTGAATACAGCCACTCCTGGCTGGGCTTGCAGGCTGCTGGTGAACCACAGATGCTGTGGTGGTGTTGTTATTGTTATTATTCTCCTTCAGGTCCTCTTCCACAACCAGGGAGTCGAGGGGCTCACTGTCCCAAATCAACCCAATGTTCTCCTCGGCAATGAAGAGAAGAGTCCCACCAACCCCCTCTGGGGAACCAGGGAGGGGTGGCGATAGGGAGGCGGGGCCACCCCTCAGGACTGGACAGGTCTCCAGTCGGTCGTTCTCCACCTCAGCCAGCGGGGTGACGCCCGCGTCCGGAGGGGCGATGGGGAGGCGCAGGTAGGGCTCCAGGCCGGGGGGCAGGGCTCGGGGGAACTCGTGGTCGGAGCAGCTGAACTCAGACAGGTGGCTGCAGTGGGAGTCGGCGACGGACGGCAGGCTCCCGCTCAGCGAGGGCGAGTCGAACTCGCTGGAGTTGGTGCTGCGCTGCTCCAGCAGGCGGGCCTCCGCGTCCTCCCGCGTCTCCTCCGTCTGGCTCCCGCCTCCGCCGCGTTTCTTCCGCGGCTTGCCCCTGCTCCTCCTGCCGCCGGAGCACGCGGACGACTCCCTGGTCCAGCGGCAGCCGGGGTCGTGGTGAGGGCAGCCGGGGGGGCAGGCGCCCACGGGGCCGTTGCTGCTGGCGTCGTCCAGGCTGCTGCTGGTGCTGGGGTGGCGGAACTTCCTCTCCTGCTTGCCCTCCAGGTCCACCTGGCACTCCAGGTTGCTGCCGCCATCTCTGTGGGGCAACAAATAGCAACTATTAGCAAGAATGGACCTCTACCACGTTAGAGCCGACAATGGCTATTTAAATAAATGGTAAATAATGAGACCCAGCTTGCTATAGCTTTTCTCTTGGTTTGACCCATACTTTGGAAGTGTAACAGAAAAAGAAAAGAATGTGTTGCCCTCCTTTGTCAAGCGAGGGCTTGGCAGTGCTGACCTGTCCAGAGGCATGTAGGCGTTGAGGATGGAGCCAGCCATGGCTCTGGTGCTGGCGTTGTCACTGTTAGTTCCCAGGCTGACCGTGGCTGAATCTCCACTCAGGCTACTCCTCTCCTTCTGCACATCTGCCTGGACCTCCAACCTATCAGATGCAGACATTGGGCAGACGTCTGGTGTTACACACATAAATACACAACCAAGCTCAAGCCTTCACTTTCGTCGTTAATAAAATGGGATATAGGTAACCCCAATTTGCATTCTACACGGGCATTAATCATGAGCGTCACCCGTCTCTTACCGGTTATAGCAGTTGACCACGGCGCTGCCCGACAGGCTGCCGGTGATGCTGGTCCCGGCCAGGGCCGTGGTGCTGGCGTTCTCACTCAGGTTGTCCCGCATGGCTCCCTCGCGCTCCATGTGGCTGCTGCTGGCGCTCAGGCTGCCCGTCATGCCCCCCACGCTGCCCTCCCCCACGCTGCCCTCCCCCAGGCTCGGGTTGAGCCTCGTCTCTGCCACCGAGGTGGTGTCTGTATCGGAGGGAGAAGAGGGGATCGTGAGAGGGGCCGAGAGGGGAAAGGCTAGAGGAGGGAGGAGAGAGAGAGAGAGAGAGAGAGAGAGAGAGAGAGAGAGAGAGAGAGAGAGAGAGAGAGAGAGAGAGAGAGAGAGAGAGAGATGTAGCGAACAGACTCGACGTGGTTCACTTCAAGTCGTGAAATATCGGTAAGACTGTCTGGTAAGTGTGGAGGAAAGGCACATCTTAATATTCCTATATTATACTTGTGTTCTTTATTCATACTTCGTCATGTTCAAAAGGCTCTCCTTATTCTGTCACATCTGGGACCAAAACTACAGAAGGCCATGTACTGTACCACAACGCACCCACAACATCAGTTTTAACGGGAGGACAAATCATTCAAACAAAGAATTCAATGAACTGTCTCAAGGGAATACATGTGTAGTTCCCGTGTACTGGACAAGGTTCAGATGATGATTGGACGTACTGACCGGTCGCCGCCACCCCGCTGCCCACGTTCATGTCATTCTCGTCGTCAAACTCGATGCGCACTCCTTTGCCATTGCCGGTGGAGACGCCGCAGCCGCCACCGCGACACAGCGAGATGGGCACCACGCCGTACACGTACGCCAGCATGATGGGCACACCGATACCTACGGACAGACACACAGACACACCGTTATGGTCTCAAGCTCATAGGCCTCACGAGAAATGAACACAGAGACAAAGACGTTGACATTAACGGCGAGGGAGGGAGAAAAGCAAGATGATGGACTGACCGACGGTGACGGCTGCCACCACTGGTGACACGATGGCAGACAGGGTCACACCCCCCGCTATCACCAGGTTTCTCTTGTGCTTGGAGATGTTCTTGCCCTCGTAGCGATTATGAATCTGCGGGGAAAGGGGGCATGTTAGCCAGGAGGTTAAGAGGCAAACTGCACAAAAAAAAACATATAGGATACCTAAACACATCCTTAGAGTTAACATTTCTGAAAAGTAAGAAAAAGTCCAGTGACAGAAATCTAAGTGGCACACAATGACTTGAAACATGGGCCCCGGGTGCATGTCTCATTATCACCGTGGAACAGAAAGACAGATCAGAGGCAATAGATGCTTAGCCCATTATCAATCTGGAATGTGGAGGAAGTTGCCCAGCTGGTCCAAAGTTACAAAAGTAATCAAATCCCCAGTCCGCTCAGGATTAGAGAAACGTGCAATCTGATGCCCAAGCATGGGAGAACAGACAGAGGTCCGAACCACAGATGTCTTGTTTTGATCAAACACAGACGTAGGCTACACCAAGAGGACTAGACATCCTTTACAAATAAGCCTCTAAGGTGGACGGTCATCTTTAAATTAGTTTTATTGTGTGTGAACCACACACACACACAAGATCCTGAGTGAATGAACCAGACGTATTTGATGGTCGGGCGCCCAGAGGGCTGACGCTCACCTTCCTGCCCACGTAAACGGGAATTCCGAGGATCATGGCGGGGATGGCGATGCCGGCGATAAGGGCGATGCCCACGGGGGCGCCCACCAGCGTGCCCAGCTGCCACAGGATCTTCTTCTTCCTGCTCCACGGCTTCTTGCCCCAGAAGGTGCAGCCTGAGGGACTGGGGGGGGGAGGGGGTTTGTGTTTGCATGAGCTTGGGTTGTTTAAGACTGCGTTGTCTTTGGGGGGGGTGGGGGAGGGGGGCACAACTGAAGAAAGAGAAAACTGAAAAGAACCTGAATTCTGAAGGACTCTATGTGATTGTCTAGCTGAATGTACACACACACAAAGTTCCAAGTGGTGTCACGTCCTTTTTATCCACACCTAACTGGCAAGACCACACCCACAGCAAGCTGATTGGACAATGGGTCATTTGAGACTCGTCACAGGTAAGACTGGTTTAAACTTCTTAAAAAATATATATTGGTTTGTGTGCCTTCGAAATAGTATCTGTGATGTGACTGACGATGACATCAGGAATGTATTTGACGGGGGTGCGTGAGTGAGGGTCTCACCTCAGATAGTGCAGGTCAGAGATCTCCTTCATGCACAGCCAGCAGAACTCGCTGCCGCACACGGCGCAGGTCATGTGATTACAGCTGCCGTCGTTCATCTTGATGATGTAGGCGGCGCAGCGCGGGCAGGGCTTGATGTCGTCAGCTGGTGGGGGACAGAGCGACAGGTTCAACGCGTATATTTCAATCTGCGTGTGTGTGAGCAGGAGAAACCGAATTTGCCTCGTTGGTATACGTTTGTATGGCTGTTTGATCCAGCCCATGTATATTATGCGTCGGTGCACAAAGGGTGCATTTGTTTTGGTGCGCGTGCTGCACCTGCGGCCCCGCTCTCCTGGCTGTAGCTGAGGGAGGAGGATCTGAAGGTCCTCAGTCTGAGGCTCTGGGCCCTCTGCAGGCGGGCGGCGTCACACGTCTGGTTGGGGTGCCACAGCTGCTTGCAGTGGTAGCAGAACTCGGTGCCGCAGCCCTCGCGGCCGCACGTGATTTTGGGGCAGCTGGCGCAGCCAAAGGCAATGACTGCATACCTGGAAAACAGAGTGTGTGTGTGTGGGAGGGGGGGTTATTTGGGATCGAGGGCTAAAGTTTTTTATTTTTAATGCCAGTGCAGAAGTGTCACATCTTCACTTGTAATCATTTAACGGACGCTTTCATCCGTTAAAATGTTGCACATGTAACGTTCATCTGCAGTCAAATGTCCTACCACCGAGCTAAAGTACGAGAACTCTCTCGCTGTTCCGAAAAAGTGTATAAACCCCACGGACACCCGCATCTCCCGGTCAAGCTCTTACCCGCAGTCGGGGGCGGGGCACCAGCGGCAGTCGGGGTCGGCGACCAGCCAGCGGCGCAGCATGAACTCCTCGTACTTGTCCATGAGGGCGCGGTCGGCCAGGATCATGCGGATGTCGTGGGGGTTGTAGCGCTCCGAGCACTCGGGGCAGCAGATGTTGATGCGGCTCTCGGAGATCTCGATGCGCAGGTACTGGCGCAGGCAGTCGGCGCACGAGCGGTGGTGGCACGTCATGATGTCGGGGAAGCGCTCGCGGGCGTGCCGCAGCAGGCACAGCGGGCACTCCAGCAGGTCGCCGGCCGAGGACCGAGACACGGAGGAGGCGGAGGAGGACGTGGAGGGGACCCCCCCCGGGGGAGCGGAGCTCCTGTGGCCCGCCTCGGAGGAGTGGACGCTCTCCACGCTGGCGATCCCGTCGACGCCACCGCCGCGGAGGGCGCGGGACTTGCGCTTGGGGTCGCGCTCGGGGCGCCGCCGCCGCCCGAAGAGAGAGTGGAGGGAGAGGCGTCTCTTCTTGGGCGTCTTTCGGCCGGAGGGCAGACTGACGGAGGAGGCGGCCGAGTGGAGGTCGCGCTCGGACCCCGAGCTGCCGTGGGGAGGATGCTGCTGGGGGTTCATCTTCCTGGAGGGGAAACTGGCGTCGCCGTCCCAGGGAACGGGAGACGCAGAGGGGAGGGTGGGGTCAGAGGGGCGGGTGGGAGTTTCAGCTGTTATGACATGGTGGGTTTCAGGTTTGGGTGGGCGGGGGATTTTCTTTTCTGGTCAGAGCAGGTCCAGTCTGGCATAAAGGTGACGGGCAGATAGCGATCTGTGTGAGAGAGAAAACATTTGTGAGACTAGAGATATGCCTTCAATATCACTCCATGTTTCAAATCGAACCACACAACTCTTACTATTCCTACTTGGCTGAGTTGACTTGCTATTCTCGAGCATTTAAGCCCAACAAATGCTATTCCATTTAAATCAACTCGAAACTGAATTTAAGACATGTATAGCCACACCGTACGTGTGTGTTTTTAGGTTTTAATCAAGTCATTTCAGCTAACATCAAAGGTGTCAGTCAAAGGTGCCGATTTTGTGACAATGACGAGGCCCCCTGGGTTCCTTACTGAGACACATCTGAGATGGTCTTGACGACGACTAAGAACGTCGATTGAAGAAGAATCCCTCAGATGAGACACACCCAAAATAACAACAGACCATAAATAGCTTTTCTGTCAAAAGCTGTGCCAAATATCTGTCCTCTGGAGACCAAAATAACATTGTAGCTTCATCAAACCCAATGCAGACAGTCATTGGCTGGTTGCCTGATCATAGAAGAAGTAGAAAAGCCGACTGCCATTCAAACCTATTTATACAACACACTTATCTATGACCATCAGGGTAAAGTACATTTTCACAGCATTGCTCAAAGTTGGACCACTGTTGGAAAATAAACTGATTTATTATTTCTTCCTTTTTATATAGAAACTTTAAGAGACACACACAGCTGTTGTGTGCAGCTGAATAACACAAACATTACAGGTTAAAGCTACTTCATTGGTGACTCAGACAATAACAGCCATGCTCAGGTATGCAGAAGTACGCCCCAGTAGTCCTCAAGAAACCAATAAATGTTGCCCCAGAGTATATAACAAGTACCAAAGATGACTCAACAGTGTTCATTACAAGACAAACTACCATGTTTACAGAGTGTAAACCAGGTTTACATTGGAGTCTTCAAATGCTATGTCAATAAATGTCTGTTTCGTCCTCCTGAAATGTATATCAATATCAAAGCTCTTGTTTAGGCACGCGTCTCTTCAGTAAAATACACAGAAGTGCATGGCTGATTTTGTCAGGTTTAAGAGGCATTACACAGGCCATAGTGCCACAGGCCTGTCCTAGCATACTGAAGGATGCATTTTGGCATCCTTAATTGTATTACCAGAAAGATCCCAGCAGGTGACGGCAGGCTGCGTGGGCTAACAGAGAAGTCATTACCAGAAGTAAAATGGATGTTAAGACAGAACTAGGGTCCCCTTATATGGTCCATGAGTTTTCAAACGCACTTTCGAGTTATAGTAATGCCAAAGGAATGGAAATTACGGTAGACTTCGACTTCTTTTAAAATACCCCAAAAAAGAAATGATCAGTTATCTTATTGGTATCGGCCACGAGAAGTAAAGGTAAATACCGGTTACAGATGACGGCCGAGAAAAAAAAGTGTGCTTCCCTTATCTTAGTTTCCAGTGTAACTAAGCTAGTGTATTGTAGCCTATAATGTGTTTGCACTGTTGAGTGAAAATATTTGCCCATACCACAATTGCTAGATCTGCTTATCCTCTGCGCTGGACTGGGACTAGTATTGAACTAATAAGTGACTAAAGAACAAACAAAACTTGCAAGCGAGTCTTGTTACGTTGAATGAAAAACGTTGATAAGCAGGTTGGTCATTGGTTATGTTAGCTAGCAATTGCTAATGTCACAGCTAGAGCTAGCTATGACGATATGAGTTTAGAGCACTATCACATCCAATCTAGAACATAACATAAGCTAGCTACAGTAGCACTAGTTGAGAGGTCCGTCCGGGCGTCTTACTCTAGGAAACAGGCTAGCTTTCGAACGTGCAGTCATCAAGTACCTTGCTCGCTAGGTAACTAGAGCTAATTCAATAACCTTAGTTCCTTGGCTACAGATTAATTCGATCGCCTTACAGTAGCAACTATCATTCTGAAGAGTACAAAAGGCTTGTAAGGGGGCATGAAACTGCAGTTGTATATCAAATATAATAACATGTTCTACATACAGACAGCATCGAAATTATTTCGCTAGCTATGGCATTTTGTAAATAATGAGACCCCCGTTTAAGCGTTGGTAGTCGACCTACGAAGTGAGCGATTTGTCTCACATGTAGACTACTATCCTAATCAAAAACGAATTTAACGTTATGGTGCTTGTCGTTGCATTGAATACATTGTAACTGTGGGTTAGAAAGCTAGCCTAATTTTAGCAATGCATCTTAGCTTGTGCTAGCTAGCTAGTAATAGTGCTAGAGCTAGCTCTAACAAGTTCGCAACGGACACTGGCTAGTAAAACAAAGCGGTAGTGACTAGTGTGAGTTGAGGAAGTTGTGACCTCACTAACATTATCTAGACTGCTTCAGATTTTCTCCACTTACCGTGAAAACAATCCACGAAACACACGTCTTCGTTTAAGTCCAGTAGGTAACATAAAGGGATTTCAGAATAAATGTGTAATTACAACTTGGCTAGGTCAAGATACGACAACTCCGGACGTCAGCTGTCCTGTCCCGTCTAGTTTAGGCACAGCTTTGTGGGCGGGTTTGTGATTCCTCCTGAGAGCTCTCGGACGCACATACACACACATACACACACACACACACACACAAATACACACACACACACATACACACACATACACACACACACGCATACACACAGAAAGAGAATGGAAGTGAAATGGTGGGTCGAACGTACTGAACTTGAACTCTATATCAATGTCAGAAAACTCTTAACAAGAATACGGTTATTCACGCCTCATTCTGGCTCAGGAAGATAGAAAAACGCACAAAGGAGCTCTAAATTGTGCATTTGACCTCTGAACCCACTTCAGTCATGTATGAATTAGAGTTGGATAAGAGGTTGGGCAGTGATTACTTGATCATGTCAAGTGAAAAACAATGTTGCATCAAAGCCTAACTCCTTAAATAAGTACCTGACCTTCCGGTAGGGACAAAGATCAGTAGCTAAATACACAGCATACAAACCAGTCCCAAAAGCTTACAATCGTACACAGTCTATGAAAGTCAAGAGAGGACAGGCTGCGTTGATAGCACGTTGGATAGTTTTAAGTGCTTATTGACTCAGAGAAAAGCATTATAGGTCACCTGAAAATGTTAATGTACAACATAATTATCAACTACGATAAGAATACAGATTATCAGATGGGAACTGAGGAACTCTTGGCAGACAGCATAGTAGAATTTGGATGAAGCGATAATGGCAGCAAGTTAACACTGTTATAGTTCATGTTGGAGTGGTCTGGTCCAGTACGCCCTTTTCACCTCTATTTGACAATACACCATGTTACAAGAGTAACTGCAGGTATTGAGCACCATGCTCTGATGGGCGTTAGAGTAACCACACTTCAATTTCAGCTGCATTCCAGAAACCTTGGATAGAAAACCTGAGCCAGTTATACTTAGGGCCTTGGACTGGAATGCCGTTTCACTTTCACAATGACAATATACAGCACACCAATAGTTAGGTCTTGTCAGTGTTCCAAAATGACCTGGTGGTATTAGAGTGTGATGCCAGAACACTGACTTCATGAATGCAGCCTGCATACATATCAAGTCAAGTGACCAAGTGATGGTATGCTTTTTTTTTGTTTTTGGGGTAGTGGGGATTTAGGCTGCATGAGATGGGACTACTTTCAAGCAGGCAATGGAGGCTTGTTGCACACAGACATTTCACTCACTTAATGTTTCAAACTACTGAATTACCATAGCAGTTTGATATTGAGATCTCTGTGCACCTTGTGTACAGACTATGAACCATATGATTTATATCAGCTTACTGTCCTACGGTATACATAGATTTATGTCTCATCATTTTAAGAAATAATTGAATAGATGTATATTGGCGTCAGTTCATTTAGTTAATTACATCTAGGCTAATAAACCAGCCAACCAAACCCAAGGTTACTTTCAGAATCTATAGCCTTCCAACCTAAAAACCAAGAGAAACACCAGTGTTTTTTTAATCATTTTTATTCAAGCAAGTAATGGTCAAGAAATTTCACAATGCTGAACTGTCTTGTCACCTCTCCTCAGACAACCAAAACATTTAAAATGAATAAAATGCCAGAAAGGAATGCTTTCAGTAAATTCCAAGAGGAATAATTAAAACCCCAGACTAAACCATTTTTTATTTTCAAGATTTTTCTCTTTTTTTCCTTATCCTTTTTCATTTATAAACAAGACCTAGTCTCATCTTCTCTAGGCCTGGCCTTAACCTAGTTCTTTCTTTTTTAACGTGTCTTTTATTTCTTTTTGCATTGTTTTGTGTGTTTTAGCTTTTTTCAATGTTTAATTTTTTTCCATCGGTGAAGCACGAGTGAAACGTTGCCCATTCCTGTGAAAACAAAATTTAAAAAAGGTATTACTGTCAATGACTCACACTTAATGAGTTTTAAAATCCCATCACAACCACGATTCAAAAGAACCTACCCCATCTTAAGCACTTGGGACTCCAGCAGAGTTGGGCACAGTCTTTTGAGCCGTCTCCTTGGCCTGGTGGGCTTGGAGCACAGCCACCGCCTCATCAACCTACAACAAACAATATGAACATTTCTATCACACCCACTACACTTTCAACCCTTCTGAATTGTTGGGAACACACACACACGTGTTCAGGTTGGCATTACATTTAAACTTGACAAACTGTGACAAGCTGGACCTAAGCACAAACCTTTGAGCGCAGAGATTCTGGAGACTCCAGCATGTGGAGAAGCTCCGAGTTGTCGATCTCCAGAAGCATTCCCGTTATCTTACCAGCCAGGCTGGGATGCATGTTCTGGATCAGAGGGAACAAACGCTCACCTGGAAAAGAGAAAAGGATTGGTTCAAAGACATCTGGCTGAGAACAAGTGTAGCAGATGCTCTGGGTGTAATTCGCAAGGAAAGCCTAAGTAAGACTGCGGAGAGCCCACACAACAAACTTTAGACACGACCGAACAGGGAAAGGTTCGAGAAAACGACTCTGAACACGGGTTATGACTTGTAGTGGGATCATCCTAAACATCTGTATGGCAAGGTAGATTTATCCGTAGTACAAATTTATCCCCAGGGCCGACAGCACAGCCGTGAGGCCCATTTACTACGATGTTAATGTGGCAGCCATTTGGGCCAGTGCAATCCACAGAACGGAAAGCACTGAATTTGACTGGCTGCAGGGCCTACACACACGACAGATCTGAGCTCTACACTTGCGGGGGAGGGCCAATCCAGGCCCAGTGTAGCAGATGCTCTGGGTGTAATTCGCAAGGAAAGCCTAAGTAAGACATGGACACGTTGCTTATCAACTAGATGAAGGCATAAAAGGCAAGTCCACTCACCCAGCATCTGCTTCTGCTCCTGTGGGGGAGCAGCAGCGAGCATAGAGGCAGTCAGAGGCTCCTGGCCCTGGACGTGGACAGCAGGCTGGAAGACAGGAGGACGCCATTAGGAAAACACACAAGCCTTGAAGACTGGACGGCAGAGCCGAGCCATGGAGATTAGGTGGGTGTACCTGCTGCATAGCCACCTGAGGCTGGGGGTTCATGTGCTGCTGGGGATTGCGGACTCCCGGGGCATACTTGTACTGGGGCACGCCACGCACGGGCGCAGGGCCGGCCGTCGCTGCGTTGATGGGACGAGGTCCCATGGCCTGGGCAGCTGCAGGGAGACACGACACTCTTACTTAGCTTCCCGAGTTAGCGTTCTCCTTATGTACCAGAGGGAATGCTTTCAGAAGTTTCAGATTTTAAAAGTGAAAGAATGAAAAAGGCAGCCGTGTGCCAGATTGTGGAGCTGCTACTCACGAAGGCGCTGGGCAGACATCATGCGGGGAACCTGCGAGGTTGGTCTCATGGAGCCGAAGGTCTGGGGACGGGGGACGTTGGGGCGCATGGCACCGGGCATGTTCTGGAAGTCTGCAGACATGTCACCGCAAAGTTAGGGTACAGCGCAGCCTTGAAAAAAAAACATGCAACTGGCTGTGTGCGATCGGGGTTCATGTGTTCCAGTGCAGTGGGTCAGACCACTCTCCTATCAGAGGCGGAGAAGGGAGCAACTCACGCTGAGGACGGACACCTTGGGTGGCCCAGCGCGGGCTGGGTCTCAGCTGAGCCATCTGGCCTGTGGGATAGTACGCTGCCCGATTCTGAGCCTGCGGAGAGCCCACACAACAAACTTAAGACACGACCAACAGGGAATGGTTCGAGAAAAACGACTCTGAACACGGGTTATGACTTGTAGTGGGATCATCCTAAACATCTGTATGGCAAGGTAAATTTATCCGTAGAACAAATTTATCCCCAGGGCCGACAGCACAGCCGTGAGGCCCATTTACTACGATGTTAATGTGGCAGCCATTTGGGCCAGTGCAATCCACAGAACGGAAAGCACTGAATTTGACTGGCTGCAGGGCCTATATACGCAGAGAGATCTTGCCGGGGAGGGCCAATCCAGGCCCAGTCCTTACCTGGGGGATGGCAGCCATGAAGTACCCAGAGGGAGGAGCAGGCTGGTATGGGTTTATCACTGGGTTGGGCACGGCGCGAACGCTGGCCATCCGCTGCATGTACTGGTTGGTGAGATGTGCTTGACGCTCTTCCTTGCGCTGGGCCAGCGCCACGTAGAGGGGCTTTGTGGCCACGATGCGGCCGTTCATTTCAGTCACCGCCTTGGTGGCCTCCTCAGGGGAGGAGAAGCACACGAAGCCAAAGCCCTTGCTGCGGCCGCCCTCCATCATGACCTTGGCGCTGGTGATCGTCCCGAAGGGAGTGAACTCCTTGCGGAGGCGCTCGTCGTCGAGGCCGTCGTCAAGGTTCTTGACGTAGAGGTTGACCCCCTGTAGGAAACCAAACCGTTAAACATCGCAACACCACCGTACGAGGACAACCATTTGACGTGATCACATTTTTGTCAGCAGTAAATATTTATCCCCAGCATCAACTTGGCAAAGATGTGGGGCCCATGAACTACAGTGTCAATGTGGCAGCAATTTTGGCCAGTGCAGTCCACTAGGGGTAGAAGCACTGAATTTGACAATGCTGCGTTGCCAGCATTGGCTTTGTGGCGGAATACAAGTATAACAACTGGCCTGGTAGCGCGTCATGCGGTCCTGTTTCATCTGCTCAAACTTGCGCTTCAGTTCAGTCTGGCGCTCCATCTTCTTCTGGGCGCGGCCCACGTAGATCAGCTTGCCGTTAAACTCCTTCCCGTTCATCTCGTCTACGGCCTTGAGAGGGGGAAAAAACATGCACGTCAGTTGAACGTCATTGTTAAGCGAAGGGTTGTTGTCGTTTCAGCCCGTAACGTTGTTCAGTGATTCTTCATATTCACCTTCTGGGCATCCTCGTGGTGCTCGAAGCTGACGAAGCCAAATCCTCGTGACTTTCCACTGTCGTCCGTCATGACTCGGATACTCATGGCGTTGCCTTGTTTTTGGGGGGAGGGGAGGAGGGGTCAGTTTAGTGATTGATAAAGAGCCTGGGGACTGCCCATCCCATGTCGGCTGCTGCCTCACCATATAGACTGAACACGTCCCGCAGCTTCTCCTCGTCCATATCCTCCCCGAAGTTCTTGATGTAGACGTTTGTGAACTCCTTGGCGCGGGCGCCCAGCTCAGCCTCGCGCTCTTTGCGAGACTTGAAGCGACCGACAAAACTGTTAAGAAAGAGAGCATACTAAGGGTGGGGGGTGCAACACGTCTCACCCAAATCTGACTTTAGTACTTGGATGACTTGGGTTTATTCAACAGGCCTAACACCAACAATAGGAAACGTAAACGGGGCAGTCAGTAGAGTCAGTAGAGGAAGACAATATGTCAAGTCCAAAACAAAAGGTATGCATGAACGCAGATTTAATCTGATGTTAGCGCAATTAGTATTGAGAAAAAAAGAGATTAGATTTGTAAGTAGCCTTTTCGCACTAAAGCAAGTTTAACACACTTACACTTTTCGGTCATTGAGCAACATGCCGTTCATTTTCTCAATGGCCCTCTCCGCCGCCTCCTGAGTCTCAAAGTGCACAAAGCCGTAGCCCTTTGAGCCATTCTCATCACACACCACCTTGAAGGGGGAGACATCGGTGCACATAAGCATCACAGGCATGCAAAAACCACACTTGTTCCCCCTGGCCTGCTGTTGTTCACACATTTGCAGCCCAAACGTAGTCTGTCCAGAGCAGCACAAATAAACTGTCAACATCTTCGTTGACAGTTACTCTGCCTTCACTTGTGGAACAGACTGGACAGGTTAACGCTGCAAAGGTGAGAACGCCAGTTGAGATCAACCCAATGCACCATGCCACTACTTCAAATCCAACACCACATGACAGGAAATGACTTGCCTTGCAAGAGAGGATGTTGCCAAAGGCGGAGAAGGTGTCGTATAAGGCCTTATTGTCAATAGACTTATCCAAGTTCTTAATGAAGATGTTTCCAACGCCACTCTTGCGCAGGGAAGGGTCACGCTGGGACCACATGATACGGACCGGGCGACCCTTGATCACGTCAAAATTCATTGTATCTAGCGCACGCTCAGCTATAGTGAGGGGAGAGAAATAAACTTATTAGCATGTCATGAATACATCTACAGATAATCACATACTTTGTCAATAACATTGTTTTCTGTGGACAGCTCTTAACCTGAACTGACAATTTGATATTTTGATTAGATCATTGATTGATTGTGGAATAAAAAAAGAAATATGCCAACTATGCAATTGCCTCCAAGGAACCGTATCCAAACATGTATCCCCATGGGTGGGAAAAGTAAAGCAACCAATTAATCAGCCAACCTAGCAGGACACCAGCTGCCGCTTAAGACACGTTGTACAGTACCCTGTGCTGACAAACTACATCACTGACGAACAGGGGTGAGGACATTAATGCCCCAACGTCAAATACGATCTTGGAATAAATCAATCCTAATGCTTAATTAATCATATACCTATATGATAAATCATCATTTACTTTTCTAAACAATCTGTTATTCATAATATGGGATGTGCGGCCCTAACCCTAAGAAGTCAATGTCTAGCTAACCAGTTAGCCTACCACAATTAGGCAGCAACGTAGCGTTAGATCATTAGATTGCAAACCATTTGAACTTCATAAACATGAATTGTCCCTTACTGTACGGTGTATTCCATTTGTAGTCGTGTTTTTTTATGGTAGCTAGCCTAGTTAGACTAGTGCTCAAGTACGTTTAGATGAGACAACGATTTATCGGCCAGTCACGTGGAAAAAGAACGCAGTAAGCTAAGCTAACGTTAGCTAACTAGCTACCTTACCCAAACCACGCAGTCCAGATAGCTCTACCCAAGAAGTAAAAAATGACATCTACAGTACTGTACTTTTCTTGGAACTTACCGTCTGCTGGCTGCTGAAAGTTAACATAGGCGTATCCAAGCGAACGCCTAGTGATCATGTCTCTGCATACACGGATGGACAAGATAGCCCCTGCGGGGCTAAACTTCTCGTACAGCATGGCCTCGGTCACGTCTTGATGCAGGTCCCCAACGTACAGAGATGCCATCGGGTAACTAGGAGCACTCGGATTCATTTTAGTTTCGGGTTTGAAACGTTATCTAGCTAGCCTAACAACGGAACAAATAGCTACGAAGAATTTAACTGAAAAAAAAATTCTGTATTCTGCGTTCTGTATTCCAAATGGTCTGTTACGTCGTTAGCAATTTAGCTCGGGCCGGTGTGGAATTTGTCAGCAAGCTAACAGGAGGTTAAAATTGTTAAGATGACGACCGAAGTTACTTAGCTAAATCGGTGAAGATTAACTTATTTCTGGTTGGGCAATTAAAATACGCAGTAACGGTCCAAATATCTAAAACTGAAATAAAACAAAAACAAAAGTTGTCGGCCTTGCTTGCTTCCCCTGAGCAGATGGTAATCAGTTGCGTTAGCTTTATGCTAGCGACGCTCGTCGGTTTAAAATGTCGTTAAGTTCCGTCTCTTCTGGTACCGTCGAGTCTTTGAATGGTTGCTCCTGCTTCACCGATTTTATTACAAAGAGAAAAATAGATTTTTTACGTTTTAACGGTTTTTAACTTTTTTTTATTTTTTATTTTTTTTATAGAATGTGTGCCGAGCAAGCTCAGGAGCACACGCGCATTCACACAGCACTAACAGCCGGGGTTTAGGGGAATGTGACTGAGGAAGTGGAGTGGTATATGTACTGTTGCCTACGTCACTTAAACGGACCACTCGCCTTCAAGCGTTCGAATAGGAGGCGTTTTTAGATTGCGGCTTCTCAACACATTTCATGTTGATTGGTCAAAAAAAAATCGCGTTCGAGTCGATAAAAACTGTCTGGCCCTGTGTTGCAAATCGCATAGTTTTTCTCAGTCTGCACTGCAGCTTCTCTTACAAAGTATGAATACAGTTGGGACATACTACGTTGTCATAATATGGCGTTTTTTACTTTGACCACTTTGCTCAAATATATTTTACTGCGGAACTAACCGGAGACGTGCATAACTGGCTGAAGGGCAACCACAGCTGTCAATTTTACTTAATAGGCTACTGTCGTTAGTTCAGTTAATTTGAGCTATCTTCCGCTGTGCTGAGGATTGTGGGTCGATATTGAGGTTGAGGTAACCAAAATAAACTCACTATCAAGGCTAGTCTTGCTAGAAAGCTAAATGAGGGTGAAATGGTAAATATGATAGGTGGGCAACGTGGGCGGTGCACAAGGGCGGTTCTGGAAGGAGCGGGGAAGGAGGGCAGTCCGCGTGAAACAATACACTTGGGACTCCCTTGTGGCTCCCCTACGTTTACAGTAATTTCGTATCATATAATTGTATATATTCAATTATAATTAGTATTCTACAGTATTGCAACTTAATAACTGTTTAAATATTCACTGTCCGACAGTTAAGACTTTTTTGTGAATATAGTAGGCCTAGCCTACAGTAGTGCGAGCCACAACAGGACTACTACTTCTATCTTCTACCGACACGTTAATCACTAGCTGCCACACGGGCTGCACTAGTTTATTAGTGGAAAACTTGTCAGACCAGCTGAGCAAGGCTATGGTGAATAGAAATCTGCATGTGGGCGCGTGTTTACACAATATTTAAATCACGTTCTATAAACTGTAAGTTCTGATATTTATTGTGGAATTATATTGATATTTATTTCAAACAAAGGCCTAACTTTACATCTGAAATAGCACACTTACTTTACATATCAACTATAGGATAAGAGTTTCTTTAATTTGTCCTGTTACTGACAATAGATTCTAATTGAAATTCTCATCCCATTGAAAAATGTTCAACAAATAAAAATACTGATATTAAACAAAGTAAAACTTTATTAAAATGTTATCTTACATCATTGAGACATGAATAACTTTATTCCAAGTGTAAAAATGACTGATCAGTTACAGAAAATGTTAATTAGAAAACAACATGAATATGGCCTAACATTTTACTGACAACAAATCATTGATTGGATGAATGCAAAGCTAGAACAAAACCAATCTGGACCATACTGGACCCCACATCCATTAATTAAAAGTAGATTGCTCAGTCTACACTTCAATTCACAGGATTGAACCATAACCCCCTTCACACAATCATTTTAAAGTCCTTGAATTAAACAATAATTCTATGTTTATTTTGCTCATAATAAGAAAGCATGTAGACAGGGATGCATTGAGTAAGGCAATACCTTCTTAAGATACACATTTTATGTAAGGACCTGATCACGCCCTATCCTAGATAAGAGTCACCTAGATGCAGCACATTAACCAAATTTAAACTGTTAGTGTATCCTCAAGTAAGCATGGGGTCTGTTCTGAGAGAATGTGTAAGGGATGTATACTGCATTGACAGTTTGCATTCATCACAAATTGTCGGCTCTTCAGCAGCCCTGAAAACAAACTCAACCCGGAGCCCCAGCCCATTCTCACTTGGGTAGTTAAGACTGCATGTATGTAAGCAACATGTCAAAAAGGCAACACTGCCCTTCAAGAGGGCGAGAGAAGTGGAATAATCACATTGCTCACAGCCATTCAGTCCTTTTCTATCCATACCTGGATACAGACGGTGGAGGCTGCAGGTTTGGTTTGGGATTCAGGGCAAGAAACAATTTTTTATTTTTTGCTTATGCTTCCACTCCCTCCAGCTCTGTAGGCAGGGGGGACTTGGGATGCTTGCTCTCAAAATGCTGCTTGAAGGTCTTTGGGTCTGGCATCTGTGACTATTATGAGGAGAAAGAAAACAACAACGAAAAGAATACGAAAATGACAAAAATCATACAAAAAATACAATGGGCATTCTCTTTACATGCCGGGAGTGATCTCTTTCACACCAGAATGTGGGTTTGACCATGTGTTATATTTTACGTGGATTTACATATCAGTAATTAATTGTTGTGACCATTCAACTCAAAGTCCCTTTAACAACAAGAGTAGGCCTTTTTGAAATCACTGATTAATCAGCACGTTTTCACTTTCTCCAACCTTAGCCATTCATGGTTAAAATCATGAAGTACAGTGTTTGGATTAAATGCAAAGAGCCTAAGTGAGCATCACAGCAAGAAACTCACCCTGCAGACAGCACAGGTGAACACTAGGGCAGCCTTGGCAGCAGTCTTCTGGTCATGGCCTTTAGCCTTCTTGGCTTCAGCCTGCTTCTTGGCATTTTTCTGCTGAGATTGTAACTTCTGATGACCACGCGCCATAGCTTACCTAATGAACGAGGGTGACATGTACAAATCAATATGAGATCAGTCAAGGGTTGTTATTTATTCTTATTAAATCAAGATGAGATTTTCCTTGAAAAATTCTGTGTAAACAATCGCTCTTGTGTAGCTCATTTGAAACGACTGTTAGCAAACAATTCGTGTGACTAGCAGAGCACACTACTGTAGCTAAGATTTGGTTGAATACCAGGGAGTTAATACACAGGTACAAACACCACAACTGGAGTTGTCTTTACATGTATCGATATGCCTTTCACATCAGAACCTAAGTGGGTTTAACACATGTCATGCTTCATATACTAATGAGTAATTATATTCTTTTAGCTCATCTAGATGTGATGATACACTGTGTAGTCTAGATACAGCACATGACACTACACGATATGTTGAGATACTGGACCATCCAACTAAACTAGCTAGCTATAAAGTTACCCTAAATAATAAGGTTAGCGAATAGCTATCTCATCGATTTGCTAGGGGGACACATCGAAATGGACGATTTAGGTTTTGGGTTGCTGCTGACCAGCAAATGAGCTATTAGGAATGGAACATTCCTGGTTAGTTTAGCTAGCTTTGATCGTAAAATTGTCGAATGGAAAAGTAGCTAGCTAATAGTGACAGTACACTGTTGTTAGCTAGACTAGCTAGCTCTAACATGTTGACCAGTGAGTTACAAAATCAAATGATATGGGGCTTGACGCGAGCTTGCAAGCTAGTAGATAGTATAAGAATATTAGCACAATTTACAGCAAACTTTTTAGAAAATCAGATGTCTGACTAGCGGTGTGAATCATATCATGATAAAAATGTGTACTACCCTAGCCAACGCCTGTGTTAGCGCTGTGCTCAACCGTATGGTCGATCATAGCTATCTTTACGAAGACTATAGCAACCTAGTAGTGCATTATTTATTTCAATATGAAGTGAAGACTAAAGGCTACTATATGTGTATGCAATAACATTGACTACAATAACCATACATTACCTTGGAAAGATACGGGTAGATGTTCCTCAGCTCGAAGGCTTAACGCAAATCTTACAGTTGTGCTCACCTCCTACTCTCTCGGTTGTTGCTAGCTAGTGAATTAGAGATGGATAGGCGACTAGTAGTAGCCTACTAGGCGCACGATGACACCCTCGCAGCTTACGCGCAGACATTATTCTTCTTTGACGGCACATTTAGCTTTATGGCCAATAACAGTGCTTGATGTGATGGGGAAATGAAGCTTTGTGGTGCATTTGAAGCTTTTCAGCTATTTGTGTCGAAAATCGATTCATTACTAGAGGCGTTTTATCAAAACAGTGTATATCGACATCTGCTGGTTAAAGGAAGCAGACAGTAAGCAGTGCGTTAAGCTAGGAACACAAGTCTCTGACTCCCGGTCCATCAGCACCGGATCTCCTCAGGGCTGCGTCCTTTCTCCTCTGCTCTTCTCCCTGTACACGAACAGTTGCACCTCCAGTCATCCATCCGTCAAACTCCTGAAGTTTGCGGACGACACCACCCTTATTGGACTCATCTCTGGTGGAGACGAGTCTGATTATAGGTGGGAAGCGGCCAACCTGGTGACCTGGTGCAGCCAGAACAACCTAGAGCTCAATGCTCTTAAGACAGTGGAGATGGTTGTGGACTTCAGGAAGAATACAGCCCCACTCACCCCCATCACCCTGGGTGACTCCCCAGTCAACACTGTGGAGTCCTTCCGCTTCCTGGGCACTATCCTCTCCCAGGACCTCAAGTGGGAACTGAACATCAGCTCCCTCACAAAGAAAGCACAACAGAGGATGTACTTCCTGCGGCAGCTGAAGAAATTCAACCTGCCAAAGACAATGATGGTGCACTTCTACACAGCCATCATTGAGTCCATCCTCACCTCCTCCATCACCATCTGGTACGCTGCTGCCACTGCCAAGGACAAGAGCAGACTGCAGCGTATCATCCGCACTGCGGAGAAGGTGATTGGCTGCAATCTGCCTACCCTCGAGGACCTAAACACCTCGAGGACCCTCAGGCGAGCGAGGAAGATTGTGGCCGACTCCTCCCACCCTGGACACTCCCTGTTTCAGTCACTCCCCTCCGGCAGAAGGCTGCGGTCCATCAGGACCAACACCTCTCGACACAAAAACAGTTTCTTCCCTTCTGCTGTTGGCCTCTTCAACAAGGCCAAGGGTTCACACTGACTTAATGACTTACTTTAATGACTCTAATATTCTGCACTACATTACTGCATCTTGTACATTTGTATTTTTTGTCATATTTGTATTTTTTGTATTTTTATATTGTAAATTAGGCAACTTATATTTTATTGTATATTTTATTTTAATTATAATTCCACTTTAGTATAGATAGTATAGTTATATAGTATAGATATTTAGTATAGATAGTCCACATATTTAAATTTAAGGTTACTATATGTTTATTGTATGCACCTTCCTGCCAAAGCAAATTCCTTGACTGTGCAAACTTTCATGGCCAATAAATCCCTTTCTGATTCTGATTTCTGATTCTGATTCTGAAGTAATAACAGCAGCAACTTTTTAAAATGCTGACGTCCTACACGCACAAAGCGATGAAGCCTTGTGGTCTGTTGGAGTAGTCTATATTTAAAATATTAAAATAAATTGTTTTGAAGAAGTGCTTCCCATAGGCTAATATAATATAACTATAATTTTGAAGTGACCGACTTGATGTACACCGATAAATCTATGGTTGTAGCAGTAGCGCTATTCTTTTGACAGTGCTCAAATGGAAAAGTATCAAATTGTATTTGGGTTTCCCAAGCGAGTAAAAAGATTAGTTAAAAACTACGATTTGTTTACGAATTGCTCATCAGTATTGTGTACATTTCTGCTAGCATGTGAACTTGTGCTCATTAGATTCACTTGTAGGTACGGTGGCCCTGAAGTGCAAAACACCCCACCTAATATGAGTGCATCCCCCAAATGAAAACACTCCCCCCAAATACGAGTCAACTCCCCCCAAATAGGATGACTTGCTCACCTCCCCCCAAGGTCACACTCCCCCAAATGGAAAACATTACATTATTGTTACTCAACGTTTAAAAACCTGTTCCATAGGGCTGCGCTTTACCATCGTCATCTGGTGGTTTACTGTGAGAACTGTACTTGTAATTCACACTTTAAACCACCGGATGGCGCTATTGAAGCGCAGCCCAATGGCACTGTCGAAACAGTGCCCCTTAAAACCCGTTCCATAGGGCTGCGCTTTACCATCAAGCAACATGCTTGAAGATAAAAAAGATTCTGTCTCTGGTGGAGTTGGGAGCTTTACTGCAAAACGTGCTCAAGGTGTTGTGATATTGGACTTTTATATTGGAAAGCATATTAATATATGACAAAATATGACTTTATCTAATTCCAATTCAACCAAATCAACATTTTAATGACTACGTAATACAATGTCATGTACTCATACATTTACAACAAAGGTGACGTCCCATGACCCAAATGACTACAAAAATTGTCTGTTCTGAAGTTCAGCATTGAGATTCAGATGTTATCCTAAAGTAAAGTGCCTAACAGTGTAGTGTAACATATATGTATATTATTTGTATGTGAGACCAGAGAATCAAACAATATTACCTAACTGGACTCATTTCTAACATATTACGGTGAGTATCCTTTCTAGTGTATGTGTCCTAATATTATTCCTTTTTGTGTTTGACTACATTCAGCATGTATGAAAATGTGTGCAACGCTCACTGACACCTACATTACTTAATGACGTCACTAACTTCTTACAGACCTGAGAAAATAGATTAAAAATATATATTTAATGTTTCTTTATGGTTTACATTAGATTAAGATTACAGCATTTAGCATTAAACACAATAGAACCTGTTTGTGTATGGCTTCGGATAAGTGTTTTATCTATATTAATTGTTTGACAAAGTAGCCTAAACAATACATTTTCATATTTTCTGAGTCACTGGTATTGGTACAAACAAAACATTTGTTGCTATTTCCAAACACAGACTTTGGCCTCTTTTCCGACTAGGTGACCACACCTCCGTTGAGTAAATGTGGAGTACAAAGAACTGTTCTCCATTCACAAATACATCATGTTCTTCAAGAGTTGATAGGGGACTCCAGTTAATTATACCTTTGAGGACCATATCTTATCTATTTCTCTGCGCGGTATGCATTGTGTGTGTTGTGTTAGTAGAAAATACTAGACCTACTACTGGAATATAATATAGAATATAAATAACTGGAAAACGTATTAGTCTAAAATAGTTCATATGAGTGTGAGCAAATTTGATCCACTCTTACACTAATCATTTTAAAAGACATTCAAAAGTTATTTGGGGTGGATCTTTTCATGGGAGAAATGTTATCATTGTGAGAAAAACCTCTAGATAGAGGCTTGTATTATGTTACACTTCTTTTCACATCATAAGAAAGAGAATCCTTACAGTCTTTTGTGAAAGGGGAAATTTCTCTCACTCTCTTTTTCTTTCTCTCTCTCTCTTTCTCCTTCTCGCTTGCTCTCTCAGAGAGAAGGACAGAGATTATGCCCCTTGTGACATAAGCCACACATCACCTAGGCTCAGTTCCTTACAGTTCCTCTGTCGCAGGTAACCATGCTGGTTAGCCTGGGTGGAGTTGTCTGGCCTTAGGGCCTGTGAAAGGAAATCTTCCAGGTGTCAGACATTCAATAGCGGTTGAGAATATTATCCTTGGATCTATTGTCTCTTGGGAAAAGCAAGGTTTGCCACAGACAGCCTGAGATTTTCCCATTTGGGAATAAAGAGGGGTTCTATGAAATATGAAAATAGTTACTTTGAAAAAAATCACATTCTTTATTTAACAATAAAGGAGGACATTGTCTTTAACTCCAGTACATTTGACCTTACAACACTTTTACAAAACCGATAAGGCAAAACAGATGGACACGAATAAGGTTACAGTTAGTTTTATTTCGATGGGAAACATCCAAATTCACCTAGGTGGTTAAAGGAAGAGGAAGTCATTTTGTTGTTGTCCACTTCCTCTATACAGACCTGACGTCACGCACCCTTACACCTTCTTTCCCTCCCCTCCATTTCTAAACCGACAGGTTCCGCCGTCCAGTTTTGTGGTCCTCGTTCCATCAAACCTGCTATAATGTTGTCTGACTAGTTTGGTAGAGCATGCAGTGACATTCAGGAAAACAACACGAGTAGTGTTCAGCTTCCCTGACCCTGCAGCCTCAAATAGTGCTCTGTCAGCAAGAGATATCTGTCACAGAGATACCACTATCAGAAAGTGACATCAGATTTGGCCTGACAAACAGATACACGCAGGTATCCCAGCCAAGTCCAGACAAGCACTCTCTCCCCTGTAAAATGCGAGGAATGCGGGATACACCTTTCACCTCTCTCTATCTACACACATACACACTCTCCCTGTATACTCACTAACTCCTGCACACGGTCTTTCACGATGGAATTCTGAATATAAATGACTGCCCCTCAAATATGTGTCATGCCCATGCTTGTTGCTGCTGTGTCTAATAAAAAATAAAAACAATGTCATAGATTCCAGTGAACAGAAGTACTACTGAGTTAGGTCAAGATCATTTCAAGTACTTTTACTATGGTTGAGGTGTTATGTTATGTCTCTTGCATGTTTGTTTTGACAAACAACCATGGATAGTAAGATGTTATCCAGTACAACCAAGAATCTTAGTGAATTATTAGAAAACATTACAGAACACTCTGTGTAATGTGTTACTGTCCCACATCCTTTAAAATCAGTCTATATTTCTCTCTATACTTTGCTCTACTCTCTCCCTCTCTCTACTCTCTCCCCCTCCCTCTCTCTCTTTCGCTCTCATTCTCTGTTTTTGCCATATTAACTGTAATATACTGCGTCTGGTTTTAAGAAAAGACCTTGCATGATGTGTGCTCAAGGACCCCACCTGTATTTATCTAGCAACACACACAACATGAACAAGTCCAGGTGTTCCTCTAAGTAAATTAGTAAAGGGAGCATAGTGATTGGCAAAACACTCAAACACAACATACAGTATACAGTATATTGTCAGGCATCGATTAAGTAGCACATGAGTCCCAAAAACGCTAAATTACTGAAGCTTCTTGATCTATGGTGTTTGATATATAACTTTGTACTTTTGTAATGGGCATTCTATCCCATTAAACACCAAAGGACTTAGATAACATCTGGGGTTAGGGTCACCATGGCACCAGTGGTTTGGTCAATTTGACCACATGATCAGCCAAGCAGTTATCCCTTTAACAAAGACAACACACACACATAGGCACGTGCACACGGACACACACACCTTATGGTTTGTTTTAACTCTAAACCAATACAACCTCACCATACAATAGATTCATTAAGGGGACAATAGTATTGTGTAAACAAATTACTGGGCTCCTCCCTGCAGCCTGTCTCCATTGTGATGCTCAGACAAACAGATAGACTTAAGTCTAAATAGCTGGTTGTAGCCCATGGATGTGGACATATACAATTTTGACTTGAATCACAGAACATAACCATTTTGCATTTTTCAAGGAGAGAACCCTGTGACTACTGCTACTAAAATACAGCAGGGTGATAAACCATCTACTAACAAAGAACCTTAGCAGAGGAATACAAATTGAAAATAAACTTTTAAACGTACACACCCATATGTCTTTAGGACACATCTAGGGCATATACGTCTGAGTGGCCTCTAAGCCCCTTTGCAACAGCTTTGAGGAAAAACTTCAGAACAGATATTGGTTTGATAGCTTGCTGAGCTATGAAACTCCAGGTGTGTGTGTGTGTGCTTAGATCTCTATTCATGGGTTTGTGTTGTGAGAGACATTCACAGCCCCAAGACCTGATGGCTATCAAACTAAGGTCAGTGTTGGGCCATCTTTAAGGCTGTGCAGTCATGCTGCAAGTTACCCAACGCACCCCGTTTCAATAACGTCCACCATGACCCATTTATAACATTTAAAATAAATAATCACTATTCCCTATAAATGATAAAAAATAAAGTCGCTCACTTACATCTACTAAGTCGTTTTAGTTATTTCTAATGCTTACGAAGAACCAATGCGTTTCACAGCACTTCGTTCAGATTTCTAGTAAGTGTAGTAGGAGGGTCTTACATGGCTCACTGACGTGACAGCCTATCGCTGAGGTATGTCTTCAGACAACGGACCAATCAGCAACAAGGCTCCCCCTCTCCTAACCTGAATACTTTAAACTAAAAGAATTCAAACCAAAGTTTAGCCATTGCCATTTAGCTAAGCAAGGTAAAATATACAGTTTCTTTATATCGAGGAATAATTCACCTGCTGTTGCATAATTAATGCCCTACTTTGTATCTGGAGATAAAGTAAGGTGCAGCGCTGCTTACCTGCAAGGTGAGGGGCTGGGAAAGACGTGGTACTAGAAAAGCAGATTTACCTGTAGCCCAGGTTCTGGCAGTTCGCACCCGCTTAGCCTCGCATTCTCATCTGCACCGACTTGAAAGTCCAGTTTCACAAGGAAGAAACGTGGAGGAAACAAAATATGTCACAAGAGACTGACAAGTAAGTGATCAAACAATACCTGGAGAAAGGAGCATTAATTACTTTAGACTTTGAATTCGAAAACGTTGCCTACATTTAGTTAATTCTGGCAGGCACAAATGGAAAACTTTTGTTTTTGTTTCGAAACTATGATAGCTTTTTATTATAGTTCATACCATTTGCATTGTTTTATTTAGACTTTAGCTCAGCTTTACAGGAAAAAACTTCGTCGTTGACTATTCGATTGTGGCTGAATTCGCCATTTTCGACAGATGGAATACCTTTGGATGAGACAAATCTGTTTACATCATTTTGTTTGATAGACTTAGAACATGTCTCTAAGAATGAATTCATGACACATAGCCTATTGTCTCAGACTCTTGAACAAACCAGAATAGTTTTCTTGGTCAGTTTTGTGACACCTGTGGGATTGAGACGTATCTCATTCTTTACTATTTGACAATGTCCATTACACGGATTAATTAATTAATTAAAGTGAAAAATCTGTCAAATACTCGGTTATGCTTAGGTATTCTATTCGTTTATAATACTAGTTATTAGTTAAAGTAATAATAAAATAAAACATTGTGAATAACGTTTCTCTAACACAATTCAAACAGTTAAGAAAACGATGCATTATGCTGTAAAATATATATCAACAAGTAATATGCAAATACAATACCATATTGAACCCAAGCACTGTCACAGTATATTCAAAGGCACAGTACCAGTGTATAAACCGCTAACATTCGCCGACCAGTTCCCTATTGAAATAAGCAGATAAACTTGTACACTCTGAAATACAGTAGATGTTCACAGGAATATAGTTAGCCTAGATGTAAAACACAAAAGGAGCACAAAATCGTATGTTGCCTGTGGTATCAACATTTCCTGTTTGTGTAGCACTAACTTTGACATGGATAGTCAGTGTATTTTATATAGAGAGAACCATCTAGCCAAGAAATTAGTCTTGAGAAAGACAAGCCTTTCTTGGGAGTGGCAGAATGAAAGCAGATGGACATGACACTTGCATAATGATATGAAGAATGTTATACATACATTACCTTTAATTGTGATAACAATAACATTTAAATAGTATAGTAAAACAAACACAAAAACACATAAAGTGTGCATCCTAACATTGCAAGAGGAGTCCATCTCATGTATTAATATAGCATAGGTCTTAGAGGGTTAGTACAGTATTTTTGTCTTTGTCCTTGACTTGCTTAATTGAAGGAGTTGTCATTGAACCCACAAGTGTGTTAAATGTGCGTGTGATCTTGACTTGGCCTTTTCCAGTGACAAGGCAGATCCAGACTTGCAGACGTCTGTTTGCATTTGTATGTGTGTTTGCACATGAATTTGCAACGTGCCTAAATGCATGCATGTTTGAGATGACCACAAGGTTTGTGTGTGTGTGTGTGCTATTCTGTGTGTGTACATCTAGTAAGCGTCTGGTGGTGGTGGTTCCCAATGAAAACTCTTACCACCAAAGGAGGGCCTACACCAGCGAGGACGAGGCATGGCGCTCCTACCTGGAGAATCCCCTGACGGCCGCCACGAAAGCCATGATGAGCATCAACGGAGACGAGGACAGCGCCGCTGCTCTCGGACTGCTCTACGAATACTACAAGGTCTGAGTCGCGGAACGTTACTCTCCATTCCCCGTGCCTTCATTTGTGTTGATGTACTATGAAATCAGATCTCAGCAAACTGATGAGAGATCAGAGATCCCCTCATGCAAGGGAGAGGTGGATGGTTTCCTCATGCATAACTTGTTGATGTTGACCTACGCGCGTGTTCATCTACGACTCTTTTTTTAGGTTCCTAAAGAAAAGAGAATATTGCCTGTTGCAAAAGTCGTTGACATTTCAGAAGAGCAAGAAAAGAGGTCAGTGCATTTTACTGTCTGATTATGTCATGTCAGTAGAAAACAATACATTTTTTTCTTCAGTTTTCAATAACATTTACATATAACCACAAATAATTGGTTGTGTGATTTTGTGGACAAAGGTTTGTCCTTTAAACATGTTTACAGAATGATTTTCTCACTGACTTTTACTCCGACCTAACAGGTGTGCCTCAGGGGGCAAACAGCCAGAATGATGGTGAAACCATTGACAACCATGTCCAGGTTCTCAAGTCTGTCCCAGTCAACCTGTCAATCAACACAGACCACCTGGAGTCCAAGCGAGAGTCGTACGTCTCTGGGTCTGGGTCTGGTGATGGCGGCGCCACTGTCGCCGTGGTGAAAGCGGAAGTGTACACGCCAGTCTTCATGGGACCTGGCGGGGTTCACTACAGAGTAGAGGGGGAGGAGCCAGGGCGAGTCATCTATGAACAGAACCATTACGATGAGACAGTTGGAAATCATCCTGGATATGTCAAGGATGACCAACGAAGTACCCCTGACAGCCCCTATGAGGAAGAGAGCGATGGGGTGAGAGGAACTGGACACAGGAAATATTGTTTGAATAGAACATGATAGTGTTTGAAACATTTGATTCAAATGCCATCAGCTTTATATTTGTAGTATCCATGGTAAATGTATACATAGTCGTTATATACATATAAATATACACACTAGCTATATTCAAAACAAAACTGAAATATTGATTACATAGACTTGAACGTAGCAAACGTTTTGCTGTGTTTGTGTATGAGCAATTTAGTTGTAATACTGTGAGCCCTGCTAGGCATACCAACTACATACAATATGATTCTCTTTATAGTCTTGCTATAAACATTTAAAATACTCAAATGGGAGCATGTATACCAGCGCAAATATTGTTCCTTTTTTAGTTGATTTCCATGTCAATGCGGTAAAGTTGTTTCATTGTCTTGATGACTTTCACAGAAATACCATACACCTTCCTCTATGGCACCTGCCGAATTCATTTTTGATCAGCAAGCCGTGTGAGTTACATCCCTAGTCCCAAAAAATACTCATATTCTTCTGTTCAACCCTTTATTTTAAGGATCAATACCTGAAGCTTAGTTTTTACAGAAATGTTTTATTAATTTTTTCCTAACAGTGACACTTTCCAGTACACACTTGATGCTTCACGATCCCTGCGGCAGAAGCAGGGAGAGGGGCCGATGACGTACCTGAACAAGGGCCAGTTCTACGCTGTCACCCTGAGCGAACTTGGGGTCAATAAACGTTTAAGACACCCCATCAGCAAAGTCAGGGTGAGAAATAGGGAACATTTACATTACATTTACATTTATGCATTTAGCAGACACTTTTATCCAAAGCGACTTCCAAGAACTTCAAATATGTGGAAAAGGAATATCAGTGTGGTAATGCCTCAATGTTCTGCTTCCCTCTCAGTGGAAGGTCATTGAGGACTTTGTGACCCTACCCACTGCATTGACCTTAACCCTCTTACTTACTCTTACCCTTTGTGTATTTGAACCAGAATAAACTCCCCCACTAAAACATGTCTCTCTCTCTCTCTCTCTCTCTCTCTCTTTCTTCTCTTTCTTGCCGACTCAGAGTGTGATCATGGTTGTTTTCAGTGAGGACAAGAATAGAGATGAACAGCTGAAGTATTGGAAGTACTGGCATTCCCGCCAACACACTGCCAAACAGAGGGTGCTGGATATAGGTAATGGTTCAATCAATAACACAGTTTACTGACTTTTCTGCTCAACTGCTAACCTAATTCAAGATGTTTCCACAGTCAGGAGTCTTATGTTGCCCAAAAAGTTAACAGCCACAATCCTCTTTTGTGACCTAAAAGGAGGTTTGCATACTGTATATTTCCAGCTACTTCAGCCAAACTTATGTAATGACAATCCCATAACCAGTTAATTGCACAACAGTCTGGGGTTATCGGTTGGAGTTCTACAACCCTGGAGGCTCACTGCTTCCCACCCGTCTGTTGTGCTCTTCCAACTGACTCAGTCGATGACAGCATTGATAATACGTCCAAGTTCACACTGTTTCATAAAGACTACAATGCCATGCAATACTTAGAGTACCAGTCAAATGTTTGGACACACCTTCCCATTCAATTGAATGAGATAATGTGTCCCAACCTTCGACTGGCACTGTATTCTAAGACAAAGTATTTCTTACGGGTTTGAATTACATTTACAGCAATAGACAAAAAGGTTTTAAAAAGTGATAGACATTTTGTTTGGATGCGTTCTGTACACTCGCAGATCCGATTTTGCGGGGTCACTAGACTAAAGTTCAATTTGTTTACGTCAAAGCTTTCACCATTGTCGCCTGCCAATTTCAGTTGATGGATTTGAATCCTGAAAGGTGTTTGTTTACCTCCAAGAGAAATGAATTTATGTAAGACTAGGCTCTCAAGCTGTTTTGCATCTGGCAAGCTGTGACCTGCAGGTGAGGTAGAGACTCGGAGGTATGTGGGAATCTCAATATGGAAGTTAGAAGTCCACAGCTTGTTGAGACACACAGTGGAATGCATGCAGTGTTCCCAGGATTGGTTCTGTACCTGCCTGTTGAAGGCACAGTTGGTCATGAAGTGTTGTCACATATTGTGACATTTGATGATAGACTTGAAATGCCTCCCCCCCTTTCGTTTTTTCACAGGAATTAAAAAGTTTTTATTTGTACAACCCGTTGTTATTTTAGTAATAACATCCATAGGGGCGATCCATAGGGTTCCTCTTGTGTATGCCAGTAGGCAACAAGAGGATTTCCATTGCCCTTGGCTTTTCAGTTACACAACAGATAGAGGATTTGGTGTATGAGGAAGTATGTTGCTTAGGCAGATCATATGGTGTGATTTGCCAGTAAAATGAGCCTGTGTATTGAAGGCCGAGCCAATATTTGGAAAAACAGAAATACCCTCCTACCACGAGAGGCTTAGATGGAAACCATCTTTGTTCCTTCCTGATGGTACAAAGGGGGAACAGACCCTTTAAGTAGCCAGGTCTAAGCAGCCAGGGGGTGGGGGCTGTGGCACTAGGTGACCCCTGGTTAAATGACAAGCAGCTAGCAGTAGCTTTGACTGGATGTAGAACGCTCCGAGACAGACCCAGGCTGTGTAACCCGACACCTCTGACTTGACAAGCCGTGGATTTGAATAGCAGTTGAGGCAGAACTGTTCTCCAGGCCTGAGGCCATGTCACAGGATCGGAGATTTGAATGGGTCCATTTAACGGGGGAGGGGAAATATAACGGACATTGAAGTCGCCATGACTTTGTTTTGCAACTGTCATTATTGGGGAGAGGACTGAACTGTGAGAATGAGGTGTGTTCAGATTAGTCAAACGTTCAGATTGTGGAAAATAAAGAAATGTAGTTGTCTCCCCTCCAAGCTTCAGACTGTGACAAATCAATGACTAACCATGAACCAAGCACTGACCACAGCTTACTCTTGTACTTATATTTATTTACCCAATCATTGACCTATTTTTGCATTAATAAACTACTTGAAATGATATCGCTTTCTCTATTGGCCTCTTCCTCTTCAAAGCCAGAGAGTTTGTTTACACAACCAGATAAGGCTCTATCACACAAACGCGTGCCGTCTGATAATGAGGATTTGTTATCCGACCCAACAATAGCTACCTGCTTTTGCAGATAGTGCTTTTGTTTTTAGCCTTTTTTTTCTTAGGGGTATGAAGATTAAGAGATTATTGATAATCAGGAGAATAAAAGTTTTTTTTTAATCCATACTGCCATGCTTATCCCTACCCTACTTTATACTTGTTAATGCATTTTGTTCATCTTAGACCTGTGTCAGATGAAGACCCTTTCAAATGCAGAGCAATTGGGGAAAGCACACCTTTCATGTATTTAACATCTCAAATAATGTACTATGTCAAATCCCGTGGAGAACAGCCTCTCACTGCCTCCCTTCCTCTCTCCACCTCCAACTTCCTCCCTCCCTCCCTTACTTCCTCCATCCCTTACAGCGGATTACAAGGAGAGTTTCAACACCATTGGGAACATTGAGGAGATTGCCTACAACGCCGTTTCCTTCACTTGGGATGTCAACGAAGAGGCCAAGGTAAAAAAAACGACTTTCCCAGAACCCTCCATGTTTACTCACTGTAAAGGTGTGTCCTGGACGTAAAAGTCACTGATCCGGTTTTTATGCTTATACACTCTTTGCCAAACACGGGCACTTGCTTGTCTGCTTAAACAGACATAGGATTACAACAGACATGTTCCCTGATTCACTACGCACTCATTCATGTTCTGTAGAATCCCAAGTGTTGTTTTGTGTCACTAGTCAATTTCTTAATAGCTTTTCTCTTATTATCGTTCCATTGTGACTAGAGTGAATAGGAGAGTCATATTTAAAAGAAACGAAAGATGTTTACTTTGGTTCTTTTGTGCCCTCGACCTTTGTAGACTCTCCTTACCTGTAGCGCCCACACACAGAACTGTGCATTGAGGTCGAGCCATATACCCCCCAACTTACACACAGTCAATCGCACTACAAACACACGCAAGCACACACACACACAGGGGCCATGCACATACACACAGGCACACACAAACGCTTTAATCCTATCCCCACCCTGTTTTGTTTGTTTTGCCCTCTTTTCTGTGAACCTGCCGGGTACACACACATACACACACACACATACACACACACACACACACTCACAGTGGCCATGTGAGTGAGTGTAATGTTCGCCTTCAGCGGCAACACTGGGCCAGTGTGTTAGTCTCTGTCTCAGGGGCAGGGCTTGGCATGACTCTTCTATTTAACATGAGTATTTTTTGCCTTCTCCATTGTCATAAACCAAAGGACAAAGAGACTGGTTAAAAGAACTAAGCCCAGTTATTTGGGCTAATATTGACTCTGAGTTTTTATCATTTCAGTAATCTCTGCTGGTTAAATTAGCCAGTATTGACTGTAATTTGCTTTTTATCAAAGGTTTTACCAGCTTTTAGCCTATATGGAAACTTTATTACCAATTCACTGATTTTCTATTCAGTTTTGTATTTCCTTCTTATGCAAGCTTCTGGCTCAGAGTTTGTGTTCTGAAACACAGATTTATTCCAAAAAAACATTCTCCCTGTCAAAAATATCCGTTATATTAGCTGTTATAACAGAGGAATTGACTGGTGCTGTAAGTCAGGTAGCTTCAGACTAACAAGATTTTATTGGGCTGCTGTAATGGTTCTTTTATGGGACAGGTTAATGAACAACCACTCCATTCTAGTAATTTAATTACCCTGAATTGTGTAATAGAAATTCACTTTGTTAGAACTCAGTAAAGACAGAAATAACTGTTTTAGTATACACGTTTTATGAGAATAGGGGAGTTAGAATCTTTACACTCCTTATAAATATTGTTGAATCACCTTATTATGGCTACATTTAGAAATTAAAAGTTTACTTTACCAAAAGGCTACATTAAGTACCATGTTTTGACCGCAATACCTTGGGTAAAAACTGTGTAGATAGGAAATGCTATGTAATAATATGGTATCAAGTTTTAGTGCCATAGGATATTATAAAATCTATAAAAGGCACTGTATGGGGGAGAGGTGTGAGGGGTAAATGGGTGTTGTGGAGGGGCAGTTGAAGGTTGTGACACCTTCAACCGAAAGTTCAGCCTTGCTCATACCTAGTGTGACTTAATAAGTATAATAATTTGTCCCATTAAACAATGAAGGAGATTAACTACATAGCAGTTCCTATGTTATGACTTTACAATGCTGGAACTATAGGTATGTAGGTACATGGTAGTTAGTATAACCTTAAAGTAAGGCTGCCAATGCGTTTTTTGTTTTTATTGCAAACTGTGACTTAAATCACAAGTACCATCTCGAGTAATGCAATGAAACATAAAACATAAAATAGTCCCAGTTCATTGTACAGTATGTGACTCTTGAGTGCTTCGATGACCCGAGGGGGTGAATCCGACATTGTTAGCTACGACTTGTTGAAGCGAGCCTACTTGATTTACGACTTATGCCAGAAAATGTGCCTCCGTTACTTGAGCCTGTTCGAGAAGGAATCACCATATTACATTTACCTGTTGTTACGTAACAATATGTAAAAAGTGTGCGCTTCCCACGTTTTTCCAGAACATTCTACCGCCCACAGTAAACTGTCTTTTAAGCGGAGTGGTTGGCCCTGGCTGAACTTGGCAGAATCTCTATATAAATAGGATGTCCTTACTTGTCCTCTCCCTTGTAATTAACACAGGACCCACTTCTATAGTATGTGGTCTGAAAAGGCAATGAGTGAAAATAAAAAGGAGATACTTTATAGACATGTTCATCTTCTGTTCACTAAGGCCCTGGCCTTGTCCTTGAATAATTGGATAGACCTAGGCTAAGGCTAGTACAACTAGCACACACCAATGTCTTCATTTCAGAATACACAGCCAAGTGGGCGGGGGGCGGTGTCCAGCGTTTGACTTGATTGTTCTCTGAGACAATATGTTTTTTATTGGACAGATCTTCATCACTGTAAACTGTCTGAGCACAGACTTTTCGTCTCAGAAGGGGGTAAAGGGTCTGCCTCTGATGATCCAGATTGACACGTACAGCTACAACAACCGCAGCAACAAGCCTCTCCACAGAGCCTACTCCCAGATCAAAGTGTTCTGCGACAAGGTAATCAAACACACACACTCATACACACAGACAGACACGCATATTCAAAAACAAACATACACATACATTGGATCGTACACAAGATTGAGCGATTGCAGTTTCAAATCCCCCCCCCCTCTTTATGTGAATAATAAGCCCTTTATCTCAGTCCAATTCATATTTACATGTTATACATTCCATCCATCAACTACTGTTAGTTAGTTAGTTAGTAAGTACATACAATTGTGACTAATATATATACAATAACGAAGTTACTAATATATATACAATACACACGGAGTCAGATCGCTGAGCAGTTATGGAATCGGGCTACTATTCAGAAGGTTGCCGGTTCGATTCAGGCTGTGCCAAATGACGTTGTGTCCTTGGGCAAGGTACTTCACCATACTTGCCTCGGGGGAATGTCCCTGTACTTACTGTAAGTCGCTCTGGATATGAGCGTCTGCTAAATGTAAATGTAAAATGTAAATAACCTTTCTCAGGCCTTTGGTACCGGAAGAAAAAAACAGGAACAATCACTTGCCACGATACCGTATTATACAGGGAACAAATTCACACATTCAGTTAGACAGACACAGAAACAATGACACACACATGCGCACACACACACAAACATGCACAATTATCCGCTCTTGTGTGTCTATTGGGAGAGAAAAAAATGTGGAGGGTTAACTATTAGCTCCCCCTAGTGGCGTCATAATTAGTTTGACAGCCAAAGTTGAATCCGCTAATCTGTCTGCTGTCTCTCTGTCTCTGTTTATGTCTCCTCTCTCTCTCCCAGGGTGCTGAGAGAAAGATAAGGGACGAGGAGAGGAAACAGAACCGTAAGAAGACAAAAGGTTGAACTTTCCAGTTCTCGCTGCCAATTATGTTGACAATTATGTGTGAAGTTTTATTTGTTCATGTTTATGGTACAGTAAAGTATAATTAAATTTTTATATTCTGGGGGCGTCAGGGAAGGATGGAGGTGTGGGTGTCATAATGCTACCTAAGAAGGCAGACACAACTTTCTTCAAGACCATGACCGACCTGGAGGCCCAGCCTGTCCTCTTTATCCCAGATGTTCACTTTGGTAATCTACAGAGGGCTGGACAGGTTAGAAACTCTAAGATACTTTAAGGCATTTTAGTAACTTTTGTTACATTAAATCAAACTCAAGCTTAAATCAAGCTACCAACTATTTGATTGTAAAACAGAATTGAAGAGAATGGCAACAGAGAAAAATCATAGAATAATAAACTATATTTATTGGACTGTTCTATTGGTTTCATTGGGCCAAGTAGATCAAGTATTTGATAGCTTTTGAAAATCGTTTTTCAAGATAAGTGTACATTCTATAGGAAAATAGAAGGTATTGTTTTCTAAAATACTTTTTGATATATATAAATGCCTTTTTCCCTTTGTCCCTCAATGTGATCTGCACTCTGTGTACTAAGAAACTAATTAAAAACACAGACACTGCAAACACTATGTCAAAAGGAAAACACAAATGCAGTATTGCAGTCTACATTCACTCTCTTTGTTCTTGACAATCAAGCCATATATTTGCCAAATATATGGCTCCTTTCAAATAATATTTCTCCTTTCATGCTCTAGACAGTTCATGGGGGCATTACAAGGTTTACCCGTTAAGCATGAATCAAGATTGGTTGCTGGTTGAATCTTTGTAAAGAGTAGTCTATAAAAAGATTTTGCACACAGTCAGAACAGGTTCACAATAATTAGACTGATTTGTATGAGTTGAGACCAAATGTATTTTATTTTGTTTAACATGTTCTTAGTGTTGTGTGTGAAAGCAAAATTAATATTAGTTAAAATATATACAGTATAAAATAGTTAAAGGATATATTGTTGTTAGGTTATGATGGAGATTAAGTGGATCACAGTTCCACTAAAAGTAACTCAGCAATTAAAGAAATATGTACAGTAAAATTACAAACTTTTGTTTCAGGTATTTGCCTTCAACACAGAGGAGATTGAGAGGGAAGGGTGAGTACACAGACAGGCACATATGTCTACATGTCCATACACATTCACACATGCAAATATGAACACCATTTATGAAAATGACCCACCGAACACAAACAATTGAACTCACATAACTATGTTATAAAGACAAACACAGAGCAAACACACATTCAGACATATGCATGACGTGCAGCGATTTCATGTGAGAAAGTATAATGGTGTTGAGGTTATGACAAATCTTTGTTGGTTATGTTGTTGTTTTTGCTGTGGATGTTGTTGTCAGGAGTGTGCTGGTGAAGAGGATGTTCAGGCCGTCCGATGACGACATCAGCCCCCCCCCCACAAACTGATCAAAGAAGAGACACAAAAGAGAGGTAGTGTTTCTTCTTCTCTGTCTCTAGAAACACGTTTGACACAGAAATGCTTCACATTACGACAGAACTATGGTTGCAGATTAGTACCTGCTAGTATAATCAAAGACCTAACTTGCTATTCTATGCCATCACGGTCATAACAAAAACTCTTTATGGGCATGCAGTAGTGCCGATATATATATAAAATAGAATTTTTTTAATACTATGTTAGAATCAGTAGACAAAATATGTCCTAACAAGCCACACAGGATTTTATGTTAACTAACTGCTATCTTTCCTCTGTGCTGTGTTTGTATTCTGTCTTTCCATGCAGTGCTGCTGTACGTGAGGAAGGAGTCAGACGAAGTGTTCGATGCTCTCATGCTCAAGTCTCCCACACTGCGAGGCCTCATGGATGCTGTACGTATTGGTGTGTCTTGTGGAGTTTGTGTGTAAATCTGTGTGTGTGTGTGTGTGTGTGTGTGTGTGTGTGTGTGTGTGTTGTGTGTGTGTGTGTGTGTTGTGTGTGTGTGTGTGTGTGTGTGTGTGTGTGTGTGTGTGTGTGTGTGTGTGTGTGTGTGTGTGTGTGTGTGTGTGTGTGTGGTGAGAGAAAGACAGAGTCGGGGAGAATCGTATTCTCAAGGCAGAAAAGATTATCGATGTTCTCCTTTCTGCTTATTTGCACCTCCAGTTTGTAATTGCAATTTTTCAACACAGATATCAGAGAAATATGGACTACCCTCAGAGAGGATAGCTAAGGTTTACAAGAAGAGCAAAAAAGGGTGAGTAAAAGACAATGTGCATAATATCAGTATTTTTTGTTGTTTTAGCACCCATTGTTTTGTTTGTTGAAGAAAGCAATGCCATCATCTATATATTCTCTAATGTGTTGAAGTGCATTCATTTAATATATGAATGAATAGAGTATATATTGTTTTGTCAAATGTCTTTGTAGGATTCTGGTAAACATGGACGACAACATCATTGAGCACTACTCCAATGAAGACACGTTTATCTTGAACATCGAGAGCTACGCAGACTCGTATAAGGTGACCCTCACTGAGATCTGAAGAACAAAGGAATCTGACTGTTGATTGGTTGAGACTAAACTATAGAGGCCCAGACTAGGTGGAGCCAAACAGCGGATTGGTTGAGATTTGTGACCTTGTGGGACCTGATGGTTGATTAGCTGAGTTGTTCGGGACTGTTAATTGGTTTGTAACTTCTGATCCAAAGCCCCTGACGGGCTAGTGTGACTGAAGACCACTCAAAATGGGGATACAAATTGTATCCTAGTCCTGTCACAAGTGTTGGGACCAGCCTCTATCCAGTTCAACTAAAATCCACAGACAGATAAGGAGGAAGAAGGAGAGAAAGGAGAAGGATGCACAAGAGTTGTTCTCTTCACGTCTGAATCGTTCTACATCCTGTCACAGGATATTCTCTTCGTTCAAAGTGCATCAGAAATTAGGATGAAACATTAGACTCAAAAGATTTCACGCAATTTTCAAGAGCAAGTAAACACCCAAACCACTTTTAAAACCAATGTTCCCCTGCTCACACATGACTAAACACATCCATCCTGGTTTTGATTCCGACAATTCTTTTCACAATGGTTATTTTGGAGTAGCCTTTTTGTTTGTAATTCCCATCTGTTTTGTCCCTCGTGGTGAAAAAGATTTGAAATAATTAGTGATGTAGAGGTGCCCTTTTATATATAATGTCATCCTCACTGGAAGGGGTCGTATGAATGCCAGCTGGTAATACCACTAGGCTAACCTGAATCACCACTAGGCTAACCTGAATCACCACCAGGCTAACCTGAATCACCAATAGGCTAACCTGAATCACCACCAGGCTAACCTGAATCACCAATAGGCTAACCTGAATCACCACTAGGCTAACCTGAATCACCACTAGGCTAACCTGAATCACCACTAGGCTAACCTGAATCACCACTAGGCTAACCTGAATCATGTCTTTTTAGTAAGACCCAAAATGAATATTCATGAGAAATTCCCACACAATATCTAAAATATGAAGGGAGGTGCTAAGGCTAAAAATGGGGTGTTTAGTCTCATTAAAAAGTGCCAGTCTGTGCAATAACAGTACCTTTTATTTTACATTTGAAAGTCAGGATGAACTGAAAATAATTAATGCCTTCTTGAACTGCTCAATTCATTGCATTTTGAGTGAGTAGTAATAATATTCATCCGTTTGTTGTGCAAGTACATATATGAAAATAATGTTATTTTGTTGTGCCAAATAATGGCCACACAGGATTCAAGTAGGAATGCTGTACTGCAATGTAAATAAGTGTATATACTTAGTATGGAAGTGGGCAGCTCTAGCAAGTCTTATCAAGTATACTGAAATGGTCCAAGGTTTCAAGTGTCATGTGCATAAGATGAGAGACTTCACATGGATCCTATGTGTTTATATGGCGTCTTACTCTTAGCTGTCTTATTTATTTTTGTGGCTTTTGGCTCAACCATCCGTCATTTCTTTTAAACAAGTACTTAACTGCATTTGTATCTTTTCAAGTTACTTATTTGTGGATATTTTTACATATTGAGCAGTGAAAATGTAAATTTGTTTGTTTTGAATAAAAAAAATCTAAGTTTGTGCATAGTTATGTTTAAAGTTAATTAGATAGTCAATAGTTATAATTAAAGAGATATTGTATTAGTTAAAAAAACAAAACTGTAGTATTTATTTGGATGTCTGGCTATGTTTGGAAGAAAAAAAAGATTCTCAATTTTTTTAATGTTTTCTTTATTTAATAGTCAAAAACAGACTCCTGTCTTTAAAGCTCCACTGACACAATGCAAGTAACAATACAAAATCTACAAAATGATACTGTGATACAGATTTTAACCGACAGGTAAGAATTGTACTGTATAAATCGGTACAATACTGTTTTCTTTAGCGGATACATTTGGCACTTGACCACAAAATGCTATTGTATGAGATAGTGACATTTACCTGCTGCTATATTTGAAAAATGTTAAAAAGTTGTTTCACTTTTTACAAACCTCTTTACACCCTTTTCTTGTTTATAAAACAAGCAGTGATCCTAAACATTCAGGTGTGTGCAATAGGCAGTGCAGTAGGTGTGTAACAGTAGCTTTAAGGAGAACAGCACATAGTTCCTGATAGAGCTCTAAGCCCACATTCCATTTACAATCTTATAGACCTGATGTGGCTGGATGGATATATCCCTGTGTATACAAGGTCTGGATCTGTGTTTCTGCAAATCCTTGGGTCTTGCGTTGTGCTTCAGTAATATTGGGGTTTCCAGTAGGCTTTTGTTTGCAGAAATTTGCTTTGCAGAAATTGCCTTCATACATGCTGAAAAAACACCTTTTTGATTTTTGTTGCCATAGAATCTACAATGGTCAATTTCACCAATTCAATCCATATTTTAGATTACTTGAAAAAGTACAAATGCATCTGTATATGGAACATGCATGCAATACACTTAGACTGTAAAATAACTGTGTAAATTCACTGGACAGTTGACATGAAACAGTTTCCAATAATCACATCCTCAACATCCACTAAATAAAGATGAGGGCTCCTGACTGTTTTTTACACAATGTATACCATACAATTTCAGCAATCAACAGCATACAGTTACTGCACATACCGTACACCAAAGATTTACAGTTGACGTGCATGAAATGAATATGTTTGTGCTCAGCTTTGATAGGGGGAGTATTCTCTCTATTTTCTTCTTGAAAAAAGGAAAGCTGTTTCTGGGTCAGTGTGATGATAGCCAAATATAGCCAAAGGTAAATGCATAGCAAAATGTGTGGTCCTCTCTTTTTTTCTTTACACTTCTAGCATAAATATGAATATACTGGAGACTTTTATATCATGTTCGCAAATAAAAATAAAAAGATGTGTTGCATTTACAGTGATTTAAAATTTAAAACCTTAAGTGAATCTCTTTTACTGTGGCAGAAGCCCCAACATAATCACAAAGTAAAGGAAAGTATATAATCTATATATTGCCTACATATTTTGCTCATATACTCTTTCTTGATGGTGAAGAAAAAGGATAACAGATGGTGTGTGGGTGCGTGACAGGTTGTATGTATGACCATGTATGTACGTGTGGTGTAGGTGTGTATGTATGTACACGAGTAATCTGTACTAAAGACTCACTCTCAATACAACGACTTAAGTTTGGTACATTGTCCCTTTAAAATACATTTTGAAGTCATGTGACCTTCTCCTGTGTGATGATTATACTCTCCTCTAGGGGGTGTCAGAAATGCTACTCTAGGTCCCAAGCCCCTCTCTCACAGTAGCATCCCATCATCAAAGGCTCATTCAGATCAGTGTATCCAGTGTTTAACAGTCGCAGGGTAACTGCAATCAAGGGGATCCATCAAATCGCTTACAGAAACGTCAACAAATCTTACCTTGACTAAGCATTAGACAACACAGAAATACAGGAGGGATGAACATTATTCCTTGCGATCAGTACAAATGCTTCAAAATTAAAAGGATGTTCAAAGAGAAAACATTTGTGAACTTGAATGATACTCAGCAAAGGGGTTGTTAAAATACCTCAGGCATGTGCTCTGATTCTTAAGAGGGCACTTTACATTTGGTATTGTAAGTCTTAGATGGGAATTCGGTCCTTAGTTTGGTAGCGCGCCCTAAGGCCCATGATGTTGGCAGACCAGGGCTTTGACCAGACAATTGGAGACAAGCACGCATGCCAGTCAGTGGTTGAATGACTGGACATTCTTTTTTCCCCTCTGTGTGTGTTAAATTGTGTACATCGAGTACATGCTTTGCGTCTATGATTGTGTGTACATGCGTGTGCCTCTCGCCACAACTGTCGACTCCGTTCTCCATAGCTCAAGTTCTCATCAGTGCTCTGGTGTTGACAGGGTATTTTGAAATGATCTGATCAGGATGAAAATCGTATAGAATGGAAGACGCAAGTCTCTACTGTCCGGCACTGCTCGGGTCGCACTGCAGCAGTCGGACGATGGACGGGTCACTCTTGGCTCCCTCTACAAATTCCTCCAGAGACAATTTGCCTGATGGGAGATGCAGTGAAGTTTTAGTTAGTAAGCCTAATGTTTTCCATCATGCTTTGCACATTAAAGGATATTTTAAGTGGACAGAGAAGGGAAAACCTACCATCGCGATTTGTGTCCATCTGTCGAAAGATCTTCTCTGTGCGCTTTTCTGGTGTGGACTCATCCTCTGGCATCTTCATCACCGAGGATACCATCTTGTAGATAGCCTGGAGATAGAAAGAGAACAAGAGTGAGATCAATATTTAGAATTCTCTATGAGAAAAGGATCTCTCTGAAATCCACAATGAACCATATGCTATGCTAGTGATGACACATCTAGACCAAAAATAAATTCCTTCTCCTATTTGTAAAAACAAAGAGCTTCACAAGGTTTTCTTTTTATCTCTGGTCAAATGTTTGTCATGTCACTAGGATAAGAGATTCCATGAGAAATGGCTGGGACTGCAAGAAGGACCAGGCTGCCAAAAACATGGACTGCTATCTGATTACTGGTTGTTAAAAAATCAGGTATAAATAGAACTTTGGAGAAACTCAGCCTGCCACATCCACTCTATGACTCTGTCTTTCTCTCTCCACTTTAAATGTACAGGATCTGACAGAACCCATACATATCTATAATATTCTTCTTCTCTCCCTATTTCGTGGTCTGTCACCCTCTCTCTTTCCTTTTCGGGGCAAATGGTCTGTTCCATCAGCATTGAGAGGAACACCAGCCATGTTATTATCCTCCATCACAGACAGTTGCATTGCGAATTGTCCATCTTGCAGCAATATGCACTTCTCAAGGGCGCAACTGCCACTAAACAGATTCCCCAAATACATTACTGGCGATTCAGATTCGAGGGAGGGAATTTGTCTTTAATGCCAGGTCAGCTGATAATGGACTTTAAAAACGATACAGGTTGTTAGGAGACTAAATAAAAGGTTTATCAACACTGCACTTTCATACTGCAGCAAATATACAGAAGACAAAATAAGAAATATTTAAGATAATTTTTCTGTAAAAAATATTGGGTGCCTAAGACTTTTCGTTTTAAATAGGAGATTTACTTGAATAACCATACTTCAGCTATTTTGTCTGACTTCTCACAAGTCCTCTTACATTTACATTTATTCATTTAGCAGACGCTTTTATCCAAAGCGACTTCCTTCACTTCACATTTGTGAAGTCACCACATGGACAAATTATGGTGTAGACTTCAATGGTTTTCTAAATACAAGTAGACCAGTCTATTTATGTGCATACAACACTTTTAACAGGGCACGTTGACTAGCCAAGTATAAAAAAAGAAAAAAAAATGTAGACAAGCACAACTGGTATACAGCATCTGCAATGGGACGAACATTTGCAGAACATGAAGTTTACCAGGACATTTTGACACAAAGCACAGAGAGAGAAAAAAAGTTAGAGATTAAGTGGACAAGACTGAATTCATTGAAAGGGCACTGTCTAGGTATTTGTTTTTGTTAACGTAAAAATGATCAATGGCACCTGCAGGCTCTTAATAACATAGTTTACTGGCGCACTGATCGCTGCATGGTGATGAACTTTCCATCTACCCACATTTGTTGTCAAGTTTGCATAACCCCCATGCGAACAGGTTGGCTAGCAAGCTAAATGTCAGCTTGTTTCTTTATCGCAAGCCTAGCTCTGTGAGCTAGTGAGCTTACATTGAAAGAATCCCAAGAGAAGGCCAGCCAGCATAAGGTAAATCTTCAGGACACTAGCAGTATCCTGTCATGGATCAAATAACCTACCATTTTGTTTTGTTTATTGTAAAAACTGGTAGGTATTATAATGATAGAAAGAGAGAGAGAGTTTCTACAAAGTTCTCTGCATCAGGACCCACCTGTACAATCTCCAGCATCTCTGCCTTGCTGATGTAGCCGTTGCCATCCAGGTCGTACATGCTGAAGGCCCACTTCAGCTTCTGGTCCAGGCGTCCACGAGAGGTCACACTCAGGGCGATGATGAACTCCCTGAAGTCTATCGTGCCGTCGTTGTTGGCATCAAATGTGCGGAAGACGTGCTCGGCGAATTTGGAGGCGTCTCCGTAAGGGAAGAAGTTCCCGTAGATCTTCTTGAACTCCTCCATGGAGAGGGCGCCGCTGGGGCAGTCCCTCAGGAAGCCCTTGTACCACTCTGTGATCTCATGCTCGGTGAAGTCTGTGTTCTCCACCAGGTCCTGCATGATCTCAGGGCGCAGCTTGCTGTTCTGTTTGCCCATTTCTGCAGTTTTGGTGTCGAATCTGTTGGATGGGCGAGAGGTTGGTAAGTACGTGGTTATTTAACTGAGCTCCAGCTAGATGGAGGGAGAAAGCCAGTGACAAAGAATACTAGACAGCAAAAAAAACGAATGAACAAATGATTACAGACAAATAGAGGTGGGTGGTAGCAGTTGGGTAAAATGAAATGCGAAGCAGACCGTGTATCTGCAGTCAGATAGATTTGCGGCGCAGTACACACTAAGTGCACAGATGAGTCACACACCAATCCCTCCTGCTCCTCGATGCTAAACAGAAAGTGAGACCACCAATGTTCTTCAACACCATATCTCTCAGAAAGGCGAGGAAACTACCTTCCACCACACCCTAGTTTGTAACAGAGCACGACTCAAACGCTCGGATCTTTCCACCTTCGCTACCAGAGGCACACATCTCTGCCTCTTTCCTCAGACTGTGTGTTCTGGTTCCACTTCCTGTAGCAACTCTGAAACCTCTGACCTGCGACTTCTGTATGTAAACACAGCTCCAGTAGATCCAACTGATGCTCATCAAAACACAACCCACGGAATATCATATTACAATGTCAGTTTGAAAAGGTTCAGTTTCCCTGATATTAACACAGAAGAGCAAACACGGAGGACAATGGTTTTGTTTGCCTCTGTTTACTCCACTTTCACATGTGAGGTTGATGAGATGAAGAGAGGAGGGGGTCTTAAGCTCAAATTTCACCCCACCAATGGATATGTAGCATACTGTCGACTATTTTTATTTGGGGTCAAGCATTTAGCTGTAAGACTAGCAATGAGAAGCTATTCTAAGCTTCGATAGGTATATGGATAAAGGTCATCTCATGAATGACCAGGCTGGGTCATTCACTAAACGTAAGCATATTCAGCCTCTCTCGTACCTTCCTCATGTGCCCTCACATCAAGAAGGTCCAGGGTTCAGTTCCCGCTTGGGGCACTTTTTAGTGTTCGGGTAGGCTCTCTCCATCGCCATGTGGAGCAGGCATGTTCTCCCTGTGCTTAGAAGGCATTTCCTGCGCAAATAACCCCCCCTACCCCCCAGGAGAACCATGCAGAACAAATAGCTATCTGGCCGGGCCACCGGGTGAGCCCTTGGCCCGCCCAGTGCCCACTGTACTGAAGTGACTGCCTAATGCCTCCTGGCTGCCCTGGGAGGAAGGACACCAGATTAGATAAAGCAGACAACTTTCAGTTGACAAAAATACAATTGTAATATGTATATACTTGGCATTGACATTATGTAGTCGTCAAATGTTTGATGCTTTCAACAGATTGAGCCAATTGTTCTTGGTTAAGAGCAATAGAGAGATGGAAAAGCCTACATCTCATTTATCTTACCTCAAAGACTGCGTAGCCTTGAGACACCACGAATCAAGAATGCCTAATGACAGCTGACACGACACATGACGCTCTGCCTCAAATGTGAAAGCATGACGTCTGCTCGTGCCGAGTTTCATAGAAAACATTTTCATGAATGAAAATACCTCGTAAGAAAGAAAAAGGATAGACCAGGTAAAATGTGAATGAAATATTCAGCATGAGAAACAACAAGGCGCTTTATTCCCTGAAAATCCTTGGGTACTCATTACCATATGGTAGACAGACCTTATTTCCATAATCACCACTGCGTTTCCTTTGTACCTTTTGTATCTCTGGCCTGAAACGTGATTTTATGCGTCAGTACCGCAGACATCATCTTGCCATAGGAACAAGCACCAAATCATTTCAAAAGAAAAGAAGGGCGTACTAATTCCATCCTTCATTCAGGTGGAAGGAAATGGCAGACGGCAGAGTTAGAAACCTGGATTCCACCCGACAAAAACACTCCAACTAAACACACCACTCAGGTACTAGAGCTCGTCTTAGTCATACTGCCTATATGCATCACGCTACACAGATTCATTTCCTGCAGCGTCTCCTCTTAGTACACCTCTCCTCTCAGTGTAAGCGACAGGTCGATAATAACCACAGCATAACCAACAATCTGCCATTTAATTGCTTAATGGATTTGGAAGAATTTGCATGGGCTGTTGCTACGTTGCCATGGGGACAGACAAAGTCGTCTGTCATTTATGGTGGCCGTAGGGATGAGTAATAAAACAAAAAGCAAATCTATTTTCATCCACTGTAGCTTTCATGACAATCACCCAGAACATCATAATAGTAGTCAAAACCGAAAGTCGAAATTCCAGTGGCTGTGAAGAGGATTTGCCCGTGATTTTTCAGAATGTAGTGTGAAGTCAGGACTATAAGAACACTTAGGCCTCACTGATTAGATTCCAAAGTGCACCTGTACATGGAACAGCTCCCTCGTGGTGACATCACATTTGATCCCTACCGTTTATCCCCCCCTCCTTGCCCCTCCTCATACAGACTCACGGAGGCTTAAGGGTATTCTTTAAGACACTGAAGGCCTGTTGGTGGGAGGCAGGAGATCAAAGAGCCTCATCCAGGGACCTGGAGTTATTTCAGATCTCTACTGGCTCAAAGATCACCTTTCCCCAATTAACCTTAAGGCTCTTAACTAATTCTGTCGGCCGGGACATGACGACATCGTTATATAAATTGGAGGGAGAGTTGGCGCGGCCCACATGGCCAAGAAGCTTCATCTACAGGTGGACGACACTGACTTGGAGTCAGGACGGGTGGAGGCCTGGGGAGGGAGACTTTCTCTCTGTGTCTGAGAAGGGCAATGAGGAGGAATTAGTAGACCCGAGCATCAGAAGGTATTAGTAAGGTCAGTCCCATTGGAACATTTCTAAGGAGCGTCGGGGAGAACACGTGAACACAGGTCACCTCAAGGATGAGGTTTTAGAAGGAAGCACCCACACCAACTGCGAACTTGCCGTCAATTTGAAACTTTCATGGCTGCTTTGCAAAAGTCTATTATAAACACGTCAAAATGAATAGGCATGCTAGATGCCTAAATCACATTTGGCAGGAAAAAAAGTCCTTAGACTATTTTAATCCAGCATGATCTTGAGAATGTCAGGGAGTTGCATGTGTGCAATTGTTATTTGCAACAAAAGAGCACAGAGAGACAAAGCAATCAAATCAACACCAATTTGCAGTATTATGTGACACTTTATACTTAGCTGGGATAGAGATTAAGTAACAGAAATATATACGTTAGAAGAAAATAAAAAAGTAATCAAGGAGACTGCTTAGCTACTAAGTAGCAGGGTCAAGACATTTCCATTGTGTTGGGAGAAAAATGCTTTGCGGGTTCATTATTTGATTTCCACAGTGCAAGGCCCAGACAAGTCAGAATGAATCAGTCCTGTATTGGTGTAATGATACAAAAGCCACTAGCCTAATTAAAAATAATCTGAATTCAATTTCCATGGAAGACAGTCAGTCCAATTTATTACATGACAGATTCATTAAATCCTGCACCGCTCACAAAGCAATGCAAGCGCTGTCCTAATCAGCGTGCATTCACCAAAATTCAGACGAGGCAAATACAGCATAATTGCAATTCAAAGCATTTTTTTGAGACGGTATAAAAGGTGTCTGTGTTTAAATGCTGTTTGAAGACTGGGTCTGTATTTTGTATCAAATGACAGTCCCAAATCCTTGTCAACAGGCTTAAGAACCTCTGCAGCTGTGCTGCAACGACATCAAGTGTCGTGCAGCTACAGAAACCTTGGTGCTCAGGTAGAAGTCAGGTCCCCCCTGCAAGGTGCACAGCATGCCTTAAAACCCATTACGTCAGAGAACTCCATTTATATCTTACAGTACAGTACAGTAAAGCTTAGCCATAGAGCCACGGGGGTAATCCGAGCGGTCAGGACAGAGAGATGGATGTGGAGGAGGTGGAGGAGGTACCGCAAGAAAAGGAGGAGAAAACAGGGCTTTCCTCAGGGACTTAGATAAAAGCGTCTGCTAAATGAATAAATGTAAAATGTTGAACTAACGGACTGTGTTGGGCAGAAGGAGAGGTTGGTGAGGTCTGTGTTGGGCAGAAGGAGAGGTTGGTGAGGTCTGTGTTGGGCAGAAGGAGAGGTTGGTGAGGTCTGTGTTGGGCAGAAGGAGAGGTTGGTGAGGACTGTGTTGGGCAGAAGGAGAGGTTGGTGAGGTCTGTGTTGGGCAGAAGGAGAGGTTGGTGAGGTCTGTGTTGGGCAGAAGGAGAGGTTGGTGAGGACTGTGTTGGGCAGAAGGGAGAGGTTGGTGAGGTCTGTGTTGGGCAGAAGGAGAGGTTGGTGAGGTCTGTGTTGGGCAGAAGGAGAGGTTGGTGAGGTCTGTGTTGGGCAGAAGGAGAGGTTGGTGAGGTCTGTGTTGGGCAGAAGGAGAGGTTGGTGAGGTTTGAAGGCCTCATGTCAGCAGCACATGTCAGAGAGGAGAAATATGGTTGTCAATAATATAGGATGCTTTAACACAAAGCTCTGTGCCCCTACGCCGCCTAACCTTCTTGAAAAAACAATTGTCACAACCACCTCCTAAAACAAATGGTAGGATTTAATCTGTTTATATACATTTTTATTTTAAATAGTTGGGAAGTTTTTTTATTTAGATATTTACAGCTCAGCAACAATGTTTGTTGTTTACAATTGATAGGTTTATAGTCAAGATTCAGATACAGTATAGTAAATTGCAATGGATAAAAGACTAGCTTGGTCACTGAATATGAGGATGGACAGTATTACAATTACATAATTAAGTAAGGTAAAGAGTTTATCCAACAACCTGAAGCAACTGTTTGAGGCTCAGAGAAAGGATGTCAAGGACATATTTTAAGACATTAGTATGTCATTAAAGGCATAAGTAAGACAAATAGTATGGTTTTAATCTAACCCAAGGTCCTGAGCCATCAATCAGATGCGAAATTTACCCTGAACATTCAACATTCAATGACCCAATTCAACCTCTGGCTCAATCTTTATTGAGTCAGATCATGATTAATAGTCGGCTATTCCAATAGAAACACCAATGATCCTTCTGACAATTTAGCATTCAATAACTGCACAGTTTCAAATCAAGTCAAATTAAATTTACATCTGTTTAAGAAATTCTAGTCAGAAACTGACTTTACCTTGCACTATTTTACACTGGCTGTATGTATATGGTTATATAAGATGATGTGGTGACCTGAGATTTGCCATTGGAAATCAGGTGGAAACATTTACTTCTAGCCTGTTTAAAAGTGACATTTTGCATTGATGGATTTTCCATTAAACCCAGGATCTGTTCTCTTCTTCATCACAAGCTGTCATACTAACATCTGGAGGAATAGTCTAAACTTCCCCTCACATTTCCTCATGTTTAAAAAGCTACATTCACCATCTATCTTATGACACCGGGGCAATTTTAATGCTGTGACTTCAATTTGTCTTCTTTTGGCATATTAATGGATCTATTAAACTTGTGATTATCCAATTACACAGTACATGCTAAAGCTAATATCTATAGAACACATTATTATACACATTTGTATATTATTATTATATACAATATTATGCTCCACTTGTCTCTCTAGGGTTTTCTTAACATGGTTAGGATCCTTTACAGGAAGATTTACAATGTTTTCTCTTCTCTTTCTTCAAACTTCTCACTTTGCCCTCTCAAATCATTAAAACCCCAAAGTGCACCAACCACTGACATTTTAGACGCCCAATCAAATAGACAGAAATTAGTCAGCACTAACCGCCTATCACTAGGCTTCATGGGTTGATGCAACTGTCAGGTACCCTGATGACAGAGCAAACACAGAGTGAGACTATGTGAATGAAGAAGATTGCCTTTCGAACCCCTGTCAAGGAGGGGAAGAAAAGCCAAGACATCCTTCAAAAGCATCCGTGATTTCCAGAAGAGAGTGCCGTTTAATTTGCACTTAACACCTTTGGTATGTACTTCAGCACTAAGGAGAGGCAAAAATGCGATACTAGTTTAAAATACAAAAACAGGAAGTGTTCATAAGCCGTACCAACCCATTCCAGTTTCACAGTGACATCTTATCACAATCACGTCTGTCAATCTCTCACACACATTTACTCTATTTATTATCCCCTCTTAACCATATCGATCGTCATTATTTCGCTCTTCTTATTCCATTAACTTTGTTTTGTTTCTCAGCCTTTTGCATTACTTGGTTCAACACTCAGGATGACCATGTGCAGTAAACAGTATATGTGTGACAAAACTCCACAGCACAGGCCTAAACATCCAAGGACATCTGGATGTTTGGCAATCTTGAACGATTTGAATGATACCACGTCACATAGGGGGGGTTACTATATCTGCTCCCCAAACACATGATAAACATCTCTGGCCTTTGACCTCTCTGTCTGGCCCCCTTTTGCCACAGATAGTTTGAAACAGGATGGGGAACTGCTGGAGACCTTGTCATGCATTGGTCCTACTGAGTACATGGGGGTCAGATGGCTGAGCGGTGAGGGAGTCGGGCTATTATCAGAAGGTTGTTGGTTTGATTCCCGCCGTGCCAAATGACATTGTGTCCTTGGGCAAGGCACTTCACCCATACTTGCCTCGAGGGAGTGTCCCTGTACTTACTGTAAGTCGCTCTGGATAAGAGTGTCTGCTAAATGACTAAATGTACATCAACGCCAAGTCACTTATTACCATATCAATGAGGCATCTAGTGGATGAACAGCCTTGTTTTGCTTGCTGTTTCTAAGTGCAGGTTTCTCACCACTTTTTCCACATCTGCATCTCTCTGGCAGACCAATTTCCTTGTCTTTTATCTGTACATTTAGTACACATGTTTGTGATTTGTTTACTTTGTGCAAACCTTCTGCCACACATTTAGTTTCCCTGTCTGGCATAATGTTTCAGAGACAATCAAACGGTTTCAAAGAACATTTGACAGTGTATTGTTTGAAATAATACTGTACCCACAAAAGGCATCAAATTCACCAATTGAATTTTAGGCCTACGTTATTTACAATTAAATCCCACTACACCGTGTGGTTAATTAACATGGTAGAGTGTATAGGCTACTGCAAAAGCATTAGATAAAATGGCACAAGTTGACATTTACTTATCGCGTCTGCTGCAGTGCCTGGTCTTGCCACATCCCCAAACCTTACTGTTTTTGGCTAGCTTCACTTCCTGCTGTCGTTCTAGATTTTGAGGTCTGAAGGGAAAGAATTTGTGTTGTTTATATTTATAACTGTGTATGTAAAAAGTCCGTTACAGTGAAATTATTCCCATTAGAGATTAAGGTAGGCTTATCTTCCTCTGTACGCAGCATCCGGTGATTACTGCGCTCGCATGTCTTCGATTACCGACACAAAGTTACAACATGAAGCAGAGCTCATTGCGTTTAAAGTTTGAGGTTAAATCGTGTATATCCTCGCCGACATTCCGTATTTTCTTGAATGCAACGCCGAAATCTTTTATTAGACCAACCACAACCATAAAATTCAAAGAAACGCACAATAAGCACAACAGAGAATGGCTCACCTTTCTTGTTGTACTGTGGGTGTTAAGTAAGTTTCTAATAGTCCATAACCTGGTGTGTCGCAAGCTGAAAGTAGTTTGCAGCTATACAAGCTTTAGCAGTACAAGTTGTTGGAGCAGCAACAGGTTGCAAGGGATATGTCGTGGAGACACCGACTGCTTCGACTCAAACTCCACAAGATTCTTCCGAGCTACGAACCCACAGCTAAGCCCATAGTCAGCTCACCCTGCCTCCACCGCTGACGTCAAAGCCTCTAGGCACGTGGTACAAGAGCCAATGGAAGTTTGTGTCTCCTTGGTAACAAGAACCCAGCACTTAAGTGATAATGTGATGTGAAGTTCATACCAAATGAGTTGTTTAAATGCTTACAGCGTTACTAAAAGGTTCCTTCAACTTCTGACTAATTCTGATAATGTATTTATCCAAATGCGTTTGAAAAGTTATAGTTAGTTGTATGTGTCTTCATCGCTTCATTCCAACTATTGTTCTTCGAATCGTTATTCAACTTCTTCATAGTATGCTATTCTATTTCTTCCGTCGCCCCTTCAAATTTTCAGCTATTAAAAACCGTTCAGCTATTTTTTTTTAAATCAGCAGTTTCAGGGGTTTCCAGGTATGACCTTTCAGCCTTTACCTCTTATGCTTGAATTAATATAAATCAATATTTATAATATTTTTAACATGGGTTTCCAATTGAGATTTTTTTCAAATCCTCTTAAACTTGCACATCCTTCTTCTTACTCAATCTATAGCCACCATTTCAACTTTTGAAATGTTAACAAAACCCTGAACTATAAAAAAATATATTATAATAATTTCATCTTTCAGCATTCCAACGCATTTTCTGCAGGAAATGCACTTTCTAGTTTCATTTCATTTTCAGTTTCATAAATATGCATGCTTTAAACCCATATTACATCACAGCCCTTACAATTATAAATAACAAATATTAACAATAACAAATATGTCTGCCTTGAGCTACAAGAGCAGATGTGTGAGGGATTAGTATATGTGCTATGGGCTTATGCAAGGGCTACTCTCTTAATAGCCTTATCAAGACACTGACCACCGGCTGCTATCTCATGCTGAATCAGCTAATCTTGCAGACCTTTTGAGCCAAGTTATGAGGTATTGAATAATACATCAACATGAATCTGAGGGACATTGATTCAGAACCTTATGTATACTGAAATGTATACACTGAACACATATCACCGGCCTGGAATAAAACGTGTATCACCACAGACATTGCTGTTGGTGGTGGTAAATTGAACAAAGCAGTACTTTTTGCAGAGGTGATGTGCACACAGAATCCTCAATGGATACATTTCCATAATTTGCAAAGATTCCGATTTTTGGGGGGTTATACACGATTTGCTTTAAGAGGAAATTGTGATATTGTGCATGCAATAGCCAATAGCCAAATCATAATGCTCAATCATCCTTGTTCCCCAAACATAATCAAGAGACTAGGGTTAGGCGTACAGATATACAGGGTCTTCAGGGACTGTGAAGGAAAGCCCCATGCTACCGCCAGACAAGGTTGCTTCTCAGTCTGACTTCTGCTGTTGCATTGAGATTCCGCTTCAGCGCGCCTCTGTCTGTGACAATGAACATTGCTGCTTCCCTCCTCAGTTATGAGCTGTAGAACTTCAGCTCACGAGCCGAGAGGTGTTTTAAATCAGCCCCGTCCATGGCTTGACACGGGCTCCTATCATTAGCCATCAACAGCTTTCGTGCTGGATAATTAAACTTCAGTATGGTGGGGGCACAAGACAACACAGTACAACTGGCTAAGCTAATAGCCCTGTGTGATTATGTGTTACCTAACCAAGCCACCTTGGCTGGCTTGCAGCCATGCAGAGCACAGGGCTATTTTCAGAGATGACAGAATTATGTACCTGATGTACGGTCGTGTGAGAGGGGGCACCAGAGTTGAACATGGCATAGAGGTTAAGTGAGGCTGGGCTGGGGGGGGTCATTGAGATGATACTCTCAGCTAGTGCTGAACTGACCCGAGGTTTCAGTGCGTCACTAGCAGCCGACCTTACAAGGAAGCTTACTGGATTAACCAACATGATCTTGGTGTACTTTGTGTACTTTCTGTACTTTGTTTGCATGTCTGTGAGTGAGTGTGTACATGTGTAAAGACATATGGAACTATTTAGAACCAGAACATATATAGACAAGGTTTGTTAGCTTCACCAGAAGAAAAAACGAAGGGTCATTTTGGCCTTTTCATGTCCGGTTACAATTTGTATTTGCGTAATTAATATGTGATGGTAACAATGGTATCAGGAAAACTATACCATTCATAGTAGGCCTACCTAACTGCATGACATTGGACACTATTGGATTTCATAGAATAGAACAATGAACATTCAAATTCTTAGTCCATGGAAACTGTCAGTGAAAGTTGTTTGAAGTAAAAGGCCGATAGCGTAACTGCCCATTTGTCTGAGGTGATCCAGTACATAATTTATGCATGCGTGACAATGTTCATGACAATCATGGCATGGCAATCATTTATAGCATCATGACATTATTTAAACCAGATCCGAAAGAACAATTTAATGTTCATTAAAAACAAATGTTTTATGTGGTAGCCTAAGTTTGTGAAAACCCTCAAAATAAAGGAAGTTCAAATGACCACAACATAACACTCCAATGACGCACAAACAGGGTGTTTTAAACACAAATTCCACTGGATTTCTTGTTTTCCGTTCTTACTGACAAAACAAATGTACAAATCAGTGAGCTTCATTCACTAATATGTGCTTAAGAAAAGTTATTTGTTAACAAAATGGATGTGCACGAAAAATTGGACAGGGGCCAATTTGGTTGTTGCCATCCTGCGTATATGTTAATGAGTCAGAATCTGTCTAAATTGACACTTGACAGAGGCATGCCAGATTTGCAATCAGAATACTGCCACGCCTCCATTTTTCATGTACGTCTTGCCCATAGACTGTGAGGTCTTGCGGTCGGAAACGGTTGTTGAGACATTTACCAATTACATGTTAAGTCGATCTCTCTCTTAAGATCCACTATATCCTGAGGGTCGCAGTGTTTTTGAGCAAGGCTTGATATGCCACCTAGACTTGCTTGGGGGGAAATGTGAATCTTTTAGATACCTTCAATGGGGGCATTCTCACATATTCCACTGTAAGCTACTGGGGCCCTCAGATTTTTAGTGAGACATAATTGATGAGACGGGAAGACATCAATTTCATAGTGATTTAATACACTTGGCCAATGAATAGGAAAGATTTGTGTGTAACACATTCGTACCATATACCTGTTATTAAGTAGTAGACCAAGCATCAAAGCAGTTTAAAAATGGGGACCTGTTGGTTTCTATAGAAAGTTCAACATGGCACTGTCCATTTCTTTCGTTCTGTGAGCCTCAATGCGCCACTGAGCCCATCTTTACACTGGAGGCTAACACTTCTGTGGAGTAGAAGGGTCGTTTGCAGGCTAGCCAGGGGAAGGTCAGCCACCTTGGAAAGGTTTAACTCGCCACGTTTGGCACTCTCTACGTGTGTTGATGTTTGAGAATAGCTTGCCTTCCCCACAGAATCCAGAAGCAGCAACTCGGTCTGTCACGCCCATGTCCGTGCCCCAGTCTTTTCCCTGTGTCAGTGTGATTACCTGCACCTGTGTCTCAAGTGTCTGCGTGTGGTTTTCTGTTTGTTTGTTTTTTTTGTTGTAGTTGGCTTCACCTGTGTCTAGTTTGGTATTTGTGCGCGATTACAATTCTTTCCCTGTTGTCTTTGTCGTCCGTTGGGTTGTCGTACAGTGTATAAGTACTACTTGTGTTCTCTATACTCAAATAAATACATTTTTGTGGGGTTTTGATCCTGCTTGGTGTCCTCTCCTTGCGTTTGGGTTCGACCTCCTGCACTACCACACGTGACTGAAGGATCGGACCAATAATGGACCCAACAGAAAAGCATTTTTACATGAAGGTGGATGACTTCAGCCAATCTTTGTGGCACAGTTTTGATCTCACCCGTATCAGGGCCCCCTAATACTGTTTCCAGGCCCATACCTGGAAACAGTCACCATCCAACTTTAGTTGTTTGAGGAAAAGCCATGGATGAGTCATGTCATTCCCACAATTTTATGCTGCCTGGGGTGAGCTCTGCCAAGTCCTGCAGTTCCGTGCTCATCCCTGACCCTCATCCCTGGCCCCAGCCTCGACTCCAGTCCCAGCCACTGCCCTGGTCCTCATCCCTGGCCCCAGCCTCGACTCCAGTCCCAGCCACTGCCCTGGTCCTGAGCTCAGGTTTGGTCCCAGCCTCGATCCTGTCCTCGGCCCCAGCCTTGGGCTTGTAGTGATGGGAACCAATAAACATACACACACACACACAATCCACACCAGTCTATATTTTTTAAACCTAGCTCACTAGCAAACTAGACAATATTGTATGGGTGAGGAATTTGTTTTGAATGAGTGGTTATCATTGTTTTTAGTCAAATGTAGTCATAAAAAGAGAGTGTATCCACCTTGATATTCAGATGTCATCAAAGAAGACAAGGTGCTGTCCAAGGTTCACATTTGTCATCATTTTAAAATCGACCCTAGCTTTCATGCAGCCTTAAGGGGTACTTTGCACATCACCACTTACATATAATTTAGGATTTCATTATTGTGGTCTGTGCAAATGTAAAATGTATTAGTTTATTTTACCAACAGAGAAAACAATAATATACCCAGACTAAACAATATTTTAGCTTTTCTTTCAAGCCTATAAATAGTAAAAAATTAAGAAACAGCATTTCTCATAACAGTCCAGTATAATTTCCCAATGCTAAATGTTGTGCAGCCACCACTAGAACTGCACAGCGACTGTCCTGCATGTGAGCCCCTAAAACATGCTTGGTCATAGATCACTGAATGAGGTGTAACCGGAGTTGGTAAGCCATGATTGGCTTATAAGGTCTGGAAGCTCAAATATATCAGAGAGAGCCTGCTTAGAGACTGGTAAGGACAGGATTCTATGTCAGACTGTGATGGGGGAAGAGAGATGGGGGTTGAGGGATGGAGGTGTAGAAGAGACAGGGGTGGTGGGTGGGTAAAAGAACAGGGAGATGAAAAAAGGTGGAGGGATGAAGACAAGATCAGATGGAGAGGTAAAGCAGGTTGGGGGAGAAGAGGTGGAACAGAAGAGGGGATATGGAGAGGAGGTAGGGTCGGGGTAGAGCAATGAGTAAGGCAGAGTGGTCATACTGGGAGAGAGAGAGAGAGAGAGAGAGATGAAAGAGTGGTGATCCCATGTCCATACATACATGCACCTGTCACAAGAACCCGTATGACAGACCTGATTCCATATCACTTATCAGTTGACTCTGCTTGTGATTCCACTTAATAACCCAACATTTCTTTTGAGAAATCCTCAACACACGAAAGACTCAGGAATAATAACAAGTCACAATCAGTGGATAGCTGCAGAGCAGATGGAGGAGGAAGTCAAAGGTGATCATTTACAGGTCTCTCTACATCTGACCTTTCTCCAAATGTCATCCAAACCTTCAGTGCCCCCCACTTTACACATACATACATAGATACAATGATGCAGTACAAACACAAACGACACAAATGCATGCATGCACACACAACATATTTTAGAAAGTTATTCATTGCAGTGACATTTCCGAGAATCATTATGAACTATTGGTTCATAATCGTTCATGAACGATTTTCAAAAGGTTGAGGCGCATTTACAAAGAAACGTTTTAGTTGGTTATTTTTTAAATCAGCGATATTCATATCACACATATTTTTACATCCCTCATAGATGTTAAGCATTTAGTGCATGTATACTGTACATAAGAGAGCGATACCACAGTTTTAAATGTCACTCATTCTTTCTTAAGTATATATAAGTACACACCTTCTTATTCTTTCATTCAATTAGATCATTCTTGATCATTCAAATGAATCAAACAGACGCTGGACAGTACTTATCGGAAATGTATTTAATTGTACCAAAACACCAGATTAAAACATGTCCAACCACATATTTGTCAAATTCATTTGACAAAATGCATTCATTTCACTCATTCATTATTCATTGACTGTACCTTTCATCAGTTTGTTTGAGTTGCTCTGCATGTGCAGCGCAGGTGTCCCGTGTTGGCAGGCCCGGCCTGCACCTGCTCTGATGTCACAATGCAGGCTGAGGCTGGCTGGCTGCTGAGAGGACTGAGGCTGGCTGGCTGCTGAGGGGACTGAGGCTGGCTGGCTGCTGAGGGGACTGAGGCTGGCTGGCTGCTGAGGGGACTGAGGCTGGCTGGCTGCTGAGGGGACTGAGGCTGGCTGGCTGCTGAACACTAGCATTCCATTAACATCCCTGAGGACTGACTAACAGCCCATATTATAGAGACGCTTACTGGCACCAGCTCACCTGTTGGTTTCTGTCCTGCTGTCTGTATCAGTCATGCTGCATAGAGGTGAGATTAGTGACGTTACTGCCACACAGTGGCTTATTTGGTAACAGGCTCTGGAAAGTCTGAACACAGAATATGGAGGTTGATGAGATGTGGTAATTAAAGATGGACAGGTCGTGTCAGATGAGCTGCAGGCACTGACAGAAAGCATCCAATTCCAGTATTGCAGGCTTCCAGTATTTTCCTCCCACAATATAAAATGTTATGGCTGCAGTTTGAATTCAAACTCATAAACTCAGTTTATAGGGCTTATTTTACAGTCTAAAGGTAAGCATACAAATATATGGAATATGTGCATACTTTGACCACCAAATAGATTTCAGCCAGTGCTTGAGCTATTTTCGTGTGTTTGTTAGCCATGCAGTTCTGAAGTGTTGGTGGATGAATACGTTACTGGGAACTTCAAGTACAAAAAGTCACAACATATTGGGGGTTCAAAGGGATTTATTAGTATTATATGTTTTCATTTTTCTGTATAGAATCATATATGGTAGATTCGATGTTCTTTCTTTTTTAAGAACTGATTTTCCAGTTAAAGATAGGCTATGTCAACTGGCTCTGACCCCTCGACTACCAATCCTATGGTGGGCACCTCCAGATAATGGGGGAAAAGCTGTGCCTCACTGTGTTTCATGCTTATCTATGTTTCAGATCTGTCTGAAAAATTATAATTGAACAATTGGGTCAAGGAGGCTTTAAATGCTTTACCCCAGGTTCATCATTTTGGAGCAACAGGGTCCAAGTTTAAGGTGCAATCTTGTGACTAAATTGTATATTGTGGGCATAGTACATGCATCAGTGCATACATTGTTTTGTATTGCTATTATTATTACTATTTACAGTCATCTAATACTATACGGTTATGATTGATGTATGCATATTGTTTGTTCATTCTTCCTCGTTGTCTGTTTGTAAATCTGTAAGTTTTTTCTCAATAATAATTAAAACAACGTACTAAAAAAAAAGAAAAAGTATGCAGAGACCATAGGCAGAGACGCAGGGGTGGAGGCATTGGTTTAACAAGTAGGAGACTGGCGTAATCCCTGGTTGTAATTTAGAACAGCCTCTTCCCATAAAATTGTTTACGTCTTTTCCGTGTACTTTTGAATATTAACTATTTATTTTGTGAAAAATATCTGGTTGTTTGTGTAAATAATGTTTTGGGTTATTTTAAGTAGGACTATGTTAGGTCAATTCATTCAGGCATCTAAAAGGATGGCTATGAATGACATACGCATTCAAAGACAGACCGACATGCTACCAAAAAAGCCCCACTGAACAGAGAGAAAACGGAAGTACAATACAGAATTTACAGACTACACTGAAAGTTAGCTGGCGTTACCTGACATCCAATCACGTTAATATTTTTGAACGTAACGTTATTGAAAATTGATCATTCAACATGTTCGTCAAAACAGAAGGCACACCGGCCTCATTCAAGGACTTTACACTAATTATGGTGAGTAGCTCAACTGTGACTAGAAGTGCAATTCATGATGTAGCAAAATCTATTTGCAGTCTGTGAACTATGCTGTACCCTGCTTATTTGATGACAGCATTTTCTACCCTAACAGCCAGCAATATCGGTTGGTAATGTGGGACAACTTGCAGTGGACCTCATAATCTCCACGCTCAACATGTGCAGAGTGGGATACATTCACACCGACTGTCTCATTCCTATGGCTGGCAACAATCCCTATGCGACTTCTGCAGAAGACGCAAACGAACTGCACACCAATGCAGAAGGTAGGATGTTTCCATATATCACATGAGGATGTTTCATTCAAAACTGAGTCAGTGCTTCAAGTCCAGACAATTATCATTAACTGTTCTGATTTATCTCCTAAAGTGTATGCGGCGCCCGAGTTGAATTTGGCGGTTCTACAGATCAGGACTCCAGTTATACAGGTGAATGTCAAAGGAGGGTCCAATTCAAGGTGTATTCTACTTTGGGTTACACAGTTGAGACGAGTTGACACCCAAATAGTTGTGCAACTAATGATGCTTTTCCATTGCTTTTTTGCCTCTTTTGGTTTTGGAGCTGGTACCATGCAATGGAAAAGCACCAAACCTGTTGTTTAATTACATTGTTAAATCGGTCACTGAATGTTCTTCTCACCTCCATGTAAATGAACCAAACGTTTCCCTTTTTCAGACCAAGTCCAAGAAGTTCCGTAAACTGATTGTGTGTTGGATAAAAGAAAGTGGCTTCAGTAAAACAGTGGTTCTGTCCAGCAGTCATGCCTATCAGAGGGACGACCAACAACTTCTTGGGTATTCAGTTCTACTCATGTACTTGGACCATGTGATGTTGACCTTAAGAATCACATAATTGACACATGATGTGTATGTCTAGTGAAAAGGTGCAAGGCAAAAATACTGATGGCTTACCTGTTAGATCATCTTAAAGGCATGATTGGTACGTTTTGCAAACCTAGAAATTTTGGCTTGAGTTAGAAAGGATTTAAAACAAAATATCACACCCCCTCCTTGCAAAGCCATTTCCCCAAAACACATGAACTCACTGCCTGACCACTGCCAGGGAGGTAGACAAGTAGCCCGTCCAATCATTGCATTCGGTTAAATGCCTTTTAATCATTAAGTTCAGACCTAACTAGGCATTTATTTCAGCAAATGTGTCAACATTATTGACCCTGCCTTTAAATGAGGTTTTCCAGACTAATTAAACCTAGTCCTTAGGCCAAACAATCTTGTCTGAGGCTAGTACTAGTCTTGTTAGTGTGAAGAAATACCAATATAATGACCTATATCCAATCTAACATTCTCCTGTCCCCTATCAAAGCACCCCACTGAGGTACCTGGCCACACCTGCCCTGCAGGAAGTGATGAAGAGTGTGAAAGAGCTAGAATGGAGGGAGATGGAGAGAGTGTCTGCAGTAATGGGTGCCCCCGACTCAGAGCAGCTCCTCTACATTCCCGGAGGTGGCCCCACTAAAGGACTCTTCACCGACAGGTAGGCTGCAAAAAAATACTGACTGTATACATAGACAAAAGTGTGGGTGTTTGTGATGCCGTTTACAAATATGGTTAATTCCTAAATCTTGGGGCTTTTTTAATTGACTTAAAATGTTGGTTTGCCTTGGAGATTATTAAACTGGTGTACCCCTACACAGTTACTGTCAATCCATTCCAAATGCATTGATATCAAATCAAAGGAAGGAAGGATGGAAATATTCGGGCAGTTCCATTAATCATTGTTCCTACCCATCTAGTTGTGCAGAGGACATCCCTTTGGCGGTGTTGTTGATCTTCTGCTCTGAGGGAGACAACATCCCAGATGCCTTCAGCCTCCTCAACTATCTCAACGACTGGCTGCACCTGGTGGACCAGCCTGTAAGTGCCACTACTCACACAGCAGCCCTGAAACTTGAAGTAGCATCACTTTGCATTGGCAATAAATACAATTTAAGAAAGCTGCAAGTCTCTGTTTAGCTTTTGGGAAAGTTAACTATGATTTCCATACAAGATCATTTTGTGCAATATGGCATATGTCTACATGTCAAGTAATGCATTTTGTCTCTGCGATTTTATTTGATTAGAGTCAGTCTTCCCACAAAATGGAGAGTTCCCCCTTCCTGGAGACTTCTCTTTGGAAGTGGCATTCCCCCAGCAATCTTCTGAGTCATCGTTTTTAAAACAAACACGTTGTCCGACTCAGGCATGGAAATAGCCTCCTGCTGGAACCTAAGCTTCTGATGAACATTCCTCGTCTGATTTATGTGGATCCTACTTTGTAATTTATGAACTGAAAAATCCCCCCCCAAATACGTTTTTGAATTAAAGATAGTTAACTGTATTTTGGATTTGGTTTATTGCTTTCCAGTGAATATGTTGTTCAATGGAAGTATGACATGTATAGGTCAAAGAAAATATGCATGTTGGTAATGTACCTGAAAAATCTTTGTTAGTGTTTTCACAAACTGGTGAATAAATACAGTGCCTTATTTTATATGATTCCTTATAAAAGTTTCACTAGAAGGGCTGATCTTTCAGCGACTCTCACCTAACACTGTTTAACATAGTAGTTTGGCAACTGGCCACGCTCGATTCCGGGCAGCAGTTATTTAACATTGTTAGCTAATACTGTCATACTTCTTGTAACAAGTTGAAATTGAATTCTGGAGAATGTGTGTGTAGCAAGAGTCATGAATCAGTAGTACATGTAATCTCCATCTGCAAAAATAATCCAAGGTGCAGCACACTGATCTTGCTTCTTGGACGTAGACAAGCTTCTTTTTGGCCAGATTTTAAATAGTCAAATTGTCTCAGAAGAGAATCATTTATCCTTTTGCGTTATCACTTCCTGAACAGTTTAGTTATAGTTTTCAAGCCATTTTTATTCTTAGATTACATTCTAGAGAACAGGAAATGTAAGACTTGACACTTAAATTCAAAGGAAAACCAGTATTGAAAGCAGATCTTCTTTTCTAACAAATGCAATGTATGATTTGATCAATCAAAAATATTTCATCAATCCAAAATATTTTTTCACACATCATTAAAAAAAACACTATGTACATGAAAACACACATGCCACTTAAGTCCTTGCACATGGTGCGAGCACTTTACTTTCATCCTCTCTCACAATAGGAAATTTCAAGTAATTTCTTATAAAAAATATAACATTTCTTATTTTTTGCCTCTGTTCTCTAAAAATACCTCCTACAAACATTACAAAATGGCAATGCATAGCCCCCATTTCAGATAAGTTATTAAGCTTTCGTCAGTAAGTTCAAAGCAAAATAGGGTGGCCCACAAAACAAGATAATAAACAGAAGCATAGACATTCCTATCCCTGTGTCGATGGGTTATTGTGACCCACTCCGCTTGGCAGCGCCAGGTAACAGGCTGGTGTTCATTGTTCAAATGTTCCTTCTCCAAAGAATGTCGAAGCGTGTTCTGTTCTGCACGGTTGTTTTTTGGTATGAGAGGCATAAGGCTCAAAGATGGTTAGGTGAATGTTGAAAATGGGTGAGGAATGAAGGGAGAAAGGTGGGAAAAGCATGAGACAAAGAAAGGGTTGGGCGGGAAATCCCTGCTGAAGTCGTCTTTGCTGTCAGCACTCTGGTCTGGTCTGCCACTGGTGGAGTGAGTTAGGTATCACTGGTTCTTGACCTGTCATGAGAAGCAAAACACAAACTGAAAATGTAAACCCAGATACAAAAATACTATTGGATGAGAACAAAACAACCAGCAGCATTGCCACAGCTGATTTAAAGTGACCCAAGGAACCATGCTACCAAATACGTTTTAGCTTGGCAACTACAAATTGCCATACTCATGCCTAATATTTGAGGGGATGGTAAATAAACCATCATGGGTTTCCTTGGATCACTGTCATCAACTATTTAGGCGTAAGTTAAACACAGCATTAATAAACTGCTTGCCCACTACCGTGCACATTTTCTACACGCAAGTGTGAGATGTTTCAGTTTTAGGAAATTAACCAATAAATCTGTCACTTTGGTCAGCAAAAGTTATCATTTGAGTTTCTAAAATTCACAGTTCTTGCATGTAGATCCCAACTCCCTAAGAGTTTGCCAAGTAGAGGGCAAATGGCTTATTTAGAATAAGTAGGTGTTAAACAGTCAGATTGAGTCAGTGTATCCTTTGGTTAAAACTGCATTTGAGACATGGTGAGATTATAATCTTTTCTTTTTTTACTGTATATTAAAGCAGAGTATTGGTCTACATTCAATAGATTCAATTCTAAAATCTTAGATTGCTAGTGCCATTTCAGAACCGCAAAACCTCTTGGAACTTAATTTTGATTCATCGAGAACTTGAAGGACAATCTGATTGTATTATGCAAAACTTATGTTTTCAAAACAATAAACTTGGCTGCATTGAGTTTTTTCATGTTTTAAATGCATGAGGGTTACCTCAATGTATCAACTAGCACACCACTATGGCTGCTGGGAAGCAAGAACAATACTTTCATTCCATATTTTCAAGGAAGGGTTGCCACCTGAACAGGGCCTTAGACATGTAGACTGAACACAAACACAAACATTCCATGCTACACAGCAGCCCATTCCAACTTTGACCTGAATCATAGCCAACCCACACAAACCAGCAAAGAAAACAAGAGAATCCATCAGCACATGAACCACACACACACACACAGTTCTACGTGACCAACGTACACATCGGGCTCCTTTTTTAAAGCTGCGAATAAATGTTGCAGTTTGCTATTAATTCTTCTTTGTGTCGCTGTCCCAGAGGAGGACAAAGCTACAGCGCCCCCACTGGCCAGCACTCGTCATGTACAGCAAATGCAGGCCAAACTGTTCAGGAGAACAATGACAACAGGTTGACAAAAAGAACAACCTCCACCAAGTTCTGTTACTGGAATACACATCGCACAGACAAACAAGAATACGCTTCTTGGAATTTCTCTTAAGAGCTGCTCTTCAAGGTGCACTGTCATCAAAAGTGACAGATGTGAGCCTAGCGGCCCAGACAGTGAGTTGTTCATGATCCTGTATTATACACCCACTCAGTATATTACTCCTAGCCATGTCACTGCCCATCCCTCTTTGTCATTTGGGAGAATTAAGAGTCTGAACTTGTCTAGACCAGATCAAAATGACGGATAATGTTAATGAGTAATTGGTTTGTGGCATGCGCTATTGAGGCACAGATCCAGCTTATTGTATTTTAGTCACATGACTACCATGTGGTAACACTGGGTTCCCACACCATATGACATTTTCATGACTTCTGAAAATGAGCAGAAGATATGGCATTAACATACAGCTGCCTCCAAATAGGGCTGTACTGTAATAAGATAAACCCATGCTAAAATTAGGTCTTGTTGCACATATGGTCATGATTTTTCAAGAAAAATATTTGTTTAATTTCCATTGCAAAGATTTTGGAAATGATTTCAAACTATTTGAAAATTAGGCATCTCAAATTATAATAACCATTCCACAATTTGGCATTTAGCATACTTCAAAAAAATCTAAACGGTCACCTTTTCCTCTTCTTTTCTGAATCTGTTATCCTGGGCTTTGTTTGTTGGTTGGCTTGTTGGGGTGTGGAGTTGAAGATCCTCTCGTCTCTGTGTCTCTTGCGCGCACTGCGAGATAACGGGAAACAAAAGAACGGTGATATCATTTGTGATCCTTCAGAATTATTTTACAAATCAGAAAGTCGAACATTATTGGAGAAAAAAACATCTCGAGCAACTGACTTGGCTATGATCCCATCCACATCTTGTTCCTTGCAGGTGACCTCGGCGGTGGCCTTGTGGTCCACCTCAGAGTCCCCACCTTCTTCTTGGTGGGGCCCTGTGCTGCCGTTGTACCTGTCCGGACACACGGTCTGTGGGCTGGCGGGGGGCGGGGAGTCAGACGAAGGCTCCTGGTCCTCATTCGACAGCTCACGCCACCGTTTCTGAATGTGCCAACAGAAAAGGGAGCAGGAGGCAGACAATGGTATTGCCATTATAATTTAAACCATTATAATGACATTCGTATTTGAGCCTGAAATTATGTATGTTCAAAAGCTTCTCTCACCAGGTTTTATTTTCTGTCTTGGTCTTACCTTCCGTAACTGGTCTCGACTATCCATATATTCTGGGTACAGAACGGCGTACCTGTGCAGAGGAGTCTCCCATAATGTACTTGGCTCCCTCGAGGACGGCCATGTAAGAGAAGCGCAGCTGGTCCGGGGTCTGGATGAGGCCCATCCGGTACTTCCTCATGTCCAGCAGGATGTTCTTGATGTCCACAGAGGGGTCTTTCCTCTTCTCCATCTGAAGAGAAACCATTTGCAGGTTGTGCTTCCGCAGAAAGAAATGATCACAAACTAAAAAGCAGGGTGAACCTTCACTGAAGTGGAACTCTGGTCCATAATGGCAGGACTTACCAGGACAAGACAGGTGTCCACCAGAGAGAAGGTTCCCGACCGGCCAATCCCAGCGCTGCAGTGTACGATAGCCGGCCCGTGGTCTTCCCCCAGGGAGTCCGACTCTCGCACCTTGAACAGGAAGTTGAGGAACGATGCTGGGGATTCCGGAACGCCAAAATCGGGCCAGGTGGTATAATGAAAGTGATAAAGCTCCCTCTTCTCCCCCGTCTGAGAGAAACATTTTGCTGTGGGTTAGTACAAATTGGCACAAGAGTTCTAAAAGTCACTAACCTTTAAATGGGGATAGGACTACTGCCACATTTCCCTTCAAAATACCCTTTTGTTCAATGACAGAAGGACTTACGTCAGCGTGCTCCAGCTCCAGCACTCTGGTGGTGTAGTAGGACTTGATGTCCTCAGAAACGAGCGTCACTAGGAAGCGCGTGTCTCTGTAAGACATCTTCTGCTCGTCCTGCGTCGGCCAGTACTGGGCACACTTTTCCTGTCGGTCATGAGAGAGGAGAGTTTAAGTCGTCGGTTTTGTTCAGTCATTGTTTTTAAAGACTTAGCAAGGTAACCAAATAACTTTTGATTGATATCTAGATATCAAAATGACAAAGCATTTGGTAGGATGGTTGAATAATAATCTCCCATGCCTACTCTAGGGCTGGTTGTACACCATAACCTTATATAAAACAAAGGTTGCGTCTATAATGACTGGAACAATAATGTATGACAAATATATGACCATATGTAGGCAATATAACCCACTTGTGGACCAAAATATCAGCATGTCATATGTAAAAGTAGGCAAGTCTTCCTGTTGAAACATGAACACATTCCTACATAGAGCAAGATGATCACAGTCTCTGAACAGCTACATTTAAGAGTCTATTAGATTTCCATTGTCGACCAGCAGCAATACATTTGGTAATGGCAGTGCCTAATTCATTAGTTTAGTATTTAATAACAAGCATCCACCACAGTATAATCCTGAAAGTAAACAAACACCCTGTGTATATTCACAGGTGGCAACTTGACCGAAACTAGGTTGCCAGGCAATAGCCAACCAAACAAAAATATGCTAATCAATCTGAGGCAAAAGCTAGCTTAACTCACTGCTCCTTTTTCTATCACTCTGTTGAGCATGATGATGGCCTTGGTCCTCTGCTCCCAGATCATCAACCAGAAGTGTCCACAGGTGTTCCTGAGAGGACCCTGGGGGAGACACATGTAGACACACTTCATTTAACAGTTTCCAAACGGAACATTACAACATTACACATCCAACAACATACATAGATCATACGTAAAGCGATGTCATATACAGGATTACCACACTGTTTCCCATCAAATTGAATGACCTTTAATATCATAAAGACATGCAGCGTATGAATGTTGAATGAATGTCCAGGTCGCAGTTGTAAATGAGAACTTGTTCTCAACTAGCCTACCTGGCTAAATAAAGGTAAATAAATAAATAAAATAATACGAAGGTGGAAGTGTGTCTCTGGTAGGTTAGCATTATTTGCATACATTTGAGGGCAACACCCGTTTTTGGAGATGTGTAATATCAACATCATATTGTTATTCCGTGCAGTCAGACATCAATTTGTACATTACATGACATCACTGGTGAGGAGTGAGCCTAATCATGGCATCTTCAATCATCAGCATTTGATTCTCTATTGTTCAAAATATTCCATCTTGCCTGCTGCTAATCTAAACGTCCTCTGTCCTTGATGAGCAAGTCACATTAACATGAACTGACCGAGAGCCGAGGGAGGGGAGAGTACAGGTTGGTAATGGGATACTGCTGGTAGCTCGCTGATTTGGATGCAGCCATCAACCAGACCTACTTTCGCAACAGCTAGCATATTGCTCCGTTTTGCCAAGTGTGAATTATATTTCTAAAACTACAGTGACTACCAGCTGAAGTTGTTTTAAAACCTAAACATTTGGGTCTGAAACACCAGAAGCCCCCCTCCCTCCACCCACGCCATGAACAAACATTTTTTTGTATGTATTAAGCAGATTAGAGTAATAAGTGTAGTCTATTCTTCCTGGGTTTATCAGCCTCCTAATATCAACTACCCCCAAGTATTCACATCAGCCTTTCTCTGTCAGGACAGATTCTATGACTGTTATTTGAAAAGCACCCAAAACAACATCTAATGAGGTTGGAAGTCCCGCCAAGGATAGTAGAGTAGGTCATTCGAGGAGTTTACTCCCAAGATTCATAAAAAAGCCAGAATGATCCTCATTAGGTGCTTAAATATTAGCGTTTCTCCCTGTATCTCTAGAGTACGAACCATCTGTCCCTCATCCTCTGATTCACCTGCTTATTATTTAAAATTCAGTGCAAATTCCGGCACAAATAATGGCTTCATCTTAAAAACGGCTGTTCATGACACCAAATAGTTACTGTTTTAACCCAAGACATTCACAACAACTGGCTTTTCACATCTTGTAACAATAACAGTGGGTTTCACACACCTGTGACGATGCATGTTAAAAGATTTGGCGCAAGAGGCACATACAATTTTCAGATGCAGTTATTAATTGCATAACAGGGATGGAGAAGAAGATGATTCACTGGTGTAGTCAGAATAAGGGTAGAACTAAATTGAGGCATCCATTGACAATAATAATAGTAAGACAAAAACAAATGTACCTGAGTTAAAATGTAACTTCTTTGGGCTTCTTCCATGAAAACTAAACTTGCGTTGATGTAGTCGTTGTCCGAGTTCTTCAGTTTGACACGACTGTGATCAACTAAGAGGAAAAGACAACACAATCATAACTACCTGGCTTTTCCTTCATTCATCATGCATTTTGGATTATGAATCCTGCTGATAAATGGTTTGCGTTCTAAATATATTTATCAGTCAAGTGTAAAGATGGTTGAGGGCAATTGTAAGTCCAAGTAACTTACATGGGCTGACATCTCTATATCTGTTTCTGTTCCGATTTTCTGGATATTTTGCAACTTTAAATGGACATTCATGGGACTGATTCCGAATTTCCTGTGGACAAAAAGGTGGTTTGTTATAGGAGTACTTTACATTTAGCAAAAAAACTACTATAGTCGTCATTTTTATATAGGAACTTGACAGTGATTTGATTTGACAATGTTGCTAAATAGCATCTAAACTGCATGCTCCACACGTTTTAGTGACTTCAGAAAGATGTTGAAGGTGACCAACTAGTTGTCCAAAATTAAGTGGCAATGAAGTGATGTCACTTTATCGTCGCATGCGCACGTTGTTTTACTAACTACTTAAGCCTCGCGTTAGTAGCCCCAGTAGCCTAGCTAAACAACTTATATACGCAATAGAAGTCATGTGTTTCACTAACTTCCAGGGAGATATAAAGCATACACAGATCTAAAAGTAGCTATCTAGCTAGCTAATGATTAGTGTTCGTACTAAATAGCTAGCTGTCAGCTGCTGAGCAGGTAGTAACATAAAAGAGTAGCTAGCTACTTGGATAGCTAACTTGCAAGCTATCTGGAGCTAGCTAGTTGGCTAGCCTAAACACTTACTATGTATAGATTCTGCCACCGGCCGTCTGAATCCATGTCTTCAAATGCCTGTTCCATGTTTAAATGACAGTCCTAGTCAATTAATTAAAATAAAAATATAATTTCAGGTACTTATCTAACTCATCACTTTCTATAATAAGCCATTTGGAAAGTAGCCCGCTTACTGAACGTTTGCCTGTGTATTTGACGTCTCATATCAAACCAATGTGCGCTTGCGCTTAAGAAGGGTCCTTCGCTACCTGTGATATCAAATATTCCTACGTAAAACGAAACTTAATGGATTGTTGCATAGTGGAATATTCTGGACAGATGTCAAACAATGTCTTGGTGAAAAAATGAAAAGGCCATATTATTAATATGTTCATCACTAAATGCAAATCTTTAATTCACATTCTGGGGTTGTAATAAAGAGCCTCTATGATTCCTCTTGGATACTAATGTAATCCCTCTGGATGTCTCTGACGTTCGTTCTGCATGACTTTTGTCTGTAATAAAGCGCTTTTTTTCTTTCTTTCTCGAACAAAAATAAAATCCAGTGACACAAACTGTTTATTAAAATAAATCTGTGATTGTAAATGAATTACTCTCAGAATTATTATAATTTAAATGAGTTTGCTTCTTGATTGAATTGATAATAACAACAATATTAACCAACTATATCAAATAATTATTTAGAAAGATATATAAAATCCCTTAAGTAATAGCCTAGTGAAAGAATAGAGGGGATGGATACTAGCCGGGTTGAGTTGAGGTTTAAATGTAAAAACAACTCCACCTAAAGCTGTAAAGCGGAACTGATGTTCCGGATTATGTTTCAAGTTACGTTATTTGATGTGGGAACAATTTTAGAAAAATGGCGCCGATCATGGAGTGCTGCAAATTTTACTGAAACGTACATTTGTACATACTTTCGTACATCTCGTGACAAAAATTGTTCACTACTGTTTTAAACAATTTTCTCTGCAACTATGTTTGTTGCGCGAAGTATTGCGGCGGACCATAAAGACCTTATCCACGATGTGTCTTATGATTTCCACGGCCGGAGAATGGCGACATGTTCCAGTGACCAAAGTGTCAAGGTAGCATTGCAAGATAGCTAGCCAGAAATTACAGTTCGTTAACCAACTATCTTATTTTAACTACATCATTTTACCTGTGTATAGTCAAGAAACCTTGCTGGTCATTGGCCAATTGACATAGCATGACAACATGTATACACCGTTTGAAAATCACATCCTTCATTTCAGGTTTGGGACAAAAGTGACAATGGTGAGTGGAACTGCACAGCCAGTTGGAAGGTAAGTTAAAGCAGGCGTCTTATAATCACACGTCTATATATTGTATTGCCTTTGCATCGCCTATAAGTATGTTATCAGCTAAAACATGAAATGGGTAAATCATATGTTATTAAAGTAAATGCATGTTCAATATTTGATAAATGTGTGTACGTTAAGACACACAGCGGATCGGTTTGGCGCGTGACCTGGGCACACCCCGAGTTTGGACAAGTCTTGGCGTCCTGCTCATTTGACCGGACAGCGGCGGTATGGGAGGAGATAGTTGGCGAGTCGAACGATAAACAGCGCGGACTCAGCCATTGGGTAAGGATGGGTGGAGGCCACAAGGCACACACTTGACCTACCTTAGTAGTGTAATCTAAAGGAAAACCAGAAACCCTTTTCTGAACAAATCTTACATATATGAATGCAGTAACCTTCAGTGTAAAACCTTTTTACAGTGTTAAAAATAAAAACGTAGGCTAATCAACAATTTTAGCTAGATGCATTTTCAGTTGGGGAACATTAACAATGCCTGTTTCATCCTCCACATTTGGCCTGGTCCCAGATCAAGAGGACCACATTGGTGGACAGCAGAACATCAGTTACTGACGTGAAGTTTGCTCCGAAACACATGGGCCTCATGCTGACCACCTGCTCCGCGGACGGTGTCGTCAGAATATACGAGGCTCCTGATGTGATGAACCTGAGCCAGTGGTCCCTGCAGCATGAGATCTCATGCAAGCTCAGCTGCTCCTGTATCTCGTGGAACCCCTCCAGGTCTGGAACACCTCTCACGTCATGTGACTCGCGTCACGTGGCCTCCTGACAGAATTATTCAAATGTATTATTAAAGTCAATACTGAATACGTATAATGATTGATTAAAAAGTGAATATATTGAAGGGTTCTTCACAAAGGAACTGACTTGATTTTGATCAAATTTACATTAGAAGATTGTAGATTGTAATACTCTCCGAATACACCAGTAGATGGCACAGTGCTCAACACAAAAGGGTTTCTTTTTCATATCCCTGCTTTACAATTGACATGGGGGAGTTCAAATACAAAAAGGACCAAACTGTAATTTTGAGTAGGGACATGAACAGCTTGTACTTTATACATTTCTATGAGTCATGTCAGTGTTATTTTGTCTTTGCTTGCAGCTCTCGTGCCCATTCTCCCATGATAGCCGTGGGCAGTGATGATAGCAACACTGCCTACAGTGGTAAAGTTCAGATCTACGAATATGTTGAAAACACAAGGTGCGTGCTACAGTTTTTGTTTTTTGGATTGTAGACATGACACTGTGTTCCAATGACTGTCAAAGTAACATGCCAGTTGTTAACATGCCAGTTGGCTGACATCCCATTCACTGTTTTAGGAAGTATGCCAAGGTGGAGACTCTGATGACAGTCACAGACCCCGTACATGACATCGCCTTTGCACCAAACCTGGGACGTTCTTTCCATGTGCTGGCCATAGCAACCAAAGATGTGCGCATCTTCAAGCTCATACCCATGCGGTACGTTTACGCTCATGCTGTAACATTAAGCACTGCTCTGTTACAGTAATAGACAGTGTATTGGCCTCTGTAACAGATAGTATATTGGCCCCTTCTTGGATAGTGTTATCAATAGCAAAGATGGTATTTATCCTGAGACGTGGGATTGAAGACATTTACATTTAGTCATTTAGCAGACACTCTTATCCAGAGCGACTTACAGTAAGTACAGGGACATTCCCCCGAGGCAAGTAGGGTGAAGTGCCTTGCCCAAGGACACAACGTCATTGCACGGCCGGGAATCGAACCGGCAACTGGTTAATAGCCCGATTCCCTAACCGCTCAGCCATCTGACCCCGTCAGATGTCAAGATGCTTAGACCTTCTTTCTCAAGTACTGGAGGAGGTATAAGGTCTCTTAGGTGTTTGCTAAATGATAGTCTCCTACAAAACCTACAAAAATCTAGACAAGTTGGACATTCACAAGATTCAAGAAGAGAACTTAGTACAGCACTAAGGTTCTGTCTCTGGGTTCTCTACAGTAAGGAGTCTTCCTCTTCGGGCCCCACCAAGCTGGAGGTGCAGCTTCAGGCCCAGTTTGACGGCCACAACTCCCAGGTGTGGAGGGTGAGCTGGAACATCACCAGCACCCTGCTGGCCTCCTCGGGGGATGACGGATGTGTACGCCTTTGGAAAGGTATGAGTGCTAAATGGAAACCGAAAGACAACCCTCACCCATGGCTTACTCTTGAAAGTGCATTAAACTCTTAAGCAGTATCAAGAATTTCCCTTCAACCTTTCCCTTCAAAAACAGATGGGGTCCAACTCGCATTAGCTAGATGCTTTTGTGCTCTAACAATATACTTCCTTTTAAGAATTGCTAACACGTCTAGATCGGTTGCAGACATTCACTTTAGATCAATTCGAAACATTACCGTACAGGAAACAAAGTATGACTTTGGAAGTATTGAGGTGCGTCCGTGTCCTTTCTAGCCAACTACATGGACAACTGGAAGTGCACCGGCATCCTGAGGGGGGACGGGAGTCCGGTCAATGGAGCCGCTGGTCAGGCCGGCACCCCTGGTGCAGCCGGCACACCTGGAGGTCCTGCTACCCAGAATGCCCTGCAAGCTGTTGCTGGGAGGTAGGTGTGACCGAGACTGGTACTGTGTGCTATTTGAAAACAGTTGAGAGAATATGAATGGATACAATCTTACTTGAGGTCATAAAGCTGGGAGTGGACTGGAATGTATTATTTGTTGAAACATAACCTCACCCACATCATTACTAATACTAGTTTCTGCAATTACCCGTGAAACATATTTAGTTTAGCTTCTTTTTTTGTGGATTAATACACCCCGCCCTGACGTATGTAGATGCAGTGTGTAATATGTAATGAACAATAGTACTGCAAATGGTCTGTTGCAAGTATTTGCCTTTTGCTTGTCATTGTTGTTTTTTCTCACTAAACCTTGTGCTCTGCTTGTGTTGTCTCCTGTAACAGAAAGAAAGCCCAACTGATGCCTGGCTAGTGGAATGACATGCCCACTGTATTTTCTGCTTGTTGCATGGACACACACGCATACACACACATACACACACAGAGGATTGAATGGAGGACATCTCTGATCAACCCCCTTAAAGACATTCAAGCACTTTGTAGTACTCATCAAGGAAGAGTGGATTTCAGACCAGACCAATTATAGTCAGTACATTAGGTTTGATAGTAGGGACAGATCTAAAGAAGTGTCTTGAAGTAATAGGGGCGGGAGCTGATTTATACACCTGGACAGACGTTTACACACCACAATGTTGTGAAAATAAACGAACACTTATTTAGGGGTAAAAGAAAAAGCCTGTTATGGACCTGTTTGGTCGTCAGACATTTATTTCTGCAAGATAGAAAACTAAAGTTTTTTTAGACATCACAGTAAAAGGAAAAAGAAACGGTCAACTGTACAAAAAGTTGTTTGTTTCTTTCAAAGCATCTTGAACTGTTCTTCAATAAATACGTATTTCGTTACAAGTCAAGTATCTTTGACTAGAATGTGGAGAGTGAATGTGATTGTGAAAGTTTGTTCTGTTTAAATATACATTTGTTAACACAGAAAACAGTAATAGGAACATTCCACACCAGAAAGTTCTTTAGATCTTGGCCATGTTAAGGCAAGACAACCAAACAAGTCTTAAGGTATTTGCATATTCTTGAAATATTCAGCCGAAGTCTTTGGTTATATTTCTGTTTTTGTGAAAAATGTGTGGACCACATCTTGGAGAACTACAGGAAACATCTAAATGGAGAGAGAAATACACTGATAGCAGTGGTCTGTTTGTGTGTTGTGTGTTTGTCGGCATTCCTCTTGATCTGCATTGATGTGTTTGTGAATTCATGACTAACAATCTAATCAATTGACAGTTGAACTTCAGTACATTTATATAGTTCAATAAATTTGCTTGATTGACAAAATGCTTGCCACAATTGATTTGGTGCATAGTTGTGCGTGTCGTCTGAATCCTGATTCACATTCATTTATACAACCATTTTTGGTTATTTTATTTTATCAGAGTTAACTTGGACTCATCCAGGACTGGATCAAAGCAGAGCTACCTCCCGCTGCCTCCGTCTCTCATAGAGACAGCATGTGACTCTGACTCTACTAACATACAGCTGCCTCACTTGCGAGTCAAGTATACAACAAACCCTGTTAACCAACAGCCAGAATACGACTAGGATCAGTACTAGCTATACAAAGACACTGCAGTGTATAAATGTGTATACATTTACCCTACCCCTTGCATTAAAACAATTGTTCACATTACTTGTGGGAAATCAACAGTATGTTGCCCCAAATATACAACTGGCATGTGACTGCTATAAAGAACTAGTTTCTACTTTAAATTACGGAAATCCCCCGAGTGAGTGTGTCCCACAGACCCATCACTTCTCCTTTAAAGTCTTATAAAGTTGTGGGATACACCGGGGAAAATCATCTCCAGGAATATTTTTTCCAGGAATCACACACTGAAATCTGGACCTACTGTGAACAATCAGGTCATATAAAGACCATAACGGACATGTGATGTAGGTATTTTTCGTGTTTGGAATATTTTATTGTTAAATAAATGTAATTGAGTGATTTTGTTTATAATTATTGTAATGATCACGAATATTTTTTCCACACGTGTGACTATGCCATGCCGAGATGTGCTCTGATACTCCTACTCTGCAGATGTCGCTACAGCGTTTTCCAAATTATTCATATTGAGCTGAGGCAAAGTAGACTACAGAGTTTATGCAGTGTCGAGTTCAGCTGAGCGATGAGTGAGGTGTCGTCTAGACGCACTTGACACCCTCTTCGCGGTCTGGAACGCAGTCTGGCTGCGACAATTTTTCACCGTGGGACCTGAGAAGGAGCGCTCCAAGAGAATTCTTCAAAAATGTAAGTGTTTTATCATCCGCGTAACTTGTTTTTATGTCTGTTATAATATGGTGGTCGACTGGAGATGAGGGGGTGCTGCAGTACTGCTGAAGACAACGAAAGTTGTTCCAGACTGAGACTCAGTGCAGTAAAAATGAAAACAGGCTCAAGTTCTTAAAGGGAACGTTTTCGAATAGCTTGACATCCTTTGCAAAATACGATCTTATACTAATAACTTCAACTACAATATATTGCACACAATTTCAGTTGAATGTATTTCTTTCTTTAATTGTTTTCGTCATAAAAAGTTTTGCACTGGTAAATGCGGTTTACATACTTGCATGCATAACTTTTTCCAACTTCAGGTAGGCCATACTCCGCACGATGCGATGCGAAACGTTATTGCGTAGTTTAAACCAACATAACAAACAGCCCTTATTAAAAAACAAAAACAAACAAAAACCGGATATTTTGCGTGTTTATAACACGATGCCTTTTTTACATAATGTTAATCGCATGTTATACATATCTGCGGTAGGTGTGCAGTCAATTCCACACTTACTGGATGTCCACTTATGGATAATGGAGAGTAAATTGGTATTAGGATTGGGTGTGGCTATCAGTTGTACTTATCATAAGAACTGCTAAAAGCTAATAGCAAAACGAATTCCACTATAATAAAATCAAGCTTAGCTTTTAACGAAGTAGGCTATGACATATATGCTAGACATCTTCAGTTGATATGGAATAAACTCAGTACAGTGGTTGCTAATTAATTAGCAGAGCAGTATTTCAAACATGAAACATTTCAAGGACCTAATGTTGCCTGTCTCCTAAAGATAATTCATAATGGTGTCAAGGGAATTGTAGAGTGGCGAGACGAGAAGATGATAGGGAGTGGAAGGTGGAAAAAGAAAGAATCAGACTCAAACAGGATTTACAAGGAAACAGGGAAAGGTGAACCAGAGTTGGGTGTCTGTGCTGAAACCACCCACTGTTTCAAGTCAACCAGACTCTGCAGTACATATGACATTATCAAAACCCTGAACACTGATCCCTGAGGATGTCTGATATGACAGCTGTAAACCGATGAGACGTTCCACAGAGCAGTCCGTCCCCACCCCCCTGTTCACAAGCCCCCCCCTCCAGTGACGTCCCTCCAGCATCACACATTGAACGAGTGTGCCCCCAAGTCCATTTATCAGCAGTAGTGTAGTTTCGTCCATACAGAGTACATATACATTTTTCACAATATACTGTCTTCTTATCCACCACTAATGTAATTTCAGGTAATTTGGAGTATGCCCATGACTGACTTGAATTGTAGTGAAGTCTCTCTTTAAATGAAGGCACTTATGGCAAGCCACAGACACAGGGCTGAGATGCAGAGAACACAGGAAACAGGGGACAAAGGACAGGGAACAAGCACTCCCGTGCGTTTTAGTTGACAAAAAAGACACATTTCAACCGAAACAAAAGAACCTTCCGGGAGCCTCGCTCCACCCGGGTCGGCCGCTCAGGTCTTACCTGAGGCACCAGACTGAAACTTAATGTTAACGACCTCTCTCTTTCTCTCGGCGGCCACTGATTTGCTAACGAGTCGCAGCCAGGCGCCATGCCTCCGTGCTTGCTGACCAGGTCACTCTCGCCAACAGTGTCACCGCCCATCCGTGACACCTCTCTTGCTGTCTGCTCTAACTGACTGAGTCTCCACTATCCACGTCGCTCCGCTGGCCAGCTGTTTCCCCGCTCTCGCCAACCTCGTCGCCGCTAACCGTGTCGCTGCTCTCGCCCCCTCCCTCAGTTTTCCCCTCTAGGGCTGAATCCTCCGCTCAAGGGGTGTTGGTTAGGACCAGGGCCAATATGGCCTTCAGCCTGGAGGTCATTTCCCCCCATAACTGCTGCTGCCTCTTCCGTGCGACCCTTGTGGGCCTGTCGGTCCTTGTCCCAGACGTGGGCTGTTCTTGGGGTCTTCCTTTAGGTGGACTCTTCCTGCAAGGCGATCATGCTTTGGGCCTGTCAAGATGATAGCTTCCTCCATAGTTTTTTTTCCCCCCCTGAATTGCATACGTCAGACAGTGGTGTCGGTTCCCCGCATTCTCCACCATATGTGGCAAAGCCACAGAGAAACACTGGGCTGAGACACATGCAATTCAGGAGACTGGAGACAAAGGCCGTTCCCCTCTGGCTTGAGTCTCTCTGGTTTACAGAACCGGCGGCTGGTTCGCCAAGTGGGAAGTGGAAAACCGCTTAAAGGCGCCGCGCACGACCTGGCCTTGAGACGGCTGGGGCCGCTGTCCCTGGTGCTGGGAGGGCCTCTAAAGGCTGGGGCCGCTGTCCCTGGTGCTGGGAGGGCCTCTGAGGCTGTCACACACTCTGCAGAGCAAATATTTAGTCAGTGACAAGTGTCCTATGGGATTAAAACGAGGACCACAACAACAACATAGACTGGAGTTCCTGCTGGGACTCAATTGATTCTGTCGTACATTTGACGTCAAAAGAATTCCCTCTTTCCGGGTTCTTTTTCGAACCTGGGTAAATACAGTTTGACAAAAGTGGGAAACAGAATAAGGATCCTCTATATTATAAGGGTAGTCTACCTCGCATAGACGTGGGGATTGGACGTCAGAAGAGCCAGTGAGCCGGGCTGCAGTTGGGTTGACTCAGATGAAAGCCTCAGTGAGACTGCAGTCTGCCAGCCTGACAGCCAGGGCCCATGCAGGCAGACAGAGAGCAGCAGGATTATTTCCAGACAGTTTTATTTTTAGCCACACCAGGCAGCCTTCCCAGTCTTCACAAAGAGCCTGTGAATGCTCCCAACAAAACCAGATAGGTCTAGAGAAGCTGCCTTTTGTATCAGAAAATCCTAAATCGACTGCCTTGGCTGGAAGGAAGACTGCACATTTTGTGTAGGCCTGGGACTGTTGGATAGGTTTTGCATAGTGTTGGATATGGGACTGTTTAAGGGTTTATTCAGTTCACTCCTATCATACCGGACACTTAACATGACATAACATGTCAGGTCGCCTTGTTTTTTGATGTTAGTCTCTTGAATGTAGGTCAGGACTTTCATAGAAATGTTCATCGTCATCTGTACTTCGATGGCGTCGATGGTAGAATTATGTCTTTTTCCATAGAGCCTTTAATAGGCAAGTACAATGCAGAAACCATGTTCAGGCCCACCTGTCTTTGCACCCATGTGTGAAAACCTCTTCAGACATTTTTCCTTTTTGACAAATGTAGTTTATGAAAATGCTACATCAGGGGTGTAATTATTGATGGTCATAAACCTTGAAGACCTAACAGAAAATATTTGAAAGTATTTCGTTTATTCAAGTCAGTAATCTAAATTATGTTTTATACCCGTCTTTATTTTAGCGATGTGATGCTTCATCTTTAAGTTTACACTTTTACATTTATTTGATGATTAGCTGCCATCAACACATTGACCTTCCTGCCATTTTGTGTCTGGGAGGCAAACCCATTGGAATCATTCATTTCCATTAAGTTTGTCTGAAAAGGTACACACAAATCCTGCACACTAGTGCAAGTGGTATGAGGTTCGACACCATTTCCATGCACTTTTTTCGTCTATGAGCACCAGATGCAGAACTACAGCTTAGAATGATTGTGTGTGTAGAGCAGCTTCAATACAGTATTTAGCTCGTATGAAGTCTCATTCCCTGAATTCACATGCAAACCTGATATTTGTAAGTGAAATTTAGACTCTGATCACACACAGACATTTTCGCACCGTACCTTCCATTTGCAAAAATTTACATGGCAGATGGTTAAAAGAAAACATTGGTTAGTCTTTCCCGTGTTCAATAAGTATGAACTAATCCATTGCCATGTCAGTGGTGTTGTACCACTTAACTTTAACCATTGGTTAAAGTCTCACACCAATACGGTTGTATCGTTTAGCTGTTCCATCCAATCACCAACCAGCACACTTTAAAAAGTGGTGTCCAGAATCATAGCACCTGCTCTGTTAGCTATTGAATTACACAGCGCTGAGATACAGGAACCCCCTCACCAAGACTTAAGAGCTGCCATTACATACACATTAAAGTGTGATACGTCTGGTAACCAAACCAAGCCAGACAGTAACTGTATATTTTGAAATATGTGGTGGGTTTATCTGTCAATGTGTCTGTCTGTGAGAGTGAACTAATACACTATACAAATGCATAAGTTCCAGGCAATTCTGTATACGTAGTTCTGAAAGGAATGTGCAACTCCACCCTTGGACAGGTCTCGCATCTCACACACTGCGTCGTTTTGCTCTTCCTAGCTGCATGACGCCGGGGTCCACATGAGGAAACTGCCCAAGCGAGAGTGGTAGAAAGAGAGACAATGTCAGCCAGTGGAACGTCGGTATTTAACAAGAGCAAACGGGGGAGAGGAGTGCACTTGTCGGCATTCCTGGGACATAGCAGGGAAGCCTTTTGACGCAGAGGAGAGAATGTCTGACGTGCGTTGGCTGGCAGACAGCTCTGGCCATGCTGGTCAGCTGCTCTCAGGCATAGCACCCAGACACATGCCCCAGTTCAGTTATGGGTCTCACAAGTGAAAGGTTGTTGTAAGGCACTCCTGTCATCGCTGTAGTATTTGTAAATGGTAACTGAATATGAGACGTAAAGGTCCATGGGCTGCTTTCCAAAATGTAGTAATGTCCGATCAACTGTGTAAAAAAATCGTATTACAATTTTCGATTTTCAAAAAATCTACGCGAAACTCTGCAAAGTGCATATCGTGATGTAAATGGACATATTCTAGGGTACATGCATTCATATAAATTGGCCAAAATGTGTTAACTGAAACAAATAAAGAAGCAGAAATAGATTGATAATGAACACCCATTATGTAGAAAACACTTCTTTGTGTTCATTATTTCTTTCTTACAATTGGAATTTCTACAAAGACATTGGTGAACTATGCTGGAAGCCAATTACCAAATGAGGCTTAGTGTTAAGGTTAGCATATGCACAGTATTAGAATGTCAGACTGGACATGAGTTTGCTGTAGTATGTCGTGTAATGGTGCTGTCGATTGTAAGTAGTTGGTTGTTGAATGCCTGAACATATGGCTTGGACATGGGCTGTACGACGATTCTCCACAGGAGAGCCCTGAGAGGACAGACAGATGGAACTGCTCAGGGCACAGGACAGAGAGAGAGAGAGAGAGAGAGAGAGAGAGGGAGAGAGAGAGAGGGAGAGAGAGAGAGATTCTTCTAGCCTATAGTCGTGTGGTTATACATGTAGTGTGAGTGTGTCAGCATTTCAGTCTGTGTCTTATCTATCCGTTTTGTCTTTCTATTTGTGGCTGTCTGTGGGTGCAGCTGGAAGCATGTATATGTACAGACCTTTTTAGCTTGTCTGAAGTTCAGTGCCAAACAACAGCGCATGTCGAGACATCTGTGGACAAATTGCTTTAAATAGCGACGTTTAACTTCACACCACCTAAACGCCATACACACACTGCATGTGACCGACGCACACAGAACCTACTTTGCCTGTCGTGGTGCCACGACGACCATACATGTCCTCCAGCATTGTAGCAGACTCTGTTGGCATGGTTTCAGTTCTGCCGCTCGTCAGAGAAAGTACAGAGCATTGCCTTACAAGCCCTCATTCTTCAAACCGTACACTGTGTACAACTTTGGCTCGGTCTGGTCTGGTCTGGTCTGGTCTGGTCTGTCTGTGTGTCTGTCTGGTCTGCCTGTCTGTGTCTGTCTGTCTGTCTGTCTGTCTGTCTGTCTGTTTGCTATATTTCTTTGTGTATCGCCATCTGCTGTGGTCTGTGTCTGTATTTGTCAATAGATAGGGGTGGAGCACGCTCAGACATCCACTGTCTGTAACTCTGTAAATGCTTTCAGACACAATCATAAGACCTTAAGGGAATTATATTGATCATCTATAACCACTCTGGAATGATTAGTCTGGAATATACCAGTGGAGGGAGAAATATATGGGATGCGGATGGTGCTTGCATTTGTCTTTGTCAACATTTTGACACTGATGTCGGTGTGCGACAAAAAAAAACACCTTTCCACTAAAGGATCCGATAGAGTGCTATTATAACACATTGTGCAAAGTGTACAGTTTACAGGAGACACACCTACACACTGACAGCAATATAGCAACATGTTCACCAGGTTAACCTGTCTCTAGCTTATTGAGGCTTTTGCATCGTGTAGTATTAACAGCTAAATCCACTTCTGAGTATAAGCCCTCCCACCCAACCTATTCTGAGTCAGTAGCGTGTGCACTGTGTGTGACCTCTTCACCACGCGATGTGCTGCAGTGCCGCAGTCAATGACCCGCTGTCTAGACGGTGTGAGTGCGAATGCCACCGGGAGAGGCTGCCCATTGATTGGCTGGGAAGCTGACACTTCAGTATCGCCCCGGGACACAAGGGGGAAAGGATAGAGGAGGAGGGGAGGTGAGCTTGTGATGGCGAGGAAAAAAAAGAGTGGGGCAGGCATATGGAAAATCCTACGCATGTCAGTGCCTGGCTCTCATTGCACACGCCTGTTCACCCACATCACCCTAAACACACAATTCATTTGTAAAGCTACGACGGATGGCCCGGGTGCCTCTCTCTCTCTCTCTCTCTCTCTCTCTCTCTCGCACTATTTCAAAGCCTGTCTGTGTCTGTGCTACATTTGTATGCTTATCCAAGTACGCTGTATTTGTCTTTTCATCATGAAAGAAAACCCAGCAAGAGGTGAAAAAGGTTTTTCTACTTCACGATCCACAATTAAAGCTCCACCCACACCCTTAGTTGAAAGGATTCAAATTAACATTAGTAATAATGGTAACAGATGTGTGTTTATTCTTAACATATGAGGCATTCGGTTTCATATCTGACGCTAAGAAGAGAAATTGTATGTTTACAATACAATGTTGATCCTTCAGAGGTTGTAGATGCACCGTTGCCTGCAATATGTACTTTATATCTTGTCATACTTCAATTATAATACTTCAGTCAAATGTGTCTGGAAGAGAATAAGAAGATATGCCATCCACATAACAAGATATTTTCATCCACAGCCTTGTGCAAGGGTTTCCCGTCATAGGCCTTTTGTAAGTCACTGAATTTAAATTGAAGTTGAATAAAAATCAGGCAAAAACATTGCATCTCAATGACACAGTGGGCATCTGGTGATCCTTTGGTTACCACCCCTGCTACCAATCCCTTCACAATTTGGTGTGCCTTTTGTATAATCTGCTTTCCTAAAGCATTCCCTGCTCTTCGACTACTCCATCTCCTCCACCTTTCAAAGCCCAGCAGGACTCTGTCCTGAGTGTGTGATGTGTAACAACATGGGTTACTGTGTACATGGGTTACTGTGTCACTAGCCAGACAAGGCCTTGAGGAATGACGTTTGCTACCCCAGTTTGACCCTAGTGTTGACTCCTCAAAGGCCTGTTGTCCAAGGCATATTTTATGGCTACATGCTGGCTTGTATTAGAATTCCCTTTCCTATGATAGTCCAGTCACAGGTACTTCAACAAGGTATCTACATTTACAATTTGAATTATGCTTCTCTCTAGAAATGTGCCTTAATTACCAGAATTTTGGACAAATGTCTAGAATGGTTGTTACCCCAAACCTTTCTCTACATTGAAAGTGTATGGGTCAGCCCCAGGGTCACAACATGATAGATTAATGAAAGTATTTTTGGACCTACCCTCTTCAATGCCAATTCATACTAGTTATTTTGTTTGTAGAAACTCTCAAGAAGCCTCCCTTTCAAACTATTTAACCAACTAGAAAATTATAGCAAAATATTTTTGTATTGAATTTATTCTAGAAATGTTTATAGTGAAGTGTCAATTAAGTTTTACACTCTCGCCATTAATACTGTGTTTGAGATGGAAGGCCACATCTTACCCTACCTGTGTCACCTTTGCATGTCAGTCATGTTCATTCATCAGCCCCCAACAATTGTGGTGAGAATTTCCTTTGGGCACTAAACATTATGTTCAAGTGTCAACGCTAAGCTTTGATGGGTGAACCATTTGGCATGATCAAAGCAGAGGCAACTATCAAACCATCCACCCATCCATTGATCCATCCGTCTACCCACCTATCACCACTGCATTGTGGAGGTCATTAGAAAAGAGGCAGTCTTGCCCAGATGGTGTAATATGCCACTCAATCAGAAGCTTGGCCACAGCATGGGCAACACTACACAACTATTCTGCTCAGAGAAAGATTGGTAGCGGTTATATTTTAATCTATTTTATTAAATATGTTTTCAGTTAGATATGTCTAATGTAAGAAAGCATCAAATGTAAGAAACAAAATGGTTCATGTGATACAGTTATTGAAATACAGTTATTTAACCAGATCCTTTTTCCCATCCTTTTTCAGTTTAAAATGACTAAGCTAATAGAACACTCAATTGCTTGTTAACACAAATAGCTAATCAGCCAATCACATGCAGCAATCAATGCATGTAGGCATGTAGACGTGGTCAAGACAACATGCTGAAGTTCAAACTAAGCATCAGAATGGGGAAGAAAGGGGATTTTAGTGACTTTGAACGTGGCATGGTTGTTGGTGCCAGACGGGCTGGTCTGAGTATCTCAGAAACTGCTGATCTACTGGGATTTTCACGCACAACCATCTCTAGGGTTTACAGAGAATGGTCAGAAAAAGGGAAAATATCCAGTGAGCGGCAGTTGTGTGGACGAAAATGCCTTGTTGATGTCAGAGGTCAGATGAGAATAGGCAGACTGATTCAAGATGATAGAAAGTCAACAGTAACTCAAATAACCATTCATTACAACCAAGGTATTCAGAATACCATCTCTGAATGCACAACACGTCGAACCTTGAAGCAGATGGGCTACAGCAGCAGAAGACCACCCCGGATGCCACTCCTGTCAGCTAAGAAAAGGAAACTGAGGCTACAATTTGGACAGGCTCACCCAAATTGGATTGGAAAAAATTGGAAAAACGTTGCCTGGTCTGATGAGTCTCGATTTCAGCTGCGACATTCAGATGGTAGGGACAGAATTTGGCGTAAACAACATGAAAGCAAGGATCCATCCTGCCTTGTATTGATGGTTCGTGGTGGTGGTGTAATGGTGTGGGGGATATTTTCTTGGAACACTTTGGGCCCCTTAGTACCAATTGAGCATCGTTTAAACGCAACACCCTACCTGAGTATTGTTGCTGGCCATGTCCATCCCTTTATGACCACAGTGTACCCATCTTCGGATGGCTACTTCCAGCAGCTACTTTGTGACACCATGTCACAAAGCTCAAATCACCTTAAACTGGTTTCTCGAACATGACAATGAGTTCACTGTACTCCAATGGCCTCCACAGTCACCCGATCTCAATCCAATAGAGCACCTTGGGGATGTGGTGGAACGGGAGATTCACATTATGGATCTGCAGACGACAAATCTGCAGCAACTGCGTGATGCTATCATGTCAATATGGAGCAACCTCTCTGAGGAATGTTTCCAACACCTTGTTGAAGGTATGCCACGAAGAATTAAGGCAGTTCTGAAGGCAAAAAGGGGGTCCAACCCGGAACTCACGAGGTGTACCTAATAAAATGGCCAGTGAGTGTATATCCTCAATGTGATTATGATGGAATGGTGCATAAAACTGAAAGAAACTGCTGTTTATGGCAAATAGTATGTGGACATCGCTCAGTATATGGACAGCTGCTTGTTGAACCTATCACTCCAAATGATTGGCATTCATATGAAGTTGGTTTCAACTGTGTTTCTATAACAGCATTCACCTTTCTTGGAAGGCTTTCTGATAGACGTTGGAACATTGATGTGGGATTTGATTCCATTCAGCCACGAGCATTAGAGAGGTTGGACACTGATGTTTGGTGATTAGACCTGGCTTACAGATGGCATTAGAATTGATCCCAAATGTGTTTGATGGTGTTAAGGTCAGGGATCTGCGCAGGCCAGTCAAGATACCAAAGTCAACAAAACTTTTCCATATGGCCTTACCCAAATTGTTGCCACAAAGTTTAAAGCACATAATTGTCTAGACTGAATGACATTTTATGCCTGGGCATGAATATCTCCACCAGTAGAACAAAGGCCTCTAGCCCAATAAAATGCAAAACAGCCCCCATGGTTAATTGGGTTGATGATGCCCCCGGGTTAGTAGGTTGAATCCTTGTGACCTTCGTATGAGCCATCGATACTTTCAACCATGCTAATGGTCTAACTTGAATTCCTTCCCATCTCCTTTTCGATGGTACTCTGTCTCTTCATCTGCACCTCACTCTCGCTCAGCCTGGCAACCCCTTTTTTCTGGTTCTCTTTTTAGGTTTTTGTTATTTCCAGTCTGGCACCCACATTAGCCAATCAGACTCCAACACTGGTGCAGTGGCTTTGACCCTTGCGCCTTCTGCTCTCACCCCTCCCCCGGGGATGAGTCCTCCACAGCCTTAGCCTGGGACATGCACTCAGTACACACACACAAATACTCACAAAATGTTCAGTCGGTTCAATTCATTATTGGATGTAGTCATAGACGAGTGAATAAATTAAGAATGTTCTTGTTCGTGAACAAACTACAAAGAGTCAAACAAGATTTTACGAGATTATAATTAATATGAGCTGTGTTTTCGGATGAATATGGTAAGCACTAACGCTATCTATAATAGTGAGAAAGTAAATTCTTCAAATATATTTAGATTAGAACAAATAATTCATGAATATTTTCATTAAAATGGAAAGAAAAGTTTTTTAATGCCTTACTAAAGTATTTAGTCACCCTGACCCATGACATTTTATATTTTTATTTAAAACACTGAAAATGATTGTAACATGACATTGGTTTTAGGTCAGGGATTATTTTTAAGAAAAAAAAAGGTATTTAACCTACAAACATAATATTTGGTAGATCCACCTTTCGCTGCATTTTGGGACCGTCGTCTCTTCATATTCTCTCCAGGTTGTTCATGGTAGGTTGGACATCGCTTGTGGACAACAATCTTGTCCAGTGCCACAGATTATTCATAGAATTGACTTTAGGACTTTGACTAGAACACTGCAGGACATTTACATTGTTGTTCTTGGGCCACTGTACACTTAAAGTGGCTTTGTCTCTGGGGGTAATTGTCCTGAAAGGTACATTTCAACCCAAACTTCAATTTGTTTTCTTTGTTTCCACACCCTCCTTTACAGGCCAGTGCTATGCAAAGCTCTTGATATGGTTGACTGGTTCACCATCATGCCACTCCCAGCCTCTGAACTCTGTAGCTCTCTGTGGCTCCTCACACAAGTCTTCTTGTTTGAGCACTTTAGTTTTAAGGGACAGCCTTTTTGTGACAGTCCCTGGGAGGTGTGATGCAGTTTCTACTTCCTGATTTGTGATCCAGTTGTGCTCACTGGGGTATCCCAAATGGGATATTGTTTGTACCCAAACCCTTTACCTAATATATCCATTTGTATTGCCTCATCTCTAATTTATGTAGAATACTCAATTTTCTTTCAGATTCACAGCCTGGTCAATTATTTGGCCACTGCATGTATACATAATACATGTAACATAAAGCATGGTAGTAATACTATCCACAAAGAGAAACTCTGCTTGATATTCTGCCTGTCGGTTTCTGTCCAGTGTGAAATGGTGCCCAAGGTCTGTATGAGCGAAAGGGTGTCAGTCTCTTATCAGAGCACCAGAGAAACCAGAGAAACAACGATATATTTGTATATTTCTATTAAACCCCTGTTTAGACTTGCGTCTTCCTCTCTGCCTGTCTTATCAGCCCATCTGTCTGTGTGCCCATCGATGATGTCAGCTTATCTGACATTCACTCTGCATGTCTGTCACAGTACAGGATGTCTGAATGCCTTGGTTGTTCCTCTGTCTCTATGTCTGCAATGTTCCTCTGCGGTAGACGATTTATCTTCCCTTGCCTAGCCAGCACAGTCCTAATAGAAAACTAACGGGGGTGGCATAAGAAGAACTGGCAGTGGTGTGGTAAAGGAGAAGGTGAGGTAGGGGAAAGATAAGGAGAACATTGGGTGAATGAAGAGAGGGAGTAAAAAAATGTTTTGCATAATGGCATTATTTTGTGGGAGGAAGGGAGTTTCTTTATTGTTGATTGATGTCTTACACAGGGATAGTTATCTGTCTCCGTGGGTTCCCTTTATTTACATATTTATGTAAATGAAATAACAGAGAAGACCATTATTTGTGCCATGCTTTGCTGAGCCCGTGAGATCTAATGACGTATCTCTGTCCCCCCCAGCCTTCACCTTTAAACACCTGTGTTTGTGTGTGTGTGTAAACGAGAGGGATTGATTGTCTGGGTGTGGGGTTGGAACAAAGCTCTGTGTGTGTTTGTGAGTGTGTGTGTGTGTGTGTGTGTGGAAATTAGATTCCTGCTGGGGCAAGTTTGAGGAGGATGACTGGATGGGGAGGGGGACAGGGGGGGTTTTGTCTGCTCCCTAAAGCTTGTTAAATCATCCCTAAACCTGGAGGTGGGGCATAGCTATGTGTGTTTGTGTGTTTTGTATGTGTGTTTGTGTGTTCCACTGGCTTCTGGACACTTTTGTGTCAGTATTCAGTTAGTGGCTTGTCTAATGGTTGAATAGGCCTCTGGCCAGTAGTGAGACAGGGCTGCCTTAGGACATAAAGTGTATGTGTGAACATGCGTGTGTAAATCCATTTAAATGCAATGGTGTCGTTTGGTGGATATGGAGTTATATATCGTATATACCCTTCTTTTTTCCTTCATGTCATCAGCACATACCAACTTCTTAAAGCCAGTCTCGTCAGCATTATCATAGACAAGAAATCAGATACTGCACGGTTAGCTCGGACGTTCTGGTTTGTCTCACAAAAGTTTACGTCTGGAATAGATTTCTAGTGACGACACAATACATCATCATACTTTGGAAAATGCTTCGCTATGTTTGAGTCCTGTGTATGACAGAGACACAGAGGGTGCAGCCGGTTGCATAACAAGTATCATTACATAAACTGTTTCAACCGGCAGTAAGCAAGCACTTTGGCAGGAGACAGATATGGGATTTGGGTTAGCATTCAGGCTCGGAATTCTCAATCTTTGCTTGTTCCGTGTTCTGTATTTGATTAGAAGCCTCTTGTTCGGTGGAACACGTCAAGAGAAACAGAAAAAAGCACATCCCCCTGCAGATGAACTGGGTATCTCGATAAACCTGAACCCAAATACATAGTCTCGATCTCTGCCTAGCGACAGTGCAGGGAATCCATAGCAACAGCAGATAACCTGTACAGAGAGTGTGTGTGTGTGTGTGTGTGTGTTGGGGTGTATCTGCTGCCACTGCTGCAGCAGTTCTGTTTAATCTGATAATAGTGTGGTTATTTTAATGATCCCTGTGTGCTGCTGTTTTCATATTCTGAACACAGTGATGGGTTGTGAGACTATGTCTTTAGCAGATGCACTTTGTGCGTGTAGCTCTAGGGGGAAGTTGTTAGATCATTAATAATTGTCAGTGTTACAGTGCCCTCCAGGTTTTTCTGAATGGGGACACACCTTTTACTATCTCTGTATGGTGCTAAACCAAAATGATTTGTCTAAAGTGGGATTATTTTGTTTTGGAACAAAATATTGGCATATCCATGTGGATGGACACCTGTGTGCGTGCACACAGACACACGCACACACACAGAGATGAACCGTTGGATGAGCTATGATGCTAATGTTACACTTGTAGACAGCTCTGGTTTTGTGAGTGACCTTTAAGATGAGTATACAAAAGACTTTCAGGAAGCCAGTCATCAGTCGTAATGATAATGCTGATGGGAACAGTTCAAAGATGGTCTCCAGTCAGTGGCGTGCACACACATGCCCATTTGTCATTCTGTTAGGATGGCGAATCATCTTGGCTAATCTGCAATGTTCACTTCCTCTCTGCAGCCATATTGGCTGATCTCCAGACAGATAGAGCAGACAGAATGCTGACTCAAGGAGGAAGTGACCCGTGGATGATGTCATTGAACATCCTGGGCACACTGTACTGTACAGTCTATTGAGTGCCGTAAAAAGATATATAAATAAAGGTATAATACTGTCAAAAAATTCACAATTAAAAATAAGTATAGATTGAAATGGACTGTTCAAATTGGTAGCGTAAATATTATACTGTATATATGTGAGTTTGTGTGTGTATAATATAAATGGAAATGTATTGTATGAATGTAATATAAATGTATATGAATATAAAGGTTACGGCAATACTGTGTCATTGCATTATGAATAGTCTAAACAGATACAATTCTTAGAATTGTAAAGCAAATAGAGCTTTACAGTCAAAGCCATACTCATAACAAAATGTCTTAAAAAAACAAAACAAATGTTGTTTAAAATGTTTTTGTGCTAGAAAAAAATAATAAATAATACTCTTTGATTCCGGGATCATTATCTCTGATGATCTAAGAAGAATACCTTTGCAGTATTCTATTGGCATCGCAGTATTCTTGAATGCTGCCATAGATTAATTTGCTTTTATTTTGTGGAGGCCTCAAATCCGGGCTGTGTTTGAAGTATGTGCCGGTACCATGTTCTGAAGACCTCCAGTTGCAATTATTGTTAGACTTCAGAGCGTTATCCAATAACGTGTCTTCACATTTTGATTGAAAAAAACTAAAACATTTGAGTTTGTCTTGTAGAAAAGGCCCAGCTATCCCCTCTTTGGTATTCAGACTAGCTGAAATATTACCTTTGGTCATATTATGATTATACATATCATCTCTAATTAATTTAGCATCTCTTATTCTATTCCATTTGCAGCTCCAAGTACAGATACATTGGAAGTATTGGTCCTGCTCCTTTCAACAATTCCCTGTCAGGAGAAGCTCTACACCTGCACAACCCAAATCTTTAAAATAGTGGGAGGAGTTGAGATGGAACTGAGACAGCAGTCTCCCTGGAGACCATCCTCCCTCCTCTGGATTGGTTGAAGCTGCGACCATCAGGCATTGCTGCAGGAGCAGTATGCAGGCAGCTGACCATCCAGCCACCAACACTTTTACAGGTAAGGAGCCATCAGTCTTTATTTGAGCTTGATTGATATTGTATGTTGCTGTGAAACCAATGACAATGATATATAGTAATATCTAGGACAGTTAGGACTGGTCATATTACACTTGTAATAGTTGTAGAATAATAGGACTAAGATCCAGCACACATTCAGGTTATTTATATTCCGTAGAACACAATGTAATCATCTATTTAGGATATCTTTGATTGACAGAATTCCTAACTTCCTGTCATCCAGAGCAAAGTTTTCAATGTGTGGCTGTTAGACAGTGATTATCTATTGAAGATTTGGCTAATCACGCCACACTGTACATAGCCCCCACTTCTCCAAGACGATATGCAACCAATCAATGCTAATTCAATCAATGCTATCAACATCCTGATTTGGATGCATGAAAATGCTTTCTGATGTTTGGATTGGTCGGGGAGGAGAGCACTACACACACAGTGGTTCCTTTGTGGAATGTTGTGTTCTGAACAATAATGCAATGCATTATGGATACTTTTTGGACTTGGAAGGCGGCACTGCAGGGCTGTAGACGACATGATGTAGAGCTAAATTAGCCAAATGACCAGAGCATTGCACCCACAGCATGGGCAAATGGGGAACATTTCACAGAAAGGAATGCCCATAGATTCCCTTACCAGAAAAGCACATAGACAAGTAACATTTGTTAACATAAAAATACAATATTAAAACTAATGGATGTCCCAGAGGACATTGCCATGCTAGGGGCTGGAGGTTCTCTCCTCACAGTCTCTCTCCTCCTGACAGTCTCTCTCTCCTCCTGACAGTCTCTCTCCTCCTGACAGTCTCTCTCCTCCTGACAGTCTCTCTCCTCACAGTCTCTCTCCTCCTGACAGTCTCTCTCCTCCTGACAGTCTCTCTCCTCCTGACAGTCTCTCTCCTCCTGACAGTCTCTCTCCTCCTGACAGTCTCTCTCCTCCTGACAGTCTCTCTCCTCCTGACAGTGTCTCTCTCCTCCTGACAGTGTCTCTCTCCTCCTGACAGTGTCTCTCTCCTCCTGACAGTCTCTCTCCTCCTGACAGTCTCTCTCCTCCTGACAGTCTCTCTCCTCCTGACAGTGTCTCTCCTCACAGTCTCTCTCCTCCTCGACAGTCTCTCTCCTCCTGACAGTCTCTCTCTCCTCCTGACAGTCTCTCTCCTCCTGACAGTCTCTCTCCTCCTGACAGTCTCTCTCCTCCTGACAGTCTCTCTCCTCTGACAGTCTCTCTCCTCCTGACAGTCTCTCTCCTCCTGACAGTCTCTCTCCTCCTGACAGTCTCTCTCCTCGACAGTCTCTCTCCTCCTGACAGTCTCTCTCCCCGCTCCTCCTCACAGTCTCTCTCCTCACAGTCTCTCTCCTCCTGACAGTCCTCTGTCCTCCTGACAGTCTCTCTCCTCCTGACAGTCTCTCTCCTCCTGACTGTCTCTCTCCTCCTTCAGATGAATCGGCAGTCAGTGGATGAGTGGCACGCTTGGCTGCTCCAACCGAGAGCGTAGCACTTATGGGACCCGCCTACGGGGCATGCAAGGATTAATTAACCAATAATTTTACTTGGATTTGAAGTGTATTCATTATTCAGACTGATAAATGACACAAAGCAAATCAGTTGACGACTTTATACACACAGTTATTGGCACTTGTGCATATCAATCAACTAGAACTTCTATAATATATATAATATAGGAAGTGTGTTGTAAATACAGTACATACCTGAGGTATTAAACATTCTTGTTCACGTACCTCTATCTCTCCAAACCCCACCTTTTGTTGTGAGGGTAAAGGTAAGCCACCTCCTCCACTGGTGCTCACACTGTGTCTGCCAGCTTTCTCTTGCTCCTCTGTCTGAGGTCAGTCAAACTGGCATTGCACTGCTTAGGTGTTCTTTAGACACCAGTTGACCCCAGACAATGCACTGACTGACATTTTGGTAATCCTTCAATGGGGTTCTAGCCGTAGGAATACAAACAGAATGTCTCGATAAATGTATATTTTTTTATCCTTACGTCGCCAAACTCTTATCTCAGCCTAAGTGAACAATCCCTGTTTGTTCCATTGGGCACCTGATTGGCTATAAGGACCATCCAAATTATTACTAGTAAATGATTTCACTTATGGAGGAGTTGAACCTACAACTTCCGGGTAAATTGCATGAGCAAGATACAAAATGTTATTAATTCTGACTTTAACGTTTGTCACATGACTCTAGTGTTTAGGACGAACTCTGGAGCCATTTGTTAGTTCCAACATCTCTGCCATGATATAGAAGACAAAATGCATTATATTAATGTTATGTATGAATCCCGACTTAAAAGCAAACAGCCCCCTTTCCATAAAATGTGATTTTGGAACTATAGCTTTGCCAAATACAGACTGAGCATAGACTACACCCCAGTATGCAATTTTAATATCTTATGTTGAACTGAAACTTGGGAGAGTGGAAATTAGGACTCAGCCTTCCAAGCCCATTCCTGAGAGAGCTATGAGGTAGAAAAGATTGTTTAAACAACTGGTCAGACTTTCGAGCCAAGTTGAGCCAAGCTAAGCATGGCTGAGAATGTTCTAGAGTCTGATTCATTATGAAGGGAAATGAAACAGTGGAACATTCTCTTCCCATTTCCCAGGCATGTGATTTGGATAGCAGCTGGTCAGAGTGCATGATGGGAAATCTGTACCGGTCCAATGAAGTGGCTCTGCAGCACAGGTCTCACTCAGGATGTCCACCCTGTCAATCATACAGCTAGTGTGATCAAAGGGTCACGTCTTTTAGGGAAAAAAACTAGATGACATAAACATCTTTTAAGGTCTGTAAGGTGACGAAAGGCACATTGTCACATTGCAAGGCTATAGACTTCTGTCATATTGTCAAAAGATCCACTGCCCACTTTCCTTTCTGAAAGAAACAGTGCAAAAGAAACAATGAGAGCAGTATGGAAGCAGAAAATGATCAATACCTGCAAGGTTAACTAGCGGTTAACTTGAGCTGTCTGAGGTGGGCGGGGGGACAGGGAGCAGAGAGAGGAAAGTGAGGAAAGGTCTGGTTAGACATTCAGCTGCACTTGTCATCCTCCCTCAGTTTCAAATGAGTCAGGCGATCTGCCTAGGTGTCCATAGCCTGCTCATACAGTATGACCTCATTAGTGATAGAACAGTCTCTGAGTGTGTGTGTGCTGGTTTGTCTGTAGGAGTTGGTTGAAAGCTTCAAGGTTTTCGTGGGGTGCATAAAATGTGTGAAATCAGGTACCCTTGCATGTCTCGCACACACTGTATATTTATATGTGGAACATAAAAGACAGGGTTTGTCAATATTTGATCTCTTTGTCTTGGTCATCTCACCAAGATGACAGGATTAACAGGCATGGTTTGTTATTTTCACAATGTCAGTTACAGTGGAAAGGAGACAATGTTGTGGTATATCAGTTTGTTTTATTCCTTGTCCTGTCCATTACTTATGTCTGAGAAGGGAATGGTATTATGGTTTTGGAAGTCCTCACATACGAGCACCAATTATTGGGGGGAGCAACAGACAGAAATGGGATGGGGTGTGGTAAGTAGGATGATTAGGAATGAGAGATAGGACAGGAGTACTTAAGAGTAGTAGACATGTACATTCACATTTGTAGACACCGAACCTTTCGAATACCTAGTCAGTGAGCATACAGTATAAAGAAACCTGGCAATTCCAACAGTCTGAGTCAGGGAAAAGGGTTTTATGATGTCGAGAGAAAGGGAGAGAAGTGGAGGAGCAGATAGATGAAGAAAGAGGGTTGAGGGTGTGTCGAGACGCGAGATGGAGAGAGTGGCAATGAAGAAAGAGAGAAAAGAGACAGAAGGAGAGATGGAACAGGCTGTTCCGCTCAGGAAACCCTCCCCTCGAACGTGTAAGGAGGCGTTCCTCACTGAGAAGACCGTTTTCTCATCACCAAACACTGGCCAGCAGAGGTCAGAGACAGACGAGTGTTGCTCAGCTTGTAGCTAAACGCCTCGACAACGATGGCTGACGTTGGGGTTATTGTGTGCAAAATGTATATCCATACTGTGTGTGTGTGTTTTGTTTGTGTGGCTTTTCTTGGTCGGCAACAACAAATGGCCGAGACGACAGAGCACGTTGAATCACTTTTCTCTGTCTCTGTCCCCCACGTTTTCCCATCTTTTTTTCTGCCTATCTCAACTATCTCCCTCCCACTCTCTTCCATTCTTCAACCTACCATCCCTGCCTGATTATGTAGAGTGCCAGTTCCACTGTACCAGCGGTGACTGTCTGCATAACAAGGAGAACTGCCCCCCTGGACCCACCCCGGGACCCCCACTGGACCCCTTGCAGAGTGAGTACATATCCGCCCGCCCTATTTGACATTTCTGTGTACGTATAGGAACATAACGCTGCCGAGGTTAACTTGGAGAGCTGTTAAACCTGTGAGAAGTGTTCGACCAACTGAAGCACGCACACACTTTTTCCCTGTTGGCTTTTTGTTTCCCCCTTTCCTCCCTGTTTGAGCCATGCTAGCAGAGTGATGTAATCATGCATTTATCCCATCGCTTTCCCCGTGCATTCCCCCTGTGTTGATCTCTGTTGGTGAGGTGAGTGAGGCAAGAGGAAGAGGGTGAGACGGGGTCATGGCAGGTCAACATGTACCATCTCTGTGAGAGCCCTGAGGACTGTGTGGATGTGCCCACCAGACGGGTGCTCTCTAGATTAGTGAAACAAGGCAAAAACCTCTTTCCTCAGGGGCCTTTCAGCCCCCTGATTAATATGCATGAGAAACTCTGTACATTGTCAGTGAATGCCATTGAATATGTTCAACATGCATGATATTTGATGTTTGCTTAGACAGTAACATTTTAATCATCATTTGAATTTGTTTATTTTGGATGTATCACACGGCTGATTTTTTGCAACTGTTTTGCACAATAATACATTTTGGCCTGGTTAAACAAGTAATTATTACTTTTTTCTGTAATGTGTTGGATAACATTGAGAGGTACATTGAACATAAGGTAGACTTTCCGTTGAGGGTTTGTACATTTAATGGGCTACCACATTTTGGTAGCAGTCGGAAAGGCAGACTTTGGGCTAGGCTAGGCAAAGCAAGATTCATCAGCCTCTGCAGTTTTTGTTTTGCCCAAGTTGGAAGAATCCTAAAGTGAACGGTTTTCTATGACCCTGTTTTATTGCTCGTATTTGCTAGCAGAGCGCTCCACCTCCCCCACCTGCAGTTCTCCTCTTTCTCTGCAGCTCTCATTTTGTCGTTGTTTCACCCACTCTTTCAGTATCTCCCTGTGTTTTATATCTCTCTTTCCCCTTCGCTCTCTCTTTCTTTCCCTCCATCTCTCGTGCTCACTACTTCATTGTTTTCCCATAACTGTGTTAATGTTGCACTGCAATCATTGTGTTTTTTTGGAGGGAGGGTGGGGTCTACTACACCCTCTGTTCCTGTTCTTTGCTCTCAACAAGGGCCACTCTTCTGGAACTCACCCACCAGAGGCATTTCAAATATTTAGCTGTCTAACTGCCACGATAATGATGTGAGTCAGATTCCTTTTTGCTGGAATAGTGATTTGCCTGATTTGCTACTGATTCGCGAGGGATATGGGAGGGTGTGGGGTTTGCAGAGAAATCTAATCTCATTTCCTCCTTGCCACCCAGACGGATCATGAATAGCGTCTAGACAAGATGCGTCTGAGAGCGTCGAGGGTCTCCCAGGACTGCCTCGGAGTCAGGGGGGTGGGGGGGGGGCTTGCTCTCACACAGGCGCACTCACCCACTCTCACTCTCTCTCTTTCTCTCAAATCAAATGGCCAACAGAGTTGCGTGGAGGCTGCTGCAGTGCCTTCTTCCTCCCCCAATGCAGACAGACAAATGAGATCCAGACAGATGCCCTCTGTCTCAGCCTCAGACCCAGACGACAACACGGAGGGGCTCGTTTGGGATGTCATGATTTCCTTGCAGTATCATGTTATTGACCTCTAGTGTTTTGTAGTCCTAGGAAATCTCATAAACATCCATATATGCTGTGTTAAATGCATAGTGTACAGCATAAACGACTGCATTCAGTCCCATTTACTGGAGAAACAAAACAGAAAGAAAATGTGACTTTACAGTTGCTTGTAAAAGACAATTGCTTGCTAGCTAACCACCGGAATGCCAATAAGGTTAGGAAGAGGGTAAACACGAAATGCATTACAATTTCGGCTTACGGCTAACTGCTTACCGCTAATGTTCAGTGTTCATTGTAAACCGAATGGATGGTTAGGGATGTGTTTTGTGAGCTAAAGGTGCATTAGTCAAATGGCTCAATCCACTTTTTGTCCTAGTCCTGAAAACATTGTAAGACCAAAGCTTGCGTCAACTAGTTCATGTCCTTGCTAAAAGGCCTATGAATGTCAAGGATTTCTTATTATAAATGGCAGAAACATCCCCTTTTAAAATTTCCTTTCATCAAGAGACAGTTGCAGACACTTGCTTTTAGCGACTTTTCCATCTCCTGCGACAATGACCTTGCGACCTCTGAATCCTCTCTCTCATTGACACAGTTCGGGCTGAGCTGTCAGGTTTTAACGTGGGGTTGTCTGTCAGTGGCTGTTCCAATGTCCGTTCAATAAAATCTGTATTATTTTCAATGCTCGCGCTGCCGCCCCCACATGACGTTCGACCCTGTGCTGAACCTCATGCAGACACGCAGTTGCACAGAGACAGGCACCCACGTGTATGGCTTACTGACTGTTCCAGACAGAACAGTCCATTGCCAGATCGTTGTCTTGCAGAATCTAACCCACCAAGCAATAAAATGCCACCTAAGGAGAGGTGCTCATGTCATGTGACCAAGGGTTCAAACGATGTTAATCTGTGAGTGTACAGTATGACGGAAAAACTTGAATGTCTGTGTTTTCGTGTGTGTATATGCCTTCTCTGCGGCCTTGGGTGTGTTTGTCCATTTTAGACATCACTTAAAATTGCTCATCCTTGTTTCATTCTGCCTTGCAAAGTCATTTTCTGTGTGTGTGTGGGCCCGTGTGTGTGTGGGCCCGTGTGTGTGTGGGCCTGTGTGTGTGTGCGTGGGCCTGTGTGTGTGTGTGTGTTTGTGTGTGTGTGTGCGTGTGGGCCCTTGTGTGGTACAAATGAGGCTGTGGGGGTGAGTTCGTCAGGACAGAGGCAACTCTCCCTCCTCCTCCCCTGTTCTATCTCTCAGAAACAGATACAACAAATGAGAGAGCGAGAACACAGGCTGATGAAGGACTTTTCTGAGACGGCGGTTTCACAGTTTCTTGTGCAACTGCTCTTCACAGTTTTACACAAGCAATCATCACACTCCACTGCTGTAAGAAATAAGCTTGTTGAATACGTTAATGGTCTGTGTAGTGTCTGTCTGCAGATCTTTGTAATGTCATCTAAGGTCATCTAAGGTCATCTTTTATGAAGCGTAGTGTTAATGAGGATAGATGGAAGCAGAAAAGGTTGTTTTTTTAATCCATACAAACGCTCAGATGCTCATGCACTCAACTTGGTTCATTATGTGTATAGGGTCGATTGTTGAATTCTCACCTTTGAAACAGCCCAGACTAGATGGAAAAGATATGTTTTAATTTGAACTAAATAGCCTTTCAGCGCCAAAGCCCATTGATTAAGAACCAATGCCCACGTCAGTGTCTTAAGTTCTGCCATTTGCAGCATGGCCATCTAGTACCTGACGGTCTAGAGATAGCTAATGGTTGCCAGGAGCAATGGTGCACGTAGCGACAAAGTCTGTGAGCAACTGAAAAAAAGACTGTGGGGATGTGTGTGTGGTGTGTGTGTGTGTGTGTGTGGGTCCTCCCCCGCGCTGTTCACCACAGCTTTTTATAGGGCAGTTGGTATGTTTGTGAGTGCGTCTCCCTTCCCCCTGCCTATTCACCACAGCATTTTTCAGGGCAGTTCTGCTTACTGCATCCTAAGAGCAGGAAACTGCAGAGACGGCAGTGTCTGAGTGTACTTCAGCTGACCTGTCTGATGTCCTGCCCATGCGGCTCTCCTCACTCTCTACTCCTCTCTCCCCACACTTTTCCACACAATGAATGACTACAGTTACTATGCAGTGCATGCCCTACTGCATTAGAACTGCAGCTATATGCTTTGTTAGGCTAATAGAGAGATAGTTGAGACGTCAAGGTCAAGGGTTCAATTCCCTCTGGGATGTCCTACTCTGCCTTGATACATGCACACACTGTTTTAGACAGTGCCTGGAGGACGGCCTAGCTCATTTGTCTGCCAGGTTGCATAAACTGCATAACTTTGTCATGTTTTGCACTCGCTTGGCATGGAAAGGACTCCTAGTACCTACTTTTTATGTGCACTAATGCATATTGTGACATTTTGTTGGATCTTATTATTTGTACATTCTGTATTTGCATGTGTGTGTGTATGGTAACAGTACAATTTTCCCCCAGGGACCAATGAAGTACTTTGCAACACTCCTCTAATCTAAAGAGAGCCCACTCCACTTCTTCTATTAACTCCAGTAGCAACTATGTAGCTACGTTGTCCCCCTCTGCAATGCAGCCATTTTCCTGTAAAAAAAATACGACATTAATGTTTGGCTGTGGGGTTGTTCATTAACCCAAGATACTGACTCTAACTATTGACTGCTTCGCCTTTCTGTCTGGTCTCTCCCACACCCCTCCCTCCATCCCCGTCTGGTCTAGACGTAGTGCTAGTGTGTGCGTGTTTGTGTGTGTCCCTCTTGGATGTGTCCTTACACGAGTGTAGCCGTTGCGTGTGTTTCTGAAGTCGGCCTCCGTAGTGATAAATCATTTTCTTTGCTAATCAGCTTGGCATCAAGTCTTTAAAAGAGGGGAAGCAAAGAGACTGTAGGTACAGCAGGTCGAGCTGGTTAAATCACAGTTCTTGTCCTCCTGTCTGACTACAAGTCCATATGTATATACAGTGGAGGGAACAGAGCTTTGTAGAGATGACTGTCTGGTCGATTGTATCTCTCATGGTCACAACCGCTTGTGCACATTTGAGGAAGAAGCATGTTGTTTGTTATGAAGATGAGCTGTCTGGTCATAACAGACTCAACCCTCTGACTGAGGATCTCAGAGAGAGTATATTGTCTCACTCAAATAACTGAATATCATATTGTCATTAAACACATGATCATCGTTTAAAAGGGTGACAATGGGGGGTGAAAACGTTCTTGACTTTGTGTTCCCCGTGCCTGTGTCTGCTTTGGCGCTCGTCATAATAGTGTTGCGTAACGCCATCTAAGCACTAGGTGGCGACTGTTCAAAGTTTGACACTGGTCTTGGGTCAGTTCGGTGTTTCTCACATTTGTGGCACTGTCTATGAAATAGGGAGCCAAGCTGGTTGTAGATCTGTGTACAATACCTTAGAATAGTGACCTATATATGGGTCAAATACATTGTTCATCATTATCCATTTCAAAAACAACTGATGGGCATTATTCAAATATGTTTATTTTCCTCTATATATCACACATATTACACATTTACTAATATTCTATATAAAAGCAACAAACTGGGATGTTTTAATGTCATGTTTCAAAGCCGTTTTCTTGACATGTCTCTGCATATGGGACATACAGGTAAGGTGTATTTGGTATTCATTGGGGAATGTTGTCTGCCTGTAGTCTTGACCTACAGTCTGGGATTCCTTTCCTGTGTGTGCTAAATCATTTGACTGGAGTGGTGTGGGGGAGCTTGGGGCACAATCTGCATTTGTAAGTGAAGTTGAACAGAACAATGCATTTTGTAAACCTATTTAAAGGTTTTTAAGAAAAAATATACCGTTTGTTGCTTTCCAAAGAAAGACATGCTCTTTAAAATATATTTTAAAACAGCATTTGACTTTTGGGGCCCATGTGTATTAAAAAACAACAACAACGATAACAACAACAAAAAACATTTACTTTTGTATATCAACTGTGTCTTTATTTCCATTTTTATTTTGACTCTTTTCTGTGGTTTCTTTCAAACTGCTTGTGTTCTTTGAGTATTTGTAAACAGGGTAAACAGTTTAGTTGTGAGATGGTCCACCACATCTGCTGGATATCCGCTAAACAACGGGGTCAGCCCAAGGTTAGCTTCTTCAAATGCATGCCTTGATTGGTCGTGGCTGCCTTTAATGAGTGTGTGTAATTCTAAACGCCTGCGCTCACAGTGGCCAGACCAGCCCCTCTTTCACCGCCATTGTCACCACCAGTCTCTCCCTCACTACGAGTCTACTAGATTCCCTCTCCCCCACCCCCATGTCTAACTGCAACCGCTCCCCGTTTAGAAGTGATCGAGGAGGGGAGGGGGAGTAAAGCCTGCCCATATCGACTACACGTAACAGTGAACCATTCTTTTGAATGAATTCGAGGGGAGCACTGGAAAATCGTTAAGACGTCAAGATGCGGAGTATCTTCTTGCCATAGGTAACAACTGTAGCGGCAATATCGGCAAGGAACTAGAATGCCGTGAAAATGTGGAACGATAGAGGCCTGCTCTGACAGCGGGCTGCTGTACAAGTTGTCCTCCCGTAATAGGGCCGCTGCCGGCGGCTGTTCACCGGCGTCCCTTTACTCCTAAGCCCCATGCAAAACATAACGGTCCCGGGCAGCTCCATCAACTCAAACTCCAATGTCATTTGCTCCTGCAACTGCACCGGATCCCAGCCACAGGGGATGGATATATGTAAGTAATCGTAACCTTGTTTGGACTGTAAAATATTAGAACTGTCACAAATGTAACCTATTTGCGTATTTATTTCAAAACCATATAGGAGCCATGTAGCCTATTGCTTTGCGACATTGTAGCGTGTTTTATAGCCTAGCTTAGAACCTCATGTGAAGATTCATTTCTATAGACGTATTGCGAATTTTTTTACATTTCATATCCTGTAATTTTGGTCAGGAATAGCAATGGTGCTTTGACTAAAACATAGGCGGCAATGCTTTTTAGCTTATCGGTGCTAGAATAATTGGCGACACCAATTGTAATATAGTTTTCACTATTACTGTGTTGGTAAAATATATTTTCTGTTGTGTGGTGTGCAAACTTATAGCTTTCTTTCTGCTATGTTTCATGGTTAAAATCCTTCATAGGTTTTCCGTATAAAATTGCGGCTCTGCTGTGAAACGAATGCTTACGCAGACAATCGCCAAACTCCTGCAGTCTTAAGTTGGCATACTCCCATAATTAAAAACATTCTTAATCCATTTATTAGAACTATGCTACTGTACACAGCAGTATTGACATAAGAATATAGAGCATATATCTCCTGCTACCAAGTCGTCTAAACGACGGAAATAGGTTACCAGTCTGGAACTGCCAGACTAATTCACCGTCAGTTCACCCTTCCCCCACATCGTCAGACCGTCTTGCCTAAGCAAGCGTCCAGACGGGGATATGGGCTGTCTGAATCACTAGCAGGACAAAGGGCCAGCAATAATGAGCATGGGAACTAATGGGTCTCTCACCGGGACTGTGTGTTTGTGCGTGTGTATAAAAGTGCGTGTGTTACTGTGTGCGTCAGGGACAAATGGCCAAATATGTTATCTTTTTAAATGGAGTCTAGGCTACGAGACACACTTTTGTTCGTCCATGGAATGAATGTGAAAGACCTGGTGCATAATGGATTTGAACTAGATTGACACATTTAACTTATTTAACAACGTTTGAACTTATTTCAATAATTTTAAGTATTAGTCTTTTCTTTTCAAAAGAATACTCCCCAGGAATGCCCCCTTCAAACGTCTGATACCGTATTTGAAAAAGTTAGCCTGGAAAATGTTGTCTAGGCAAATATGTAGGCTAATTAGTCATAGGCTGGAACACAGAGGTAAAGATATAAACCTGGTTAGTAAACATGTAAATATATTCCACAGCAGGGTGCATGTGGAAGTAGCCAACATAGGCTATGCTGCCTGAATTACAGAAATATATTACATTATATACATATATTTTTTAATTCAAAGGTATCTTTGTGCAGCATATGATGGCTAGACAGACACATTTGCTTCATCTGAAAGGGAGTCAAGCTGAGTCCTCAACTCACTGCAGTGAGGCCTGCACATGGCCTAGCAGTGAGACACATTTAGTATGGCAATCATTGACACAGCATGAAAACCAGTGTTAGGGCAGCCCTGCCCTGCTCCTCGGTAAAAGACATTGGTATGGGACACAGATTACAGTTTTCACTGATAGGCTATTGGCCTACACTACTTTCCTTCTCTATCGTGATTGCGCACTTCACAGCTGCAGTGAGCAAAAAGCAATAGTAACTGGAATTCTATATTTTCATTTCCTTTCTATAAGGAACTAACTCGTGGGAATAACCAATCACTAAATGAACTTACATTTTATGTTTAACAATTATTTTGCCCAATGTTATGCTTTTTGCTTTAATTGTACTACAAATAACCGAAAACTGATTTCTCTGAAGTTCTTACATTTTTACGCATAAACACATTTGATCATTATTTTGAACAGGAACAGTTAAATAGATGTTACATTTCAGTTTGTCAGTTAGTTGTTCCCATGACTTTATTCTGAGTCAATGTCATATTAACTTGTATTCAATACCTATTCTGTTAGTTGGGAATTGTTTTATTCCCATTGGTGAGAAGGAACTATTTACTATAGTTCCTGTTTTTGCAGATGTGTTAGCCATTTGTTTTATCAGTTAATATGCACAGTCATTAAATATCAGAAACATACATAAAACAGAAATAAAACGCTTCCAACTGGCATTATAGGTTGTAGCTTACAGTGTAATATCCTTGGCAAGCCGTGTTTAGGCTAGACAGTTGTAATTTCACATGGAGTCATAACGTGTTATGTGTCTTTATAATGGTAAAACTGAGAAAGACATTCATAATAAAGAGGCAGTGCTATCAGGAAGGATTGGTCCAATCAAAGAACAGAATTAGGGCCTCCCCTACAAATAACCCAGGTGCCAAGAAAAATATAGTTTTAAGTGTTTTAAAGTTTTACATATTCTATTGAATACAAAAGGAGTTTGAGGAGTATGAATTATTGCAATTACTATATAATCTCCCCTCAGAATTGGTTTCCCTTGCCTGCATGACATAGTAAATATGTCAATGAAAACAAGTGAAGTTTGAGGGTTAGGGTCATGTTGTTGTAGAATGCCAGGCTGTAACTTGGTTGTTGAGTAAATTGCACAAGCAAAATACCATTTAACTTTTCCAGTAGTATTGGACACGTGACAAAGTTAGTTTTGGCTGTTGCAGGTTGCATTTGCATTCAAGATAGAGCTTCTGGTCTACTAAGCCATGAGTAACATTGCATACTCCTACATCTCCAGGACTCAGGATTTAGAAATGCTGATTCTCATCTGGCAGCACAATTATGGTGTAGGATGTTGGTTGGGAAGCACACTAAAAAGCAGTACACAGTACGCAGGCCCAAATTCTTGTTTATTTTCGTAAGACGTGCTTATCTTATCTGCCAAAAGTCTTGTAGCTCGCAGCCATTTTCAGAGAAAACAGGAACATGCTATTAATAGCATTCTGCGGTAAGTGAAGGAGATATCTTAATATGGGGACGGTTCTCTACCGTTCAGTGGTTTGAGAATAGTTTTTACGTGCTTTTCCAGACAGACACACAGACACACACACTCTCTTACACACACTTACACATACAGCGCAAGTGAACGTAGATATACACACACACTCCACTCCCATACTGAGGCTTGTTTGTGTGAGCCATCCATCTCCGCTGGGGTTGCAGCTAATTCCAACTGCAGAATGAGGAAACAGGATATGAGTCTGTTTTTTGGCTTGCCCCTGCAGCTTGGTTGTAACCAATACGTTGGGGGACAAAAACACACTAGTCTCCTCAATATCTGATCCCAGCATCAACTTGGCACTGTACCTGTTCTCCACTGGCAGGCTTTGCGTTGACACTTGGGTGTAGATTGTTTAAAGGAACATTACTATATGTATCCTTTCTAAACAACCGCGTTAACCAGAACTGTCCACTTTCTTCACAGTAATGGAAATACTAGATTTTCTATACTGCTGCTAACTGTTAGTTATATTTCATAATCTAAATAATCATGGGAAGAAGTAACTATTGAAGAAGTTGTTCCTGTAGATTGATGTATTTTCTCTTTAAAGCAAGAGTGTATTTAGCTGTTGTCTCTATGTACGTAGCATCCGCAGCAACGCCTCAACAACAAAGCTAAGGACTCCCACTGTCATTAACACATTTATTTATAAATCCATCTATCACTTATTGCACATTCCTTTTTTATATCTTATTTTCAATTTTACATTGTACATTATTTAAGATTCGTATATGTTCATCATATGCACCTTCCTGCCACAGTAAATTCCTTGTTTGTGTGAACTTACATGGCAAATAAAGCTAATTCTGATTCTAGTACAAATAGAACTAGAATATTAAAACATTCATAACCAAATTAAACTTCATTATTGATTTATTGAAAGGGGCAGTGTATAGACTTGTGATTCTGTCTATAGACTATGGATTAACTAAATCTCAATAAGTAGTGTTTGCTTTTATGAATTATGTCTGTTTTGACCATTCTAGCAAAGACAAATACTAGAACGGTAATATCTCACTTTCGCTCACTTAATAAGAGTTTGGTGCTAGAGACTAGAGACAAAGTTTTTAGTTAAATAGTGCTGTACTGTACTGTTGTTTATACCACACGCAAATGCTTCAAGTGCCCACCTGTAAAATATATATATATAATATTAAGTCTGACAGAATTATCAGATAAATTACCAATTAAGGATCTTCTCCGGCTGTAATTGTTTTACTCTATCTATGAAATTGCTAAACCTAAATCTTTGTATTAATATGACACTTTGTCCATGGAAAATTCCAGTCACTGGTCCTTTAAGGAAAAGCACATTAGCCTTACATACTAACTTTTAATAAAAACGAAAGTTTAAGCCTTCTTAAGTTGGAGTGTACATTATTAGCATTAGTTATGCATTAGTTAGCCAGCTTGTTATGTGTGAAAATTCTGCAAACGGTACATTTAAAACGCGACGGCATATGCCTTTGTACCTGTCAAAATATACAATTTGGCTTTCCAATGCATCTCAGTGGGTTGAAACTCTGAAGAACATTATGCACGGCCTTTTGGTTCCTCTCAACTCCTACAGTATAATTGTCCAAGAACTGTATAATACTTATTAAAGTGTAAGTATGGAAGGGTGTGAAATTTCGCTGAAAAATAAATTGTTTTCACGGTCAAGTTATTCCCTTATCACGCTTCAGTATCCACCTCCCTTCTTTCCCCTCTCTCTCTCAAACCAGTTCTCCTCCCTACATCATCTCTCCACGCTCTCCCATCTTCCATTGCCCCTCTCCATCTGTGATTGATTCTCCAGGTCTGGAGAACCCAGACAGGGGAAGGCCATCAAAGCTGAGGTTTTAACGGTCCCAGACCAGCCGTAATGTAGATCTTTTTAATACCCTAATGCATAGACGGGGCTGGCAGAGAGGAGGAGGAGGAAGGGGGAGGTGTATGAGCTGACAACTAAGGTCAGCTGTCAAGCCTGTCTCTGGTATTGTATCCCCCTTTGGTGTTAGTGGTTTTACTCAATAGAAAAGACAGAAAAATTCAAGAGAGGAGTGAAAACATGAGGAGGTGGGAAAAAAAGGGTGAAGGCAGACAGATGATGGGTGACTGGGTTGAGGTTTTCACATACAGAGAGAGTATTTCATTCAGGGAAAGCAGGTGAAACCAAGTAACAGAAGTGGGTTCGATGTCTGGGTTTAGTAAAGGTTCCAATCCTCGTTCAGTATTACACTGATCATCCTTTACTGGCAGGATGATGTCAGTCAGGGATGTAAGATTTCCTACCACATCTCCTAGTGTAGAATCACCTACCCTACTGTGTCTACCCTAGTGTTTTCCAATGTCCCTTCCATTTAGATATATGCTTGGGGGTCAAAGGACAAGGAGCTGACAGAGATTGACCCCGGCATGATTGTGTGCGACCCCCCCCCCACCCCACCCCCGAAACAAGCAGCTGTGTCCCTTACATCTCTGCAGTCACCCAGCCTTGACATTGGCCATGGTGCTCTCTGTTTCCCCAACCCCCTTTTTGTGGTGGGACCCTCATTCCTCTAGGGACCTGCTGTTTAGGGGTGGGTTGGGGGTTGGGGTGGTGGTTGTGTGTGACTGACTGCAGTGCATATTATATTCAGTGTCTGCATTTCTCTTGAATGAATGGTGTCTGAGGTCTGGGTGCCTTCTCAAATTTGGATTCCACCTCAGTCTACCTTGAAGTCTATCTGTCTGAATGCTGCATTGTCTGACCTGTTGTTGCTCGGCTAGACCTTGCAATACCAGACACGGTTTACTTCTGTATTGGGCGATGGCATTTCTCTGTCTGGTATTGTGTATGTGCAGTATGTTTTCAGAAAGTTGTTCTGAGAAAGACATTTGTGATTGCCAGTAACTGTATCAGTAGCTGTACATACTTTGCACTCAGTTGTTGATCCACCAAATATAAAATATAAAATTGAAACTGTTGCATAGAGCCTGCCGGCTGAATATTCTTTAGGACAAGGTGTATAGGTTATCATGGCAGGCTCAACTCAACACAGAGGTGATCTACCCATGTTCAAAATGTGAACATGGGTAGATCAACTACTATTGCAGTTTTTCAGTTACTCCGTAGCACTATTATAGCACCTTGATGAAGTCTTCAGAGTGATACTTAACATTAGCATCACCATATCATTTTCCTGCACAAATTAGCTACCAGGAAAATCAAACTTTAAGGTATCATGGCTGGTTACCACCTTGTTACCAGGTATGGATAATTACTTGGTCTAAGTGGTTCTGCTAAAAGCTTTTACCATATTTTTCGGAAAATAAGCCCCATTTTCTGTAAACTGCACCCCACCAGAATGGGAGCTTTGTGTTTGAGTATAAACCGCACTGGACTATATGCCGCACTTGATAGGGGAACAATGATACCAAGCAATGCACAAGTATAGGCAATCTTACAGCATGCTGTTGTGTAACACACTTCAAAAATGAAAGTAAGTAAGTGTGTAATGTATGTTTTCTATTGCCCAGGAATTAACTCATATAGACGCATGAGTTCTAAATATTTCCGACGGTCCCCCAAGCGTAAGTTATTTTTCAGAAACGGTAGCTAGCATATATGCGACGTTACGTTCTATCTATTTCAGTGGAACTAAGAATTGCATTCCTATTATCTTTCACCCAGCAGGAACATAAGAGCATTACATTTGCTGCCTATTATTTTTGTAATTCCATTTCTTTTTTTGGTTGCAAAAAGTGCCAATAGTTTGTAATGTGCAGCTGATAAACCTTTATTTTTTAAACCTAATTTTGATTATTGGCTAAGGACTTAATAGAATCGTGGCCTCCATCTTTCACTACCTAAAGACTATTCTTAAATGTTGATGTTTTCAAGCCCACATGGAAAATATGTGGAATTCTAGATGCCTCCGGATCTCTGCTCGGAATCTTGGAATGCTCAAACAAAACTCCTGGAACCCACTGCTCTGCATTTAGATTCTTATTTCTCTGAGGGCTGGGTGGGGCTAGGAAGAGGGCAATAAGGCTTCGACACAGACGAGACTGTCGCCCAGACGCCAGACACAACAACTCAGCGCGACCAGCCCCCTGGCCTCAGTAGCTGGGTAAACCTATCGCCAGGGGAGTGTCGTCAGACACACACCCACACGTACCGGCTACAATTATTGGGTTAGGCTCATCACACATGCAGCACACTGCTCATTACCGTGGGCAGCTTGTCTTCCCCCCAGCCTTAACCCAAGTCAGGGGTCAAGGCCTTGTTCCTGCACCCCTGTTAGTCACAGCTGAGGCTTTGTCTTCTCTCTGTGTGCATGCTCACTCCCTGCCCTCTCTCTCTCTTCCTTGTTCTCGTTTTACACCATAGTATTCCTTGGCAAATACACTGTATTTTGTTGCTAGCTTTTTGATGGGACAAGTGTAGCGAAGAGGATGGCTGACTGGCCATTTTGGATCGCAGTGTTATAGGATTTCACACATTTCATGCTTTTTGACTCGGATGAGCACCATTCAGGCAAGTCAATGCGTCCTGTGATATGCAGCGATAATGCTTTATGCCATGCAGTATCAAAGACCATATCACAGAGTATATTCCAGTCATGTTTTGTAGACTGTAGACACTGGCTCCTCCCCTGTCTACTATCCACAGCACAATGTGGGGGCTGTGGTGGCTGACCCCCATTTATAACCCAGTCAGAGATCTGATTGTGTCCCCTTCCTAGCTCTCATAGCTCTCCGTCTACACCTTCACCCTCGACCCCCAATCCCGTCTAGTACACACTCCCCCATCTTTCTTTTTTCCCAGCTGCCCCCCAATCAGCATAGAGATGGTTCTATTGTCTAGAGATGAGGGCCACAGTGTCTGGTCTGGCTGCTCCATTCTTTTCCTTTCCTTTTTGTCGTACCCTCTCCTCTGTCCTTTTTCTCAGAGCGGTGCAGGGAGAAATTGTCACACAGATAAAAGATACAGTATATAGAGAGAGGAGTGTAAAGGGAGGGTAGAGGGAGAGGGAGAGAGAGAGGTAAAGAGCAAATGATAGACAGAGCGCCAGACAGGCAGGCCAGAGAGAGACAAAGACGGATGGAGGGAGAGAGAGAAAGTGAAAATAGTAATGGAAAGTATAAAACACCTATACTAAACACACACACACACACACAACAGACTTCTGCTATTAACATCATAAAACTAGAGTGAGGGGCCATGTTTTTGGAAATGCGCGTTTCTGAATTTAGCACTGTGCTGATGACGGAATATCCAACATGTAGGAGGAGAGGAGAGTAACCATAGCTGCATTAAGACCCTGGGGTAGAACTGATCAAAGTAGGTCAGTGTTACAGGTTTGGTTCAACGTTCTCGCTATATCAACTGTCTGATAGATGACCAGTCTATAAACATTCTCATTCTCCCCGTTAACGCATAAACAGCGTCGTTTAAACATATAAACGATGACATCTGAAAGGTATGCAGAAGATCTTTAACCCCTGTAGAGCAATCTCTACAATCAGTCAAATAACCACGTGTAAGAACCAATGCTAAATGTGTTCTATTTCGTGACAATTCTAGTTCGAACCATCTCTTCACGAATGAAGACATCTTACGTTGGTTTTATATTCAGTTTAGCGTTGAACGCTTCTGTTTGTGTGCCGATAAGGGGGGCAGCGTCACCGCGCTCCGTATGTTTGAAGTCTGTTAATGATGCATCACTTGCAGCGTGAGTCAGTGACGAGTTGATCAGACTGACACACAAATAGATGCAACTAATAGGATGGGTAAAATAACGAAGACTTGTGGAGGAATATAGGACATGTCATCTGCTGATAAAATGACAATGGTGTTCATCAGTCTTATTTTTGAGATGTCATCCGGTAGGTCCATGTAGGGGAAATAACAAATCATGCACAAATTGTATGTGTGCATTGTGTCACATTGTGTCACACTGACCCAAATACTTGATATTGGATCATCTTGAAGATGACACTACCACAAACTGCCTTATCAGTTTTTTGTTGTTGTTTAAATTTGCAAATGATGATAAAACTAATTAGCTAAAGCTAATTTTATACTTTACTAATCTTCCTCTCGTACATCCGGTTCTCTCACCAGTCAACACAACAACTCTGAAATATTTATATTTGAAAGTGATAAAGATGTGTTGTTATGTTATATAATGGCCAAACCATGACATCACATTAGTCCTGATGCATATAGAAGTTCTTAATTTGAAGTTTTATAACTACTGGTTGATTTGCTTCAATAATTCCACGCGGTGTTCAACTGCTGTCTAGATTATACCAACACATCTGATGTTCATCCGGAACCTTACTTTGTTAGTATATAATGCATCTCTCTGAAATCGATATCTGCTGCTCGGTTTTGCAATCTGTTATGCCAAAATAAGTGATGGCAAGTGAAGGTAGGGAGGAAGGGGAGATAGGACATCATTAAGGCAAGTTATTGGCTGGAGGAAAGGAGGGCGATCAAACAGTTGAAGGGAAAGGTAGGGGGATCACATTTGTGGCCATGTAATAAAAAGTGCTTGTATGTGCTTGTGTACAGCATACGTGTGAATGTTTGTGTGTCCGTGCAGGATTTGGCTGCGGCAGGTGGTGTCTAGTCTCAGTCTCAGTCTCAGGCTGGGAAACCTGACAGGCTGGCTGGCTGGATGATCCTCCTCAGCCCCTCCAACCATCCGGGCTCAGCGGTGGGCCTAGCCTTTAGCAGCCCCAGCCAGCCAGCAGGAGCAGGCTAAATAATTGAAGAGAAGCGGGGTGTTATGGCACAGCGAACAGCGCCGTCTAGACGTTTGTCTGGCGCCCCCGTATTGTGCCCAGCGACTCTGTAATACCCCCCCCCTCCCCCCTCCCCTCTCCCCTTATCTGAGATTACAGAAGGGGGTCAGTAGCAAAGTTTAGTGAGTTTGGGACAGCACTGATGCCGAACATCGATTCACGCCGTGGCTCTGCCAACCCTTATTGCGTTTCCAGTCTTTGGCTCCATGTGTCATCAGAAGCTGTGATCCTAGCTCTACCTGGATTGGGGAGTAGCCAATCACATCACACCTTGCTGCTGACCCGACCCTCACTGTTGTTTTTCCAGCATGATCCCAACAGTTATCATGCCTGTGAGATCAGGCTAGAACAATGTTGCTCTGTTTGGTTGGGTTCGTTTCAAGCACTCCACCACACGCTCCCCATCTCCTTCATATTTTCTGTCGGAAATACGGATGTTACGCTTTGATAGATTTTGAGTTACCTCTCGTCTCTTTTCCAAATGTGGGCGGGTGCATATAAGCACACACACGCACACACACCGTGACTCATGCCATGGTGCTGGGGAGGGGAGCTGTTCTAGAAAACAGGCAGATTAGTGTTTGCCTGTCGGTAGGTGGTCCTCTCCCTTGTCTGGCACAAGCCGTGGTTGAGAAGAGCTCTGGCGTCTCGGTCGTCTACTGTGCCGTGCCCACGTGGGCGGGCCCGACTGTGCCCGCTCTCCTTTGTTCTGCCAGCCTGGTGAGGCGGCACTGATAACGCCGGGGGTTGGTGAGCTCCTCTCTCGGTCCCCACGATGCCTTTGTCTTCCAATCAGAACGCCACCGTAGGAAGTCACTGTCGCCGCGCCACGTCGGTTAACCGGATTACGGCCTGTAATTTGCCGCCGCTCGCCTCTCGGCCCAGACTGTTTTGGTGCGAGGTGGACGCGGTCCTTGTGATGTTGAGCCCACGGAGGTGTGGGCGGCGTTATGAGTTTGTGGGCTAAAGTCTGTGACGCTCTGTGGCGCGTCTGTGTCTGAGGGGGGATGAGCTGTTCGGCTGTTTCTGTATTAGTGTTTTCTTTTTCAAATAAAGATCTGCGTAGCTACGCTATGGTTTACTGAGGAGAAAGAGTTATCACACGGTCATGACCCTCTCACATCCTTTTAGACTCTTCATACGCGATCCCAGATCGGCAGCTCCCATTGGTCTCTCACCACGACCACAACGCTTTGCGCTCATCAACCTGGAATCTGCTCGTGCCGAGAGAGCCGCCGCTGTGTCATTGGGTTGTGTTAGTCTTTAGGCAGGCTCTACAGACGGATGCTGGGTGTGTGTGTGTGTGTGTGTGTGTGTGTGTGTGTTGTTGTGTGGCCTAAAGGGGAGGGGAGGAAAGGCTAGGATGTTCTTTTTGGGACAGTGGAAGAAAGTAGGTTAGCCTCAGAAAGCAGCCAGTGCAGACATGATGAGCACTTCTGTATTAATGGGTGCTCAACAACTCCCTAAACACTCACCGTCTGAATGCCCTGTTATGTATGCTTCATCATAGGATAATCCCTGTAACATTTTACGTGACATTGTTTTGCTCCACATACACCTCATTCAACACAGACTGCTGCGATTTGCCCTAGATATTTCGACATATTTACATATTTCAAAATGTGTTTTTGTTTGATACAGTGTGTATTCATGGCAATCTATACTGTATCGAAGGAAGATTTGGTCTCTTGCTCTCTCCCACTCATGCGCACACACACACATACGCACACGCACAAACAGATGGCTGCTGATTGGTCGTGTCTCCATTGCTGTACTTCCTGTCTCTCTCCTCAGATCGTGAGAGCACAGCTGTTTTTCTCTGTTATAAAACCATGCCACGCTGCAAAGCACGACAGGAAACAGGAAATGGCTTCATGAAATATGGATTTGGAGCCGAGCAAAGCCCAGCCGAGCTTTTCTGTGCTCACATAAAAAAAAGTTGGGGAGGCTTATGTAATTCCTCCCTCATTCTCCAAAGCACCTCAGTCCCACACACACTACAGTAAACCAAGTCCTAACTGTAACATGGAGGTGTATATTAAAGATGTAGATGGGGTGTTTTAGGATTAACATCCGTTTGCTAGGCCAAGGCTAGTTTATTTGAACTTGAAATGGAAAAGGTGGTGAGTTCTCATATTGTGGTTCTCATAAATAATATAAACCGGCAAGGCACGTCTCAAATCAGTCCCCTTTCTAATCCAAGTTCTAAACTTTCGGAGAGGGATTCCTTAAAAATGTCCTAGATAATGTAATAGGTGCTCAGTCATTTACAGGTTTTACAAACTGTTCTTGTCAGTTTGAATGAGGGGGCATATGTAACTAAGAGGATTGGCTTGTCTAATCGCTGACTGTCAACTTGTGGGGCTCACGGCATTAACTGCCTCTAGGTGCTGGACTTGTTAGTCCATTAGCAAAGTCCACTTAGGCAGACAGCCACCATAGTTTTGTCGTCCCCACATTCCTTACAAACAGGTGGAAGTGTTTTCAACAACAAGGCCTAAGAGAACACGTCATGGGGTCGAGCAAAGACTGTACATACTTGCATATTGTACTAGCCACTTTTGAAGTTTTGTGCATGTAAGAATGTACGTTTAAAGCCTTATTTCACAACGTAGCCTGGTTTTAATGTTCGCGGGGAAACGTTACGTCGCTACCTCGCATCGTCTCCTCCTCCTCCACCTTTGATCTGCTACCAGAGGATCTTCTTTAAGCAGGGTGGAGCCTGGAATGCTATATTATTTCTCTGTCCTCCACCCCTTAGAAACCATGAACGGTTACAGCACATTATGAGTATGGAACGCGCGCGTGTGTGTGTGTGTGTGTGCGCTGTGGCTTGAGAGGGTTGGGGCCATCTGAGGTTTTCGGGCTTGCCCCTGGCTTGGATTAGATCGTCATTGTGGCTTTGGGGCGAGGTGTGTGCGAGTGTGTCAGTGTGTGCTCCAGACAGAGTCTGTTACAACATGTTCCCTCTCCCTCCCTCCCCCTCTCCCCCCTGTCTGCTGGGTCTGCTCCAGTCTTTAATCCGGTTAGAGGAGGCAGATTGTTTGATTGGGAGGGTATGTAGTACCTTGTCGTGCAGTGAGATTGGTTACCTCCTTGTGCGTGTCCGGTCTTGTCGAGTGTGCGTGTGTGTTACACAGGACATGTTACAGGTTCTATCGGTGTGTATTTTTCTGTCTGCCAGTTGGTGTAATATTGTGCATATCTGCGTACAGAGTTGTGTGTCTGTATATATATATATATATGTGTGTGTGTCTGTGTGTGTGTTTATCTGCTTAGCCTGGAACAGATGGGGTCCTTCCCTCCCCCTGTTCTCACCAGGCGAGGCCTGGCAGTGTGCCATGGCTCACCATGCTGACTTAACCTCTTCTCGGTACCACTGTGAGGTGGCACTCGTCCACTGAGCACAGTCCTGGCACTATCAGTGCCACGGTGATGGCTCTGTCTTCTTATTAGGGCCAGGTGTCAGGTGAAAATGCTACTGGTTAGCCTTAACCCAGATCTTGCCGATAGCTCATCTGTCTTGACCTGAATTCCGAGGAACATTCAAGTGGTGCGTAATTGCAAACGGGGGTTCAGTGTTCAAGCGGCGCTCCCTTAACGCGAGGTTGATTGACCCTCGTGTCCAAAGGAGTCGCTCTCGGGGCTGCGATAAATGTCACACATGTAACAAACATTTAACACTTACGTCCGCTGTCGTCTGCTATGTTGGTTCAGTTCAGGTAAACTCGTTTAAAACAAAGTATTCAAGTTCGGTGGGTGAAGTCTTGTTGTGTCAAGGTTTTTCTCTTTCGACAGACTATTTTCTTGGTTTGGTCCGACCGTTGCCCTCCTGATTAGCGAACGTATTTGATGGATTGCTCGTTTTAGTTTGTTACGGAAGCTAACGGTGGTGGACACGGGGTGTGTCACAAGCACATTCAGCGCTATAAAGCTTTAGGTCAGTGGACTAATGCAGTGTTGACACGGAGCGGCACTGTCTAGGTCAGCAGTGCAGTGTACATGAGACCAGTCTGTGTCCAGACATGTCAGAAATGCTTTGTCCTGTCCATGGCCCCTCCATGACATACAAAGGACCTTTCTATTTGTGTGAGTGTGTGAGAGAATGTGTCTCCACCAGGCTATGCATAAAACCCAGAAAGTCATAAGCATACCATGACCCTGGCACGGCCCAAGTGCCAAGTGTCTCCCGGGGCCAATAAAAAGCCAGCTTTGACACTGCCCATCTGGTGCCACTGCCCCTAATGTGGCACAGTGCCCTGTCTGCCTTTCTGGCATGCTGGCAGTGGGCGTCACCGACAGACGAACAAAAAAAACCTTTATCCAGACAAGAAAAGTGAAATAGCTGATGAGCAACTATTGTAATGTGTATGGTGAACTTCAGGCTACCCTGCCATTTTGTCAGCTGGAATATGAGTATATATCTAGCCTGACCACTGAAGGAAATGAGATCCTCACCAAAACATGTTGGCTCCTCTGAGTAGACAAGGCCCCATTACGTAATTGCTACTGCATCCCTAGCTGGGCTATCTTTGACTGAATGATGGCTGAGTCAGATTAAAGCCCCTCTCTGCTGCACCCTGGAGGTGAAGACGGTGTCATGGCCCGAACTGACGAAGCAAACCGATTTTCACTTTGTAGATCAAAATGAATATTCACTCCTTCAAAAATAGAAAAGAAAAGTTTGAATTCACGTTGTGCGTAGACGGAAATGCCGAACGTTTTTCATCTAAAATCTCTCATTCTCTTCCCTTTTTCTCTTTCACAGCTGAACTGGAGTTTGTTCAGATAATAATCATAATTGTGGTGATGACGGTGATGGTAGTCGTGATCATCTGCTTGCTGAATCACTACAGACTGTCTGCCCTGGCCTTCCTTACCAGACACAGCCAGGCACGCAGACGAGACCAAGCCACACAATTGGTGAGTCACACAAAATAGCTACTTTTGTTATACGACATACTATTCTTGTTTTATGGGTGTGACAGAACCTTTTAACCCCTTCCACCTTTCACCCCGTCTGAAAAAGCAAGAGAGAGAGAGAGAGAGAGAGGGAGACACGGGGAGAGACAGAGGAGAAAAGACTGACTCGAGCTTGCTTGAAAACTCATCTTTATTAATAAGCCCAGGGTCCAGTCATGCTACAGCGGGCACAGAGGAGTGGGGGAGGGAGAGTGACAGAGAAACAGAAAGAGGAGGGGGGGTGAGGCAAGAGGGGAAAAAATTATACCGGAAAAGCAGAGGATCTTTGTGTGTATTTTGGCACGGTTAGTTATGTCATACTTAAAAAATCAGCATGCATGAAACTATTGGGAATTATAGTATTTTTTTAATCATTGGCCAGGAGTCCAAGAGTTTGACGTGCTATTATCCGCTATAAAAGCTAGTTGCTTCTATGCCCAGGGTTGTGCTTATGTCTGTCAGCCAATACGACGGAGGGAAGAGAAGGCTGCAGTGTAGTTGGAGACAGTGGGGGCAGAGCTTCCCCCAGCTGGGTGCTTTATGTCTGTCCTAGTCTGGCCTTGAGACACACACAAACACTCAGCTACACACAGATACTGCAGCAGTGTACTACACACACACACACACACACACACACACACGGCAGGGGCTCTCCTGTTAGTCAGCACTTTTAGCCAGACGTGGCCAAATGGAATTTTAACACTGTTTTCTCTTCCACCGCCTCCTCTGTATTTGCCTCTATTCTTTCACTCCGTCAGGACGGGTGTGTGTGGCCAACAGACAGCTTGGTGACACAGCAAGGAACAACGGAGGTGAGTGGGACATCGAGCCATTAGGATTATACATTCAGACTTCTAGAATCCTTACAATCACCTCGCGCTGTGTGACCTTGACAGGCACGGCAATTCATCCATTTTCCGCGTCGATCGTTCGATTCTACCGAGCTGAGAACGGATCGAGTTGTGAAAGCGTCCTCTGAAATGCACGCGACGCGCCGACTCGCACGTGGCGTATATTAACCGGACGCCTCTGTCTCTCTGTTGTGCGTGTAGGTCATGTATGGGCCACGGGGTCATCAGGAGAGGTTCAACCCGCCCTCCTTTATGCAGCGGGACCGTTTCTGCCGCTTCCAGCCCACTTATCCCTACCTGCAGCAGGACATCGACCTGCCCCCCACCATCTGCCTGTCGGATGGCGAGGAGCTGCCCCCCTACAAGGGACCCTGCACGCTGCAGCTGAGAGACCCGGAGCAGCAGCTGGAGCTGAGCCGCGCCTCGGTCAGAGCCCCGCCCAACCGGACCATCTTCGACAGCGACCTGATAGACGTGTATGTCCACGGCGGCGGGCCCAGGCCCCCCAGCTGTAACTCGGGCGTCAGCGCCGCCAATTCCCGAATGGAGGGGCCCCCCGCCCACTTACAGCGAGGTGATGGGACACTACCCAGGGTCCTCTGCGTTTCAGAGCCAGTACAGCAATAATGGGCAGCAGCTGGGTGGAAACGGTGGGAGCGCTACCCCCAGGACGGTGCACCAGAGCCGCATTGAAAGCACAACTTTGGGCTTCAGCAAGAGTAAAGACAGTCGGCAGGACAAACCAGTGTGAGAGGGAGGAGGGGGTTGTTGGACCGTACCAACCTAAAGGGGGGGGGGAGAGGCCTGCTTCTCTGCGCTCTCCGTTGTGCACAATTTGAACAAACTCAAATCTCGAGGAGCCGAGCTTACAACTGATCTTTTGTATTTGTATTTTTGCTATAGCTGTGAGCTTTGCTTGGACACTATGGCTTGATGACTTGTTTTTATATGCTTTCTTTTTGTGTAAAATATGATTGTTGACATACAGTTTTGTTTACCACAGTCATAGGATAAAAGTTATGGCTTTTTTCACTCGTTCTTTTTGTTCTTTTCTGGATTTGAGATTGATTCTGTAGTCAGTCCAATCCAAATAATAGTAGTGCCATGATTCATGAAACCATTAATCCAGGGGATAAATAACAAGTTATTTAAAATCTGTTGCACTAACTTATCTCTGAAAAACAAACAATGCTTCTCATAGTTTGTTTTGTCTAAAAACTCCTAAGTTATCACTTAGTGTGACTGGGTATATTTGTTTGTTTTTGTCAAAATCAGTAGAGACCAAACTCTGATCCATATTTAAATATTCAGTCAAATGGGTTTATTAGGTTTAAAGGTATAGCACCCCGAAATAAGATTAGGATCTGATATTCTGATTTTGGTCAACTGCCCCTCTAATATACATACATTGTATCCTCTTAAACCCCCTCATTGTCTCCGAAAGTGATAATCGAAAAGGCGCCTTTAACTCATTGTATTAGCATCCCCATAGTCCTATTGAGTAGCACTTTAAACTTCTGTCAGTTCACTGTTGTTATTGGGATCCAAGTGAAGGAGCAGGGATGGGCAGGGAAGTTCCACAGAGCCCTTTAGTTGAATGCACTTCCATACACTTTCAATTAAAGAGCCGATATCTTGTAGTGACTTCAATGAAAATTGAAAGGACTTCCTCCTTCTGTCGAGAACCGCCTCTTCCTTGACCCTTAATTTGTGACAATAGAATCATCAACGTACTATTGTATATACTATTGTACTGACCCTGAACTGTACAGCGATGTAATGTCTTTTTATGTTGCTCCAGCACATTTACAGTGTACGGCAGATAAAAAGACAAGGCCAGCCCTACAGCTTGGCTAAAAGTGTGATAAAGTGATCTGGTCTTCACGATCATGGCCGTTTTGCTTGTGAGACTCGCTCATATGTTGAGGAAAATTACCTGAAATTAAATTAGCCTAGACATTTCACTACAACATAAAATTCAAAGTTGAATCCTGATAGTAAGTTTTTTATTATTTGTTTTGAATGCTTTTGAGACCTGGTGATTGTTTTGGAGCCAAACTTGTAAGAACCACTAATTTGTGGGCTCCCTATAGATAGTCCTACTTAAAAACTTTATCAGAAAGGAGAGTATTTATTCTTATTTATTTGATGTTACACAATTTGAGGGGATTTTTTGGTTGGTTTCCATGTAAGGCAAAGCCACTTATTCAGTGCTAGCTGCAAACATTTTTCAAGAATTCCCAAGGCCAGATTCTGGATGCTAAGATATCCCCTCAACCCTTCCACAGTCAATGAAAATGGTAGTCGCTCAAATTATTCCATAGGACAGAACCCTGGTCTTAAGACATCTTTCATTGGTTGTGCTCTCTCGTCACTGAGCACAAGGTTTGTGTTGCTCTGTTATTCAGTATTGCTGCTGCTATGCGCTGCTTCTTCTTCTGCTGCTGCTGTCAATGTTAATACGTCAGCTTTTCCACTGGTATTCGTTCAAAAAAAAACCTTATTTAGAAACTAGAAGTTAGATGTTTGTGTTCTTTTGTATGTTTCTTTATTGCTTGGTTGCTTTTTTGCTCTTGTAGTTAACAGGAAACCTTTCTTTTTTATGTTTTTCAAGTCAGAGGGTTTGCATGTTACAATTATGTGAGCAAATGCGGTGCCTGATGGTGATGTATGAGCAGCCATAGGACCAGGACAGCTTTCACAGCCACTTGCACTCAAAGTCCCCACCTTCGTTGTGCCTCACTTCCAATGGTGCTTTTTTCAGTGGTCTGACTCTGTTTATTTGTACGGTGCTGTATATAACTTTAATATATTATGCACATATCCTACCCAATGGGTAGAAACCACAAAAGAACATTGTTAATACTGTAATATAATGTATAGATGATATTAAAAAGGAAATTTAACACGGTGGCAACCTTTTTTTGTGAATGCCTCCAAATTGTTGCATTGTCTTTTTGTAAAAACAGGAAATGCGAATTTGCAAAAATGCTACAGTTACAGTCGTTATATTTTTCCTATAAATGCAAATCTGTTGTGTTGAATTGAATATTAATATTATGGGCAGTCTCTACACAGGATACTTAGCTGCTGCTGTTACTCCCAGAAAATAAATATACCTGTAAATGCCAGCACTGTTTAACCTGTATTAACCACGCTTGACCAATTGCATAAAATAAGCCAAGAACTGTACCATGGTTTTGAAAACAAAATGAACACTTACAAGGCAAATATAGCCTATCAACAAGAGAAGCCTATTGTTACCTACCTACTGCAGACTTTGATAAGACAAAAATTCTCTAACCTTCGGTGAACCAGATTTATTTAAAGTGAAACCATACAAAAGGGATTTACACTTCAAGAATTTAAGAGTGATATTTATCATTTTACATAACAATACGAACCTCTGTCAAACCCCATTGCCGTTGCTACACTAGAGGTGATTTCAAAAGCACCTATACTTTTTTATTTCTCATTATCACTGTGGCTGATTCCTTAGAAGATGAAAAGAAAATTGTTATTTTATTCATCCATCGGTGATGTTGTCCATTCCATCTGCTATCTTAACTACAAAATCTAGTTGTTTTTTTTGTCCTGTGTGCTCCATGTTCCAATGAGAGGCTTGAGGATCTCGAGTGTCTCCAAACAAGAGTTTTCCAAACCGTGTCATGTTCTGCCTTTTTCATGATCCATATCCACAGGACTGCTTCCAACATGGACGACAATATTAAGCTTTATTTCACCAGAATATTCAAGTGGGTGTCACTGCTGTATACTTACTTTTGCCTTTTTATTGTTATCAAAGCAAATGTGATGTCATACGTTTTCAGCCTGAGGTCTTTTACTGCAATACTTTTACAAAAGTGAAAAAAATTATTCAACAATAAAACTATGTTGCTTCAAGTGCTGTTGTAGTCTTTCATGAAAAGAACACGTGCATTTATATTGACAGGTCACAATACATGAGTGCCGATTAAAACTTAAGAAAATAAAATGTTTGTTGGATTTGGTTTTCATTAAAGGCATTTGAACATCTTCCAGTGTAAAATCAGCATTGCGCCAAGTCAAGGTCACTGGAATGAGCCCGTCCAGTCAGTGTCACATTTAAGTTATGCCTTTGAACCTTTGTTTTCGGAAATTCTTAGCATTTCCACACTTCTAAGTAATATGATTATGTAAACTCTATCCTTGGATGCGAGCGGACCATAATATTAACATCAATTAATTTTTGATCAACATATTTGTTGTATTTTCAACACACTGGTAATGGTGATCATTATGAAGACGTTTCCATTATTCACACTATTATATGATATCACAATCAAAAGTTTACACTTATGTTATAATCACAAATTAATGAGATATCGTTTATTTTAATTTCAGACAATCATATAATTTGTCTTGGGTTGCTGTGTCCCTTCTCAGTTTAGCAATTTTGGGGCAAATGTAAGAAACTCTTTGTGACACAAACATTTTGCTCGCCACCATCACTTTGATTCACGTAAATTTTTCATGGTCATGCATTGTTTAAGTCTTAACTCATGTAAGACAGTGCACCTTTGTGGAAGCACAATTAAAATAATTTGAGTCCTAAAATTCAGCTTCCACCCTCTTAAGAAAACTGCTTGTTCTAAAATGAATCGGCTGATAACATGTGTAGGCAATACAAATGTTGTAGCTACCGAATATTTTCAGATCCAAGATCAGTTTAAGCAAGGAGACAAAGTGTCTGGTCTGGCACATCCTTTATTCTGGTGCACCCTACAGGCCTGTATTGGTCTGGCACATCCTTTACTCTGGTGCACCCTACAGGCCTGTATTGGTCTGGCACATCCTTTACTCTGGTGCACCCTAGAGGCCTGTATTGGTCTGGCACATCCTTTACTCTGGTGCACCCTACAGGCCTGTATGGTTGACAGGTTATTACAAATTTACATTCTAACCGTTTTCTGGTTGGGAACTATTTCATCAATCTCCACGATTAGCATCTGTAAGGCATTGAGATGCTCGTGGAATGGAATTTATTTGAGAACATTTTATAGATAAAGGTTAACTAAAATTTTATAGCATCTCTCTCTAGGGAGTGTAACCATATCTACCACAACTAATTGTGACTAAAGTACTTCATTCAGATTTGTGGAGCTAAGTAAAGATATGACAGCCAGAGGAGAGAATGCAGATGTACTGTGTTCTAATGAGATCATGCAGATGTACTGTGTTCTAATCCCTCAGATGAGAGAATGCAGATGTACTGTGTTCTAATCCCTGAAGTCCTTGGGATGCACTTCACACGCCGCAAAATATAGCACTCCTTGTAGGAGTCAGGACAACACGATGGGGTAAAACTAGGCTAAAACAGAGCGATTTCAAATGGATTTACTGTTGTACTGTTGGCTACCAGGATCACCATTTTTATACAATATACATCAATTTTTAATTTACAGGATACACTCAAAATAATCTATCGCAGCACAAAGGCAATATACGAGAATATTCAAAGAAGATAAAGAACCACAGAAAATTTTATTTCAGACTTGTACTATATGAAACCCAAACTTATTGAAGTCAACCTAAAATACTCAAGACAATTACACAAGGCTTAAAGATGGGGGGAGAGAAACATTTTGTACTGAAACTCAAAAGATAAAGGGGAGTTGCTCAATTATATCCTGAATAACTAGCCAGGAGTTATATTCACCTTGAAGACTCAAAATGAAGAGCAGAGCCATGGAATGAGTGACAGATTAGAATGAATCAAAAAGAAACTTGTGATGCTCTTGAATCTGCGTCATATCACGGCGAGTGTGGCTAACATTTCCACAGAGTTGAGGGTAACGTTTGTGTCACTGGTAACGAACGGCCAATGGGGAGTCTCCTCTGAACACACCACAGAGGAGGGTTTTGTAGAGCTCAAAGCAAACAGTGTTGACAGCTCGGGGCACAGACAATTTTCAAAATGTTTACATTTCCCTATTGTACTGGGTTCAAATGTCTCAATCCCATTTGCAGCATTGTGTATGAAAATATAAAAAACAATCAACTCACTAAATAACAATAAAAATGGTTTCTTCATCTCAGTTGTTACAGGGTGAAATCCAAAACAAATAAAACACGATAGAGTGAGATATTGATACCCACCCCACCAGATGTGTTTTTAAATGTGTCCTTTGGATGTCCATTGACTAGTTATGGTCCTTGTCTGAACTTTTATCCCGGTAAAAACAGGTTGGTCTGCTTTGATGCCAACAACAAGTGTTTTGTGAGCACAAATAGTCAGTTAAGATGTTTCCAAAAGACGGTTGGGGTCAACCATGGCCAGACGTAGCACAAGACCATCTGAACAAAGAAAGGAGGGAAAAACAATCTTAGTTATTTCACAGTGTGAAATTGATTAAAGTGGATACCTTGTCCTTCTCATTCAAACAGAACATCAAATACAGTCAGCTGCCTTATGGTCATTGTAATTAAGACAATTCTGAGCAGTGGGACAGTTATTTAAGAGTTCACAACCCCTTCTACCTGAGTGTACTGCTGTTTACCAATGCCTGCAGGTTATCAGAGGTCTGGAAATACTTACTAATTGATTGACATCATCAATTTGGACAAATATATTGGATGAATCAGTGTTCAAACAAAAGGTTGGTCTGTATTAATCTCACTATAATGCCAAAAATGTCTGTTAAAGGTTTTTGTGGCACAATTATCTCGAGAGCCAAGAATTATATGAAGTTGAAAATTGGCCGGTGTACTGTTCCAGGACAATACTCCCAAAAATATTTGAAAATTGTCCAAGGCTGTGCAGTGCCGTGAGTGACGTCGTTTAGATGAGCTGTTTGTGGTTAAAAAAAAATAGGGTTATAAATATGTCCGTGTTGAGCAAGGGATGTAACCATGGATCTTGCAGAGCGCTCATCCAGTCAGCAGTCTGTCCTCAGTGTCACATAGCTAATTTTCTTATCACTACTGCAGAGTGCTGGTGCTGGCCAGTGCTGACAGATAACAGTCACAGTTTAACACACAACTGCGTCAACTTAATATCTCATTAAACCGAGTGCATTATATTATTATATATATATATAACCATGTGCCCTGTCACGGACCAACTAAATATTACAGTACAGTCTACATCGTACAGAAGGCACAAGCACAACTACCTGGAGGCTCCCTGGTGGGGCACGATCATGGGCTACCTCTTCACTCCTGGGTCTCCATGCTCTCGTCCTCCGCGTCTCCTCCCTCCTCCAGCGCCTCGTCGTCCTCCTCCTTCCTCTCGGGCGGCTTCTCGTAGGCCTTCTCTGATGGCGTCACAATCACGCCGTCCCAGGTGGACATCTCGGAGGCTAGATCTGAGAAGAAAGGAAGCGATGCTGTTTCAGACTGTGGCGTCTGCCGGGTACATTGTGCCAGCAAAAACCGCAACGTCTGCCAATTTTGGTCGTAGTGCTAAGTCACGGGGCAATTGTTTCACGGTTTTGTCCAGGAATAGTTTCACAAACTTGTGAAAATGTGCTTACTGCAGTGGCCTGCCCAATGCCCAGACCTCAAATCGACTGAGCATCAGTGGGTTGAGATAATTAATCAATTCAGTGAAGAGATCTATTAGCAACTAACTTAATAACTGTGGAAAGAATTGGAGTCAACATGGGCCAGAGCTCTGTGGAAGGCTTCAAAGTCCATGCCCAGACCAACTGAGCACAATGTGCTCCAACTCAACATTAGGAATGTTTTTTTTTCTCCCCTAACCTGCTTCAACTACTGGGTGGAAACAATTGCACAGGCTATTCGAATAGACCATGCAGAAAAAAGTTTTCATGAAAATACTTGAATACCAAACATGATAGCTTATTACTCACTGTATGATGCATCTTTCAATTTCATACATGTTTACGTTTTCCTACAGTCATGTGACAGTGTGTATGTAAATGAACTTACAACTTGCATCTCCCTCCAAGCCCAGGATTTTCCTGTAGCCTCCATGAGAAAGCACCCTCACCAAGGTCTGAGCTGTAAAACACACCATATCCTGCAAAAACATCACACTTAAATTAGGTACACCTCTCTGAAAATAACTCAATCCAAGTATTGCTCTGTCAAAAATCTAAATTACAGTCTGTCCCACAAGATTTGCTTCATTGATGGGAGTATACGGAATGAAAATGTTCCAGTGTCTTGGCGGGCGTTATACCTGCTGTTCAAGGGTCATGACAGTGTGCACCCGGAAGTTTCCACTCTCGCAGGGATCCGTTATACCAACAGAGCCTGGCAGGAACAGTCCAGCAGCAAGCATCTGTAGGCACCGTCTGCAAAACACCAATCGGCCCAATGGTGAGATCTCAAAAGACTGTCCTTTACCATAAAGAAGACACTATGGAGTCACAGTCCTGGGTTGAAGCCAAGACTATTAAGGATTAAGCAGACCCACCTGTAAGCCACATTGAGTGATAAAGGTTGTCTGGATGGGTTGTTCATTACTGCCGAGTGGCCCTGAGAGAAAAGAAAGGCGCTTTTTACGATTCATTCCTTCCTAAACCGGTTCATCTGACATTTGCACAAGCAGACAATTGCCTATTGTCACGCCAACCAGAATATGTAGACCACTAAGGTTCCATTTAAAAAGTGTTCAGGAAGATTTGGTTTAAAGTGTTTTTAGATTTAGTTAAGATATAAATCCTTATAACCTCAACAATATATCGAATATCGACCACATTAGTTTCTCTAATCAGCCATACCAGTAGGTCCAAGATCCAAGGGGTGAGGGGTTCAAATCCGGGAAAACGCACCCTAAGATCCTTCAGCAAGCGAATCAGCACTTTTACACTATGGGAACACAGTGAAATATCCAGTAGTATTTAGACAAAGGGTTAGGAATATATACATTTTGTGTTCAGTTCACTAAAACCACTTATTTTTTATAAATTACTTGGCAACCACATCATAAATGTTTGACTCAACAAAAAAATCCATCAATGAAGCCAGAGATGAAACAGATAAAGTATTCAATATCTTACGTTGATTGGGAGGCATTCTCCTCAAACCAGCGGGCATGGCGGATGGCAGCCAAAGCACTCTGCAAGACCTTAATATCCACTGGGGGGGAAAAAGACGATGCAAATACTTTTATCATCCCGTAAAAATACATACTTATGGTTGCATGGGCAGTTGGGCACATTATTATTCTTTATCAGTTCACATTCTACTCAAAACGAATTTAATCGGGGGGGTTTTGGTATTCAAGCACTGGACCTCTATCACTTATATTTAAAAATTAAATAAAGAAAAACATTAATGTCAATGCAGTTCAATTAATTAAGTTCAATGCAGCAAAAATCCTTTATATTCTTTTGAGACACTACAATTCCATAGCCGGAATGAGAATTCTGCAGAACCTCAGCCATAATGGTTAAAATTGTTGTCAAAACATCAGAGACAAATGAAATTCAAAACATTTAAATGCCAACTCCAACTCCAAAAAAAAAGATAGACAGCAAAGACAAATGAAGGTTACATTAAAGTCCGGAGAAGAAGACATGTAGGAATAAATTACGTGATTGCATTTGGTTGGCTGTGTGAGAATACATACAATGCAGCTCAGGGTCCAATTTGCGCAGATTGGGGGGAACAGTTGTGATGAGGATCTTCACTGTAGCATCAGCGGAGCTGATCTCAAAGCCCTGTCTCATTGGTCAGCATGGAGAGGACTGAAAAAGAAACATTGTCAGCATCCAAATATAGGACTTCCAATAAATCAACCATTTACTGATTTGTTAGCTTGTTTTTTATTTGATTACTTTGGTATTTGGTAGTGGTACTTAGGTTTTCTGTCAAAAGTGTAATATATAAATCATGTCACTGTCACCTTCAGCGGGGTCCTGTGTGCGAAGGGTTTCCACCACTTTGTTCCCTAAGGCAGCAACTGCCTCCACTGCAGGAGAGAGCAAGGAAGTGAGAGGAGATTTGATTGTCAAAACGGATCGTCTATGTTAAGATGAACTCAACATAGACACAAGACACAATCCTTTTGTTTCGTACAGAATGACACAGTAACTCACGTGTGGGCAGGATCTTGAGAATGACCACCAGATCAGCCACATTGTGTCCCGTCGTCATGGTACCCTTCTTATACGACCCAACTTGACGCACCTCTTCTATTTGCTGGGATGAGTGTCAGATGGAAAAAGAGAGGGTAAGAGGGCGAGAGATTCTGTCCAGATGTAGTACTGTTTTCTAAGATGAGATATATATATAAACTGACCACTTCAAAGTTGCCAGGGGCGACAATGAGATTGTCAATGACGTTGTTGATCTTGGTGACCAGGGATAGGATGGAAGACTGTCAGAGAAAAAAGAGTAACAGTGAGAAGAAATGACTCATTCATCAAGAAAGTATACACAATCATTATTTTGGATCAGAAAAGAGCAAGCAATTCTATGTGGTTGAAATGGGTTTGTTACCTGTTCTGCTGGCGTGGGGCTAAGGTCCTGATTTCTCTTCAGTAGACATTCGCTGAAGGCAGTCTCATCAACTGCAGGCTTCACTCTGGGGAAAGCCATCTCACACTGAAAACAACAAGACAACCATTATGACACTACACATACATGGCTACTAGGAGTTCAGACCAAAAAGTGGTGTCAATATATCGTGGTCTCAATGAGAGAGCAGTAACACACACACACATCAGTGACCTCCTGACAACCCAAATGAGACACAGCATGATGGAATCCTGATTTTATGATAATAGAACACAAACAAAAAGGGTAGACAACGAAATGAACCTAAACTCACCACATAGAAGTCAAAGGGGATGTGCGGGACAAAGGGTCGATACCTGAAACCAAGAGTAAGTCAACATGACATTAACTTTCATATGCACCATCTTAAAATGTCCAATACATCCACATTGTAAGGTTTAAATGTTTTATACTGTATTGCTTAGTCAGGGCATGCATTATTAGCTGCTTACCCTTGCACGAGTCCCCCGCGAGAGCCAAATCGGCCACCACGGCCCCTGCCCCGGTCGCCTCTGAAAATATAAATATCACAGTATTCACACCAGAATGCATCTTGGGAAATCTTGTTTTTTTAACCGCTACCATAATAGAGCTAACGTATTAATGATATGTCCTGTAGTAACGTCTGAGTAAGCTGTTATACTCCATTTGCTCGGAGGCATGCCCCGGTTCTAGCTAGACGATGGCAAACTGCAGAGTTCATTCATTCCCTTCCAAGTAATATGATAGCTACTGTAGCAACTGTAGCCAACCAGTTAGCTCGCTAGATGGTACAATAAACCGTGGAACTGTTTTAAGTGGACACCGTCAAATTATACTGGAAACTGTCTGCAACGCATGTCTAGCTAGCTAATGATATCGATGCTAGAGCGCAACCTACAGGTAACGTTTACTAGCCATTTTTTATTTTAGCGAACCGGCCAGAAAATACAATAGCTTAGGTTAATGCAGAATCTTTTTTTCCCATATAGATATGCACACACAAACAATGGAAACCATTAGCGTTACCTCATTGCGTAAGACGTTTTGATGTTTGAAGGTAAGAAATTGAAGAAGAAATCATCAGCGTCCAACGCCGGTCCGCCTGCTAAACTGGGCCTTTAGAAAATTATGAACACTTCCTGTTTTTCTTCTTTATGTTTGGTTGGCGGATCGCATTCAACAAAGATACGTACACCGCCACCTACTGTGCAGGAGTGTGGTCAGTCAATTTACCTACATTAAATCCTCCTTCACAAAACTCCCCCAAACCCATCCCGTCCAGAATCTCTTGACACTTTCAACTAAGCAATGAAAATTATTGATCCATTTAAATGTACTACTAAATACTTTATAAATACATTTTCCGTTGTGTGTCTCTAAAAAATGATCTAAACCGTCTTCAACCCTGTTTGACCTATTGGGTATATAATGTCCATGAGAAGTTCAGAGATCCCTTTTCATGGTTAATTTGATGCCCATTTAAGGACAAAATCATATTGTACCAATAACCACCTCAACAAAAAGGAAAGACTGTAGCAGGCAAGACAACTACCAGTCAACAGTAGGATAATACAGTACCCATTAAATATGAATGTTTTTGAAGGAAATTAGTACTCAATTAGCAAATTTAAGAGAAATGACAATATAAAGTTTATTCTATTTTCTGTCACGATGGGAGCTTGAGGACAGGACATAACTAGTGATATGTACATCTAGCTTTAAACAGAAGTTGTCGTCATTCAATTACATGTACAAACATGTTTTACATTTTAAAAATTCAATTTCAAACTCAATTGGACAACAGTAAAAAGCATTCTCATCCCAATGTTATTTTTCCATTTAACCCTTTGTTGTGTAACAATTACTATTAGAGACAAGTCGTATATCCATAAAAAGACTGCAAGTAGTTGGGACAGTTCCAGAGACGTAAACAATCTCCACAAAACCATTGAAGAACAATCGACACAATGACAAGATACATGGTTTCGCTAGATTTGGCATTTGCGTAACTTTACAGGAGTTGCTCCCAAAACCGACTGACGATAATCAAAAAGCACTTAAAAACCAATACAAATTTCAGTTCGAACAGGTGAAAAATCAATTTGAACAAAACAGAAAACGTCAAAATAAATAAATACAGGGGGTGACAAATGACCCCCATTAAAAGCAAAGCTTCTTTAACCACTTTTGACATGGCATCACAAGATTCTCTATTGTGGTCCATTAACAAGCCTTTCTAGAGCAGGGAGTCCCTGTCAATCGAGTCATTTTCACTTTGCACATTAAAAAAAGGGGACTGATGAACACTGTGCAGGTGAGTGCACCTTGCAACGGACATTCATGGCATGATGTTGTTCACCTTCCGGGAAACAGCGGATTTCTTAGCTCTTAGGACGTGTGTGTCCATCTGAATAGTACAAAGGCTATTTCAAAATGCGTGGGTGTCTGTACACTTTTCATTGCTGAGTAATTACGTGTCACCCTATTCTTAAGTCTATTCTTTCCGTCTCATCATTGATCAGTGAGTTTTTGTCTCTTCAGTGTAGGCCTGCAGAAGGCTCCTTCACTCCATTCCTTCAGGATCAGCCTGGGCCATGTAGGCGTCCAGCTCGGCGTCGAGGTGGCCCTTCGTCTTGGACATGTAGGCGTCCAGCTGGTTGTCCAGCTGCTCGCGAGTCACGACTCCCCGGCCGACTCCTGCCCTGCCCCGGCCGCGTCCACCTCTCCCGGGAAAGGCTCCACGCCCACGCAGCACACCTCGACCTGTTATGACAAGATGACATCTTGTGATCTACATATAATCCATGTTGTTTAATCCAGAGATGCAATAAGAAGACTTAAGCAATACATGCAGACTGTTTAAGTCTACTTTAAGATCCATTACCTCTGGCTCCCACTCCTCTTCCAGCTCCACGGCCCACGATGGCACCCCGGGCTGGGGCCACTCCTCGCTGACGCATCCCCCTGCGGAGAGCCACCCGCCCAGGACCCCCACGGCCACGCATCTGAGCCATGCCTGTGGACAAGAATCATTATTATACATGGGTGTGACACACAAACCTTCAAGAAAATTTGATTTAACGGTATATCAACAGTGTTCAAATAAAAGTAGTTAAACTACATAATTGAAAGTTCGAAATGTGCCCATCAAGTAAAGTGAGTCACATTTCTGTACACCCAATGTCGTGTACCAAATCTGTGCTGTGGCACTGATAGCATTAAAGCTGATGGCTGTCACCACAAACTCGGTAGCCTAACAGGTGTTAAAGCACTGTAGGTCAATACACAGAGGTTCATGAAGGGTGGAACCCGTGTTGTGAGCAGTTTTAAGCCTGTGTGGAGTGCTGGAATGACTGACGGCTCCACCTGGAATAACAGCTGAAACGGGAGCAAGCTGACAATAACAGCACCGTATTCGGGGCGTAAAAGGTTGACGGTTTTCAGATTATTTTTCTCACATTTCAACAGACAACTTGTGTAATTTCCAAATAAATGTAATGGGAGTGTTTGTAGCTTACTGGAAACAGCAGTATCTGACAGCATCATAGTGAATTAATCATGACGGTATATGTTAATTTTCTGGATGTACAGTGAACCCGCATGTTATTACCGACATGACTGTTCTTTGCATCTCCCACCATTGAAGACGTCGTCGTCCCCCCCCATCAAAACAAATGGTTCAGCGACATCAACGCTCACCTCTGAGGGCAAATGCTCCCCTTCCAAGTACTCCTCTTCCACGGCCTCGCAGGCCTCCTCTGGTCATCCCTCGCATCCCTCCGGCAGCGAACCCTCGTCCTCCAGCCGCGCCCCGCAGAAGAGCCCCGATGGGCCGGCCAAGCCTGGCCTGGATGTTGCTCTTTCCCAGTCGCTGCTTCAAACTCTGCTTAAGTGTGCAAGTCATATCAAGCGGTAGGTAACAAGGAGGTCGGACTTTAGTGACTTTTTTCTCTCTCTCTCCCTCTAACCACATTTTTCAGTAACGTTCATGACTTGGGCCGGCAATTATCGAGTTCACGCTCTCGCGAGTTTCCGTTGGACTGCGGCCCAAAAAAACTGCCAGCTTGCTCCCCTTCTTACCTGTTTGTGATGCAGAGCAGCCTGTACAGACGGCCTGTTCTCCATCTGCTGGGCGAGGCGGCGGTTACGGGCGCTGGCCATGTGCTGTTGCTGCATTGTAGCTCGGACGTTGACTGCCGTCGGCTGCTTGTTCTTCAGCATGTTAGTGAAGCTTTTAAGGGGGGGATGGGGAAAGGGAACAGACACAGGGCAAGAGAGAGGGAAAGGCGGAAGAGAGATACGGGGGGTCCAAATCAAGTCAGTTCTCATAGCAAAGACGAAGCCACAGGAGGCATTGGCGTTTGTCATGTAAGCCCTGTCTCACTTTCTGGACACTGCGGTTTGCACTCTCTCATTATTGTCAGATAGCCAATTTTGCCTGCCCAAGAGGTAGCCATTATAGACATTTGAAAAGGAAAGTTGAAGTGCGGAATTGAACATATGGAAAGAACAAGACAAGACATTAGAGGCAAGGAAGAGAACTGGAGATAAAGTTGAAGGGAAAGAGGATGAGAAAGTGACTGCCACTTACAGGCCTCCTGCCACCTTCATGTTGCCGGCCGCTTCCAACAGGGGAGGAGGCCATGGACTGGAGGGGTAGTTTGGCCACCCAGCCACTTACAGCCTGGACCGCGCCTCGTGGTATTACCACGATACAAAAGGAAGTAGGGCAGGGTGAGAGGGGGTGGTCACGTCCAGGCTAGGACTGGGTACCCGTCTCACAGAGACGCTTCAGAGTAGTGAAGGGAAAAGGAAGCAAGCGAGACAGGAGAGAAAGTAGACAAATGGCCGACCAGACAATCATTTTTGAGAGCAGTGTGAGACAGGGCAGAAGAGAAGGGGCATTCGAGTGCTGTGCCCGCCCACCGCTGTTAGGAATCTCTTCTCTGTAGCGCACAGCTAGCGCAATATGCACATGCAATTGGAGTGCTGAGGCATGTGTGGCCTGCATCCCGGTTTGGGACAGTCGCCTTACAAAGCATCATAGTTACCCACTCTCCTCGACACAAAATGTGCGCTGCTCACGCAAGAAGTCTACGGTCGACAAGCCTTCCGTACTTTGACTACATTGGAAACATTTGGTCCATCGACTTGGGTTGTTGTGTCGGTAAATGCAGCAGACATGTTGAGGGAGCAGCACACAGATTGGCTTCGGGCGGTATCCATGGCTGTTCTAGTCCACAGTGGCCTTCTGTAGAGCACACTACGGCCGTCAAAACCACGGTTGTGCCCTCGGCTCTGGTCTGGTTACTTCTGTCAGATGCATGGCTCCTCACCGCTCATTCAGGGACACCTTGGTGGTGCTTTTCAGCACAACTTTTTGGGAGGAGGGCGCACTCATTTTGACTTCGCTGGTAGACCTTTTGGAAAGAGAAATAAACCAGTAGTGGGTCAGAAGGGTGGCATATTGGATGGGGGAGTACAATAAAAACAATTCACATCAGTGATATCAAAGATCAACAGCCAATGTTCTGAGGGTGTGTTCTCGCTAAATGAATACAATTCAATCACTTCAATGCTTCAAACGTTGAGGACCAGCTTGAGGATAGCCCTTTCCCATTTCCATTTAACGCTAGTAATATTACCATCTTGCACAAAAGCGAGGTCCACACAAATGTTCTTTAGAATTTGGAGTTGAAACTTAAGACTACCCAATTAAATGTATTTAGAATGGTTAATTGAACATGTGGGGTTTCATGTTGCAAGAGAAATTCCAGACTCAATATGCTACAGAAATGTACCATGGCACTGCGACGACTATTTAGTCTGGGAATCGATTTGGCTGCCAAAATGGAGGGCATATATCTATGCACGTCCCACTTCCCGCATGAATGCTTCAGCAATTTAAGATGGTCTGCATTAGAATTTGCACCTGAAAGATTCTCTTTCTGAAATCTTCCAGGCTATGACTCTTTTCAACTAGCTAGCATTGTTAGTATAATCGGGCATGCCAGTGGCATTTAGCCTAACGCACACTGTAAATGTTTATTAATGAGAAAATCCCCCCTTCCCACAACTTTTACCAGAAGGATAAAATGGGGAGGTAGCTGAATAGTTACTTAACCTTAATAGTAAAGTATGCGTATAGTAGCAATGACAGTATGCTAGGAAGTGAACGTGAGGGAAGGGTCGCGAGTCATGCACCGACATCAATTGGCCGTCGCTGACTGTGCCGAAATTCGCATTGACGAGGAAACTGTTCTATTTCTGGTCGTCTTCACCTGCTTCTTGACGCCATGCCTCGCATACTTTCAAAACCAGTCACGTGACTCATTGAAAATGTCGCTTAATTTGTGCAAGTGTGGATATTACAACGCGTTTGCCTTAGTTATATCCTCAATTAAATCAAAGGCTCAAAACCGCCAATGTGATGGAAAGTAGATAGTCAACTTAGTCTAAAATCAAATAAATGGATCAATTCGACCCAAAATTCGAACGAGAAAGCTCAATACTTACTTTGATTGCTGCTTCTGTCGAAAACGGAGATAACGTTAGTGCGATTGCTAGCCAGACTTGTCTTTTTACGTTTGATAGCTAGGCTAGTGATGGTAGCTACAGAAGCCAACGTTGGTTTATTGTGATCCGAGCGGAGTTCGTTTCAAATCTGAGTTCTCTTCGTTGCTTATGCGTTTCTTTCCGATATTAGTAATACAATCGAATTCAAACTTCTAAGGAAATTTGTTTTTGCAAGCCTGCTCTCCCTCTCACTGTTCAGTACAAAATGGTGCTGGATAGCATGCTACTGGCGGATAAAGGAAAATGGAAGAAGGTACTTTATAGCTCAAGCGCAACGTCATGCAGTTCACGGCACGTGACATTTTCTGTTGCGCCTTTACTATGCGCCAAAGATGGCTGCACTAGCAGTGGTGGAGACTCCGTCTGGGAGGGATGCGATTGCAGAAGGACTACTCGACCTTTTGAAACCAGCTGTCCAGCAGCTTGACCTGCATGTACACTCTGTGAGGTGGGTAGACTATCAAGTTTATTTAGTTGAGTATGTCACTCACAATATACAACGCTTCTTTCTTACAACCAAATGACTAGGCTTCCGTGCAGCAGCCCCATAACAATAATAGCTTGTCTCGTGATGCCAAGCCTGATCGGAAGACAGATTTGTTTGTTTTGAAATGCTTCGACGAGTCTGAAGTTGCCTTTATTAACAGCTTGCTAATGTTTTATGTTGATTTACCTATCTATAGATATATCTACCTTGTCAGATTTTCCTACCGTAGCGCAAAACTACAGGGCTTTTTTTCTGTGCACACACAGTAATCTGTCGTTCGTAAACGATTCGTTCATTTTGAACACATCTCGGGAGTAACGAGTAGTCTGACAGTAACTTGGTAATTTTTTCGTGGCCGCGCATTGTGAAAGTTGCAGCATAAACTCAGCAGAAGAAACGAAATGATTCGTTCACCACTCGACTGGGTCTGCGGGTGTGAGTCTTGTGCATTTTTCACGTGACTTGCATAGGCTTAGTTCAGGAAAACATAAATGATTCGTTCACCACTCGACTGTTTCTGCGGGTGTGAGTATAGTATTAGTATAGTAATATATAATTACAATTGACAGATACTATTCGAAGGCCATTTGATTGGTAAGGGTTACTAGCCAAACTGTACAGTAGCAAAGTACCAACAATTACCAATAGGGTGCAGCAAACGCAATGTAGTATCAGGTAAAATACATATCTGCCCTTTTTAACTGTGAACACTGATTGACACGATTTTTGTTCGTTATGCTTACCTAGTAGCCTAATATCTAGGTAAACAAAGCTTGTAAATATATAACCTAAAGTCAACTATGATGCTTATTTGTTTTAGGGAGAGCCAAGTGGAATTGCGAGAACACATTGACAATTTAGCCACAGGTAAGACATTTCTTTTTTTCTAACCCTAACAGAACAGTGCGCCTAAATGACTTATATTAAGATTCAGTATTAAATATGATACTTTACCAAATCATTGTTTATAAAGAAATGTGTTTCTATTATTCCTTTTCAGAGCTATGCAGAATAAATGAACACCAGAAGGTGGCACTAGATCTTGACCCCTACGTCAAAAAGCTTTTAAATGCAAGACGCCGGGTGGTGTTGGTCAACAACATTCTTCAAAATGCTCAGGTTTTTAGTTTTGTTTATTGTCACTTTTCAGTAATGTCTGATTTTATCCTGACACTTTCTTGAATTCAATGTTTTGGTGGTCACAGCAGTAAATATGTAGGGGCGCACATGGTCCATTAGAGTATTAATTATTTGTAACTCTGTCTAAACTAGGTGTGTACTCTTATCAAGATTCAGTTGATACAATTGGCATAGGACTTGCCCAACCCAATAAATCAGTTTTCTTTTGGTGTGTGTGGATATTGCACTGTTCGACCTCTTGCAGAGCTCTTACTAAGCTAAATACAAATCTAAATATATCCAAAATATTTACTAGTGGTATTCACATGCACTGTTTCAGGCCTCCTAATCTGACACTTGTATGCTTGATTTCTTTCTCTCTTTTTTTCAATGGATTTGAACTGTAGGAGCGTCTACGAAGGCTTAATCACAATGTAGCAAAAGAGACGGCCCGCAGGAAGACCATGCTGGAGACTTCTGGAGTGTTTACGCCTCGTTCACCCAACAAACCATAACTAACTCTTGTTAACCTGAAATAAAGGTTAGGACACTGGCAGTTTTCCATGTCTGTTCACTCGCTGAAATTCATGTTATAATACAAACATTATGGGTTAATTCGCTGGTTGTCACAGCTAGAAATCCGGCGAGCATTGCTACATACAAAGTTGATGCAATTAAACATCAGACTGCACTAGATAAATGCATTTAATATGATGCAATTAAGGTCAACTTAATCACGTTTTTGCTCCTCTTTTTTGATGTATATGTCTTAGTTCAACACGAGACTGCAGTTTCTATAGGCAAGAAAATCCAGTTGCAATGTTACTGTTGACTAAGTTGCCCATCATCATTTGTAAGAAATAAATCTCTTTGTCATGTTTCTATCCAACTTGTGTAAAACCCTTTCTGCATTGCCGAGTTCGTAAAGATCTGACAAATCTGTATTTAAGTTTCCAATTATTAATATGTATTTTTTTATATTTACAATTTAATTGAAGATTTTGGTTTTTGCTTGCCTGAAACAATAAACAGCTGTCACTTTAAATTAATACAATGCGTATGTACGCCATCCATTCAGGCTTAGAAAAGTGGCAAAGTAAATAAATTCAGGATATTTATTCTGATGTGATGGACCATTTGAACTGTTTTATGATCAAATGAGCTGCACTTTTATGATTCAACTTGTTTTGAAAGCATTTGAATACATTTGAAAGCATTTGAAATGCTTGTAGTTAGAAGTTTGGACAGTTGGACTGACAGTTGGTCAGTACTGATGGGTCAGAAACTCCAGGAAATTAATGCATGTAGAAATGTCCAGCCATTTGCCAAACATGACAACTTTATTGTAGACGTGTGTTTAGCTATAAAATAAGTTGTAACTGCTTGTTATATTCATCCTCTGTGCAAATTGTCCTTCACCTGAGTATGATGTGCTGCATAATTGGATCAGTGGTAAAATGCAAGGTATGTCTGCCCCCTATGTCAATAATGAATGTTTTGTAATGAGAGAAGGAGATTGGGGAGTTGAAGGTGACCCTTTGGGTTTTAGCAGGAGGGGGAATGCAGAAAGGTATTTTTGAGGCCATGGGTCAAGAGAGGAGGAAGATGACTGATTAGACCACGAGAGTTTTGTAATAGAGTAAGTTACATCTTTCGTTGTATAAGAGTGTATACCTCCAAAGACGTACATGTTGAATAGTACCTTCTGGGGTCAAAGTGGGACTGACAGTAGTGCGTGCCTGTGTGGGGTGGTGGGGTAGTGGGGGGGAGGGGCGGGGGGTAGCCAGGCAGGCAGGCAGAAGGGCGGGGTGATCTCGGCGGCGCCACTTTAAAAAAACAGTCGCGCCGATATGTCAATCTAGACGCGACCCAGACAGACCTCAGCCCGGGGGCCCAGCCGTGAGAGCCTTGTCACGATTGGCTGAGAGCCTCCAGCCCTTTGAGACTGGAGGCCCTATTGGCTGGAGCTTGGCTAGACATTCACGCGCACGATGTCTACCCTCTTTTGTTATTGTACCGAGCGCAAGGAGAAGCTTCGGGGAGCAAGCAGGATGCACGAGCGGAGACACCAAGGCTGAGAGTAAGATAACGACAAGGATAGAAACAGATAGGCGTAAGGGGAGGAGGACTCGGAATCCAACCTACTTTAGTGTACCATTTTCACTCCTTCTCTTCTATCCCCCCAATACTCCGGCTAATGTGTAAGTATAGGCAGTTTATCAAATTCTACTGCTTTTCTCGTCACGCGAGCATAAGAGGCAGGCCAGATAAGTAAGGGGGAGGAGGATGTTTTCATAATCCACAAACGTGAAAATATTTTGATTATTAGCTCGGTTATCGACATACAAATGTCGGAGGAGTCTGCCTTCTGTTGGCCTTATGTGTGCTTACTCTCATGTTGTATCGTTTTGTCCAGCAGTGACTTCACTGACTGTCTAGTCTGCTGTCGATGTTTTTCGAAAACGTAGTTAATTTAACACAACACCATAACGCATACTTCTACATGTAGATGCATGTCATTGGGGTGTTACATTGTAATAATGTTTTTTCAAATAAGGCTATTATGTCATGTGTATTAGCCTATTTAATTCATATCGGGTATTTCTTAAACGTTCAGACGACAGACTCAATGACGCGCTTTGGCCAAATATGGTATGGCAATGTATGAGTCGTCCACGTCTCTCGCAAACTAAATACATGGCTTGCAAATGGTCCATATTCAGTCTTAATTATGCATGAAAATGATTTGGTAGAGACAGCTTATAGTATTGCACTGTTAAGGGATTACAACGCAATTCCCTTGGTCCTTCGACTGCTCGTTAAGTTCAGCTGCATTGAGACGGGCGTTTTTTTGGGGGCCTATATTGCTGTACTATATTGTCAGCCCTATATGAGCATGAAAATGTCAAATGAAGAATAAAGAATATTTCACATCCACAAATCAATTGCAATTATAGAGCGTAATTAGTGGTAGTTACTCTACCCTAGACTACATAGTACCCTTCCCTAGCCTGTATAAAGCGTTTAGCCTATGTCTACTAACCTACTTTAACCTTTTTCTTTAATTGTTTGATTCTGGTGAACAGTTCCAAAACGTTACGATGACCTTAATATCTTTTTTACAGAATAATCATAGGTTGAAACTGAAAAGGATGGAAAGGTTCTGTTACGTATCAGAATTATTCATATTTATTCTTCATCACTTTTCTTATCAGGGACTGATACAGACCTGGGGCACCATGCAGCTGAGATTTCTGGCCTATCACTGACATTGACTGATCAACTGACCACAAGGTAGGCTATATCATCTCCACCCTTCAGTGAGACCAATGCCCCTTCTGCCTGAAACACATACCTTGGGAGCCACTAGTCAAAAGTATTTCTTCTAAAGCGAGAGGTCATGCTCCGTGCTGTAAATCCTTTCTTCCAAGGTATATATATTAAGATCAGGCACTGTGTTTGTCTAATCCTTTTGTGTTTACACAACAAAAATGACCCAAAAAGAGTCTGAGCCTGGTGGCCATGATTCTGTTCTGGGAATGTGTAAAACAGTTGGATTTTTTGAGTTATGTGTGGAGTAAACTTTTGGGCTCAGTGGCTTCCATTCTCCAGTGAGCAAAATGCCAGTCACCATATAATATACTGTAGTTATATATACCATATTTGTAGTATCCTTTGAGATAGTTGGATTGAATGTTGAAAATAATCTTCTGAGCGTTTCATATAGTTATCTCTGCTGCTTTGCATCATTTATAATTGGTCCACTTTAGACGATAAGCATTTGTATTTTTATGAATTTATCATTATCATGATTAGCCTTTACATTTATGTATTCAGGATAATCACACTGAGACCTGCACCTCTAATGCAAGTGAGACCTGATTTATGAGACGATACATTTAAAATATACATAACAGACACAATAACTGATGGTATACTTAAAGCAAGTAGTAAAAGGTTTAATAAGTCAAAGAAATTAGTAAAGTAAATGTAAGAAACTTAAAATAGTTAAAACGTTTAAAACACATCTTTAAAAAAGGCTAATTTAAAAGGATTAAGAGGCACTAGAGCATCTAAACTTCTAGAATCCTGATCGTTATTCCAGTGCAATGGGAATGGAAACTAAATACAGATTCATCAAACGTGAAATATTTAAACGGTAGTATAAATTCATGCTTTTTCAATTTGATCTTTCTAATTATTGCAAGTATGGGTTTTTCCTGCATTAAAACCAGCACTTACGCTAACCTCACATCTAGATGCCTTCAGCGTCTGTTAGCAGAGTCTGAGCACAGCTTTTAAGTACTACACAAACATTTCATTTAATGGAGCTCTGGGCGTTTGTTGTAAGAAAATATGGAACCAGGCCAGATGGAAGGCTTAAATTCATTTATGGATAGTAAATGTGTGTGTTATCAGAATTGTAACCAGACCAGTTCACACACATATTGTACACCACTGCCAGTACACAGACAATCAAACAAACAGACTTTTAATTGCATCAATCTAGCATTACTTAACTAGCATTAATTATAATGTCAAAGTGTGGGAGTTATATTTAATACTGTTGAAGATATTGCGTTATTTGGAATGTAGAGCAAAAGCATGCATTTTCATATCTTGCCTTTCTCCTCTTGGTGTATTAAAATCACTGTGTGCTCCCCTTATCAACAGAGTCTGATGAGAGGCAGATTGACAAACATCAGACAGTTAACGTGATGTAGCTTAGCCGCTGGAAGAGAAGCTGGGGGGTGTGGGCCAGCTGAAAGGCTCAAGTACATTTCTTAACAGTGTTGAAAATGTATAATATAGCATCTTCATAGACTCTGTACCATCTTTATGCACTCTATAGTCCACACCAACTTAACATGGTAACTGTCTCATTTAGCATGTTGTGGTAGTCAAGCTTCCTGGTTGGAGCTCTTTTGGAACTAGGAGTAGTTAACAGGTCAACTGGACCAGTGGGTGATTTGAAGTACATTTCTGTAATTGCTCCTACATACAGATCCATTATTTTGGATCCGCCCCGGATCAAATGACAGATTCTAGGTCAAACATGGTAGAAATGTCATACTGTGGAATTGGGCTGCATCCTCTGATGCACCGTGTGGTTGTCATGATCTCTGATGCACGTGTGGTTGGATCATGGTCTCTGATGCACCGTGTGGTCGGATCATGGTCTCTGATGCACCGTGTGGTCGGATCATGGTCTCTTTGTGTCATAGACGTGATCTGCTTGGTCTCCACTTTCAGTACACACATCTTTTTTTAAGTTATGAAGTTGAAGTTGTATGAAAGTAATGACAATAAAAATCCCTGATAAGAAAATCTACAATTTGCAGAAGCTTTCTGATAATCTTTGATAATAATAATAATAGCAAAATCAAGAAGGTTCTTCCTACTGAAGGACTACAAATTAAGATAACAATCAACATTAAGCCAAGGCAACCTTAAAAATTGAACTTGTTGACTGAAAGTCAATGGATATAGAACAAACATATCTACATCTATGGCACTCAAAGAGTTAAGAGAATGCATGATGTATTGAATAGAAAAGAAGTATGCAGTAGGAGTATGAGTATTTATAGATTTATAGACAAAACATTTGATCATGATATGCAATAAAATGGAAAGGTGCAATATTTCAATAAAATGGAAAGTTCAGTCAAAACAATCACTTATTTGATTTACATGACATGGACATGTATGTTTGACTTTGGCGAAGTGGATGATCTAAGGGAAGCACCTGCTTCCTCGATGCAACACATACATACATGACATATGAGGCAGGGAGCAATAGAGATATAATCCCCCTGATGGATAGAACATACAGACAGCATGGGGGAGAAAGGGATGGTGGAGGGCGGCAGCAGCACTGATCGTACAGCAACCGTTGTGTGTGCTTGTGTGTGCGTATCTTATCGGACGTGGCCCAATTGGCTTGTGCTGGCTAACACAGGTGTGGTAATGAGCGGATGGCCATGCTGCCCGATTGCCATGCCTGAACTAGCTGCGCTTATGTACAATATGCAATGCTGAATTAATTGTAAAACCCAGTAAGAGGAAGCAATAATTTGTAACGGTCTGTGAGTATAAATCAATAGGTATGGATATAAACACAGGGCAGGGGGTCAGTATTAGGCCCGAAATTATTTAACTACCCACTTCCTGAAGAACCTAAACATAACAGTAATCTCAGGATCATCAGATTTTCACAATGATATAACATACGGGTAAAAAGAATGATACTCTTGAATCAGGCTTGGAGGCTTCGGACTGGCCCGACTTGGAAACTGATGACTAAAGTGAGGATAAACCCTCCAACGGTGCTCGCGGCCAGTGCTACCTTAAGTACGGAGATAACTCTGACAGCCACTGTGGACTATATAACAAATGGGATACACTATGTTGGCTAACTTTGACGATGAGCCCCTAAACCCCATAACTGAATGAACCACTAATGTCGTCCACATACCAGCTTGAAATATAAGGAGCAGGCAAAGTCTCAGCGGACAAATGCCAGATTAGAAAGGTGAACTGTTTTTTTCTTTTTTTTGTGTAGCACTATGGGCTTATTTATTTATCTACCAGGAGAGAGCTCCATTTCTGAATGACTGATCGACTCAACATACGTTGGAAGTGGAACCAAATCTGTGAACTGATCCAGACAGTATGTTTGTACAGCCTGCTGATTTGAGTAATCAAACCGTCTTGGTTTCATCTGTAGCATCATGTCAGTGAACCCCCCGAGCAGCAACGACGCCTGCCTGAGCATCGTGCACAGCCTCATGTGCCACCGGCAGGGCGGGGAGAACGAGGGCTTCGCCAAGCGAGCCATCGAGAGCCTGGTCAAGAAGCTGAAGGAGAAGAAGGACGAGTTGGACTCGCTCATCACCGCCATCACCACCAACGGAGTGCACCCCAGCAAGTGTGTCACCATTCAGAGGACCCTGGATGGGCGTCTACAGGTGCGAATGATTACGGTCACGAGTCACAACAAGCGCGTTGCATGTTCTGTTGCATTTTTTGGGGGTATTTGTTTATTACAGAGTGGAAAAGTGGGTGCAGTACCCTCTCTAGATGAGCTGAATTTATAAATAATTTTCAAGGATGACTCTAGAAATGGCACTGCACCAGTTTATCGAGAAATGAATCATGGACATTTTGTTATTTTATAAAAAAATATTCTAGTGAATGTGTAGTGTTGCCTACATACTCTAATAAATAAAAAATGTAATAGAACAAAATATGAAAAAACCCTCTTTATTAACAGTTCACAACTCGCAGGCAGTGCACACATGCAAACCCTGTCTCTTTGCCAAGCTCTCCTCCAGCACGCTCCCTCACTCTTTCCTTCTCTTACTGTTTGTGTCTTTCTCAGGTCGCAGGGAGGAAAGGTTTCCCCCATGTTATTTATGCCCGGCTATGGCGTTGGCCAGACCTCCACAAGAATGAGCTCAAGCATGTAAAGTTCTGCCAGTACGCCTTTGATCTCAAATACGATAATGTTTGTGTGAACCCCTACCACTATGAGCGAGTGGTTTCTCCCGGCATCGGTAAGTCAATGTATGAATAATTGCTGACTGATATCTTTTTGTAGTTGTGATCGTTTTTGTTGTAGTATCTTGCATGATCTTAGCTTGACTTCCAGTAACACCATGTATACACCAAAGGAGTTTCTTAAGGAATAAGTTACTGACATAGTCTTGCCCTTTTCTTCTTTTGTCCTATAAAGTTGGTCTAAGTCTCCAGAATACAGGTGGGTTTCCAACTCAACATTAGTATGTTTCTCCATCACATACCAACAACTTTTTAACTAAAGCTTAGACAGAAATTATACTGTTTCTTTAATCTTTAAAACAATCTTGTTCTGTCCCTTTCAGCTCCTCCAGGCAGGCTGATTAAAGAGGAGTACATCCATGACTGTATTCAGATGGACCTCCCTCCAGGCATGTCTCCGTCAGACCATCCAGGGCCACTGAAGCTGCCCCCTCCAGAGCACTATGGTCAGCCTCTACCACCACTGCAGCTGCCTCCTGAACCGTCGTGTGGCCCCCCATCTGTCACTCTATACCCCAACATGTCCCTCTCGCCAACAGGTAAGAGGCACGCCTGTCTGTCTGTCTCTCTCTCAAACGTGTGTGTGTGTGTGTGTTTCATGCTCACTGCCTGACAGGCCTGAGACTTCCATCTTGGGCAGGTGTTTGGCCTTGAGAACGACCACATTCAGCCTGTGAGTGACAGGCTGGTAGGACAATGACACCAACAGCTCGCCACGGCTCAAAAAATACAAAATAAATATTTGGGGGCCGATAATCGATCAAATATATAAAACAGTGCACTTTTCTGTCTCTTGCACCCTAATATAATACATATATGATCCTAAATCTCAATAATATGCCTTCACTCTTTGCCTCCTTCTCTCTCTCTCTGTCTCTGTCTCTCTCTCCCTCTCTCTCTCTCTCTCTCTCTCTCTCCTCTCTCTCTCTCTCTCTCTCTCTCTCTCTCTCTCTCTCTTCAATCCATCTTCTGTCATCTACTATCTTCTGTATCTGTCTATCTGGGGCGTTGGTTTGTTTTCAAATGTAGGTGGGAGAGCTTTTTGTAATAACTGAGGTTTCGGCCATTAAATATGATATACTTAATAAAACGTCAGGGGGGGATTGCCGTATCCAGTGTATAATGAAAGCCTACGCCCCTGCTATCTACCCATCTATCCACCTACCTACCTAACGACCTCTCCAACCATATATCCTCTTGGCAGTGTCTGGCTCGGGTTCCATGCTGTCCCTACAGGGAGGTCATGGGGAGGGTCTGTTGCAGATTGCCTCCCCACAGCGTCAGGTCGTGACACCAATGACCTCTATGACTCCAACGCCGTCACCATCCACTCCTACACAAGGGGCGACTCAGTCACCTCTGCAACCTCCACCCCAGCCGGGACAGAACGGCTACAATAGCTCCAAACACACACAGACCGCCTTCCACAGTAAGCACACACAACACACACTGAAACACCCACAACACACACTGAAACACCCACAACACACACTGAAACACCCACAACACACACTGAAACACCCACAACACACACTGAAACACCTACAGTACACACTGAAACACCCACAACACACACTGAAACACCCACAACACACACTGAAACACCCACAACACACACTGAAACACCCACAACACACACTGAAACACCTACAGTACACACTGAAACACCCACAACACACACTGAAACACCTACAGTACACACTGAAACACCCACAACACACACTGAAACACCTACAGTACACACTGAAACACCCACAACACACACTGAAACACCTACAGTACACACTGAAACACCCACAACACACACTGAAACACCTACAGTACACACTGAAACACCCACAACACACACTGAAACACCCACAACACACACTGAAACACCTACAGTACACACTGAAACACCCAACACCTACAGTACACACTGAAACACCCAACACCTACAGTACACACTGAAACACCCACAACACACACTGAAACATATAGCCCGCACAAATTATACTGGACCTGTTGATTGTACAGTTAGCTCTAAATCACAAATTAAGATAGAGTTGAACAATTCTACACAGAATTCTCACTACACAAACACTTCCCCAAGCAAAGCTATACAAGCCTGAATTCTGAACACAGGTCACCTCTATGGGTTGCTTAAGCAACCGATCCAGAACACAAATATAATCCCAGGTTGTCTAATATCCTTATGCTTATACACTTTTTTTTTGCTTATCAACCTTTTTGTTTCTGAAATTCAGCAACTTGGACAGGCAATAGCACAGCCTCCTACACGCCGGTGGGGGCCCCGACACAAAATGGGCGTGGTCACCAACAACCTCCACTCCACCATCCAAATCACTTCTGTAAGTAACTGTAAATGTAGAAAACGTTTTTTTTAAAGATATATACATTGTCTATAGAAAGGTCTATGAATATCTACAGCCTTTTAAAGATAGAGAACTGTATGAACAAACTCACCGGGGCTCATTCCAAATACTAATTTCTGTTTTGTTTACAGTAATATATACATTTTCATACAATCAAAGTCTGACTTTACAATATATGAAAACCTTTAAGGTTCTTTAGGCATTTTTTCAGATAGTCTGATCTAATAGTATTTATAGCAATCACATCTGTGATACATGACCGCATGTTTGCACATTTCTTGCTAAGTCGGGCCTCCTCCTGTAACATTTCCTTCCTGACGTCTCAGGGTCTCAGCATCACGGCTCTGCCTCGTTTCCTCCTCTGGTATCTAATCACCCAGGTAAGCCAAACCTCGACGTGAGCACCTCACACACGCACGCACTGTCTATACAGTGCACATGTACAGTGCATACGGACATACCTTACATAATGTATAGCGCACCCTTGTTCCCCTGCTCAGGGCCGGAGTTTTGGTGCTCCATCTCCTACTTTGAGATGGACGTCCAGGTGGGCGAAATGTTCAAAGTCCCAGCCAGCTGTCCCGTGGTGACCGTCGACGGCTACGTGGACCCGTCGGGAGGCGATCGCTTTTGCCTGGGCCAGCTGAGCAACGTTCACCGCACAGACGCCAGCGAGAGGGCCAGGTCTGAGCGAATGTGAATAAGAGATGCTCTTCAATTACATATGTAGACGGGCAATGTTTGATCGCCAGTCATGTTTTGACGGCTTGTTCACGTAGTTTATTTGTTGATACATTTTCCAATTTGATTTCATCTCGCCCCTGGGAAACGAAATGATGGTAATCCCCCCCAAAAATGACACAGTATTTACTTCGTGAGAAATCGTGAGCTTTCCCTTCTCTTGATTCGCTCTCTCTCATTTTCAGGTTGCACATAGGTAAAGGCGTTCAGCTGGAATGTCGTGGAGAGGGGGACGTGTGGATGCGCTGTATGAGCGACCATGCGGTGTTCGTCCAGAGTTACTACCTGGACAGAGAAGCGGGCCGGGCGCCGGGGGACGCGGTTCACAAGATCTACCCGGGAGCCTACATAAAGGTAGAGGGTGCAGCGTGGCTCGTCGTGTTGTTGAAAAGGGCACAGGCACAACTCACTGACAAGGAGCTAGACAAGAGAGAACACCTCAAAAGAAGTGACAAAAGCTGCATGCGCGATTCAGTGCATGACAGCACATGAATACAGATAGAATTTAAAAAGCAAAGAGACAACATAATTCCGTGAACAATGTGTTTATTCAGGCACCTGCATGAGTACCAAAGAACTGTGCCACTTTTTTAAAGCACTGTGTCCAGTGCCTACAGTCTACTATACAGTAGGTACCATAAACTGTTCTGCAAAATGGATGCAAACAATATTATTATTATTATAATATTAAGGTCACCTTGACCTATTAGAACTCGTCCTCCACTCTGCATACACACTCTAAATTCAACCTAGTGCTTAATCTAAGGGAACAACCTCCCCACTGCTACAGCTGTGGAATCCTATTTTGAAACGATGAATTGCGGGGCCAAAGTACTTTTTAAATTGAAGCTTCAACAAAATGACCAAAATTAATTCAAAATGACTTTCTTGTGAGTGTGTAACTCATGTTTTAAACAGTGTGACGAAATATCTCGTCTGTTTCATCTTCACCTTCACTCACCTTTGCCTCCTGCCTGAAGCCCTGCATACCAAATCAAACCGAGTGTCACCTCATTGCTGTAATCAAAATACATTTTCTGCACCGGTCAGAAGTCTCGTTACCGCTCTAGACGATGATCCTTCTTCTCCAGGATGATGCCATTCATGTGTTCTCTTCCTGCAGGTGTTTGACCTCAGGCAGTGTCACAGGCAGATGCAGCAGCAGGCAGCCACAGCCCAGGCAGCTGCAGCGGCTCAGGCTGCAGCCGTAGCTGGCAACATCCCTGGGCCAGGCAGCGTCGGGGGGATCGCGCCTGCAGTCAGTAAGTAAAGTGGAGAACAGTGAATCGAATGTATAAATAAGGCATCGAATCATGCTTTCGCACCATATAAATATAGACACCCTGGAGAAGCTCCGTTTAGTTGTTAATGATGATGTCTCTCTCTCTCTTTCACAGGTCTTGCTGCGGCGGCAGGGATCGGCGTGGACGATCTCAGGAGGTTGTGCATCCTGCGGCTGAGCTTCGTGAAGGGCTGGGGGCCAGACTACCCCAGGCAGAGCATCAAGCACACTCCCTGCTGGGTGGAAGTCCACTTGCACCGTGCTCTGCAACTGCTGGATGAGGTGTTGCACACCATGCCTTTGTCTGACCCAGGGCCTGCCAACTGACTGCAGGAGAGAGATGAGGACTAGTCCTTGATGGGTTGGTTATATTACATGATAGACACACAACTATACGTATAGACTCTCCCCATATCACTGAGACCTACAGGCAGTGAACTAGATCGATTACACTATTGCTTTTACAATCAAATAGATGCTACTGACGACTCACAAACTCTCTGACAGGTCTGTGAAACCACTATCACACTAAATAACACGCCTGTTGGCATGCACATAAAAAAGGTTCTATTAAGTGCAGACTCTCTATGACTTATAAAGGAATCGTTTCACTCCTACACAAAACACGACACTACAACGAGAACTGGAGCAGTAAGTTCTACCCGTGGAAAATCTGAATTTATATATTACCATAACTTATAATATATGTAATGAGTAAATGTCAGTTTGTCTTTCAAATATTTGAATGCACTGTAGACATCCAGGGATGTGTTTCAGAAACCAAGTGTACCCTGTTAACACTGAGGTACTGTCCAAACGTCATCACGGGGACCCTCTGGAGCCTTTAGATATCCACTGCTCACACACACTTGCACCCCTAGCATCTCAAGAACACAACGAGGCGGGCACACACAAACACAAAGACTCACACACATACAAAATTCAAAGTCAGTATTTCAAGGTAGATTCAATGTATTGCTGGCTATCTACCGGTAGACCAACGAAAAAGACATGGCAACTAAGGGTACAGAACCATCATGATTCAGAATGTCTGAAAACACCATTCTGGTGGAAGCAGCAGCTGATAAGGACCTTGACAGCCAATGTTTTGGCATCTCTGTGTTTGTATTGTTGTTTTTCTGTGTGTGGATGTAAACGCAACTAGTCAGTCATTGTTGGCATTGTTAATCAGAGCGCCCTAATAACACCAGGGACTATTCTCAAGTTCATTTATTTTCTTACCAAAAGTCCAAATAATCGAAGCTTTAAAATAGTGATGTCTGTGTTTGTGATGAAGCAGTAGTTGTATGTAACTGAACAGTTTGCCATATGGTGAAACTCACCAAAGCCAGATTACCTCATGATGACAGTGCAAACCCTCAGTTTAACGTATTTCAGCCAAAACCTCAGATCCTTAGCACTCTGTCCCCTGGCAACGTACCCCACACAGCCTCACATCAAGCTTTTGTTACGCCACCAAAAAAATATATGAGTCTGGAAATGGATTCACTTGAAGAACTGCAAGGCTGGATCCAAACGGCAATACTGTGGTTTTCAGCTTTATCGGTTGAAAAACTAGATATGACGCAGCATTTGATTTTTGGTGTTTGATTAAAGCGACTTGCATTTCCAATCGTTTTAAGGAAAAAGTTAGATGGCTCAAATGACATCTGTTGGTTGGCAGTTTTGACTGTCTTTACTTTGCCCCATAGGAAGGTTTTTAACTTAGTCAACTGGTGGTAAGCCAGAAATACTTTTGAACAAAGCCGACTCCACAGACTGAAACATGAGTGCTTGCTTATATTGACAGGTGAAGCATTCCATCTGGTACTCTTTTTCTACTTGTGCCTTTCTGTTCTTCAAATCCGGCTTGTTAGCATAGCGCCTCTCACAGACAAGGGGATTCTGTCCTTGTGCGTGGTCATTCTAAAGTTATGATTAAATCGTTATTCCTTCATTGCTATTCCAAGCCACATTGAATGACTCTTCTCTCAAGGTCAAAAGGTCATCTCTCCTCATAAAGAAATCTGAGCTGTGTTACCATTTTTGTGGGTCACAATATGTCATTTTTTGACAATGTTAATGTATATCTAGTATTAAAGGTTGTTGACAGAAGAGAGGCAGAGTTGCAAGGTTTACAAAGTTGGCTCAGGTTTGAGAAAAATTAATACATGTAAATGAAGTAAGCCTTCATAGTAATTGTTGGCATTTAATTCAACAGCTTTAGTGATCAAACCGGCACCATATTTAGACTATCAGGAATTTGTGCCTTTAGTTTTAGTAAACATCAAACTGGGTCAGGGGTCTCCAACCCTATTCCTGAAAGCTATCTTCCTGTATGTTTTCACTACATCAAAAATCTAGCACACCTGATTCTAACAATTAGCTGGTTGATGTGTAGAATCTGGTTAGTTATAACTGTGGTTTGTGCAAAAGCCTACAAGCGTGAAGCTGAACAGGAACAGGGATGGAGACCACTGAACTAGACGACACACCTCACAATGGACTGTAAAGCTAACCACACTTTGTCTTCCTTTGTCTATAGATATACAGTCATTTCTTGGTTGATCATACGGGTGACATTTACATGTGTTGTTCAGTTGTGAATGAGAGTGTGTTTGCTTAAAGAAAACTGGAAGTTGTCACAGAGCACCAATGCTGTTCATGTTTAGTCTTTCCCCAGATTTATTTTTGAAGACTGACACTTAGTGGTGCTCTTGGGTACTGCTTATAGTCCTATTGATGGTGTTATTTAACACTCAATACTCGACAGTAATGACCACATCCCAAAAAGTAATGCTATTAATACCTGTGTGGTCTTATTGGCCTTACTAAGATGTTGTGATGGTGTCAAATATGAATTTCAAAACGTTATGCCCTTAGTCTTAAACTTAATCTGTGCATGCACTACACACATATTAGATTTACCTCATTTCTTGTGAGCTTTATTCAGGGATGAAACATGGAATTATGTCTGCTGGGGATTTGAAAAAGCATCATTATGCATGGTGATCCCACTATGCCTACATTTTCAACATATTGTTCCCATGTTTCAGTTATTTTATATGTTTTTATGTCATCAAATGAGTCCTGTCTCAAAAGGAATTGGACTTTCAGCATTGAATTTTTGGCAGAAACTATATACAAAATACGTTATTAAGTGTGAATCAATTTGGCTATTTTATGGCTATAGTTATTTCTATTATTGTTGTAATTATGGTTATTTTATTGTAAAATCGACGTGCTGCTCTTGTAACGTTGACTGTACACCAAAGTGGAATAAAAAATACAGCATTGTCATTTTTATAAAATCTTGTCCACATGTGTGCTATGTTTGTATTTGAAACTGATTTTGATTGAGGTTGCCTCGGTAGTAACAGTAACAGCATGTTTCGTAAATAATTGGATGACTGTCCACTGAATACAGATTCTCAAAGCAGATACATTTTTACCTATTTTTAAATGCTATAGGGTACACAATAATTTAAACTAGTACTTGGATTTATTAGAACTCCTTAGGCAGCAACTGAATTTTAAACCTGGAATCAAATCAAATTACATTTACGTTAATTTTGAAATAAATGTACTTCTGAGGTCAATAAAGCAGTGAGTTATATATTCTGCAGGGATCCGTCTGCATTCTAGAGAAAAATGAATAAAACATATAAATGAAAATCAGATGAGTGACATTTAAAATTGTTAAGTTGTGAATTAATGTTGTTTGCTTAAGGAACTGAGACGAAGAACTCCCACAGCCAAATTCACTGTAGCTCTGAGATATCAACGTTGTGAGACAGTTATTTTTTACAAAAAATGTTAACTCTATATATAATATATATATGATGTGCATAGGCATATATTTATATCATACATGAAAGAATAAAGAAACCAATGTATATCAGTTAGGCCTATGCGATTCCTGAACTCACTTACTGACATCCTACAACAAAATGAATTCCTGAAATCCAGGTATAGGTTTTACTTTTGGTTTGCTATCCCAACATTTCTGGGGGAGCCCTTTCTATATAACTGACCAGGTTTAGTAAAAAATAAATAATCTAATTTACATTAGAAATTGGGAAAATTAGGCTATAAGAGAAAGCACATCCTGTCTAACTAACTAGCAGCCAAAACAGTCAGTGTAGGCCTAGTGGCTAATTTGTGTAGGGTTTTGCTACTGTTTAGGGTAGGCTGTAGCATATAGGCCTGTGTCTGCGATTGAGAAAAACAAATTCAGTGTAAGCACTATGTCAATGATGCGTAGCCTAATTAACTGTACAAAGTAAAGTAAAGCTCCTAAGCACCGTATCGCGAGTTTACAAACTGGGATGTGTTGTGGACATATGACAGCACTAGAGACAGCCGCGAGGGGCATTGTACCAGTGCTACCAAATTTGTCAAACATGGTGGCGCTATGCGCCTAAAGCGGTCTCCAGGGCCAATAGTACTCAGCATCAGCCGCATTCTGTGTCTAACCCTACAGAAGTGAACAGGCTACACGCCGCTACAGAATCATTCACTTGAGCTACAGACAGCAGTCGGAGGTGAGGAAAACGCACCCTTCAGAAACTGCATAATCATTAGGCCCAGCATCATTTTGGACTGGAAAAGGGAGGTTATCGCCCAGTTGACTTGTGACCAGGAGAAGTGGAGAGACGAATATCATTAATGGAAATAATATAGAGCTGTGTTTCTTGGCACCCTTTTTTCAGGGGTTTTTCCAGACGTCTACGAGATTATTGAAACCTCAACATGGCTGAGGTAACCAATTTGAAACCAACATATGGTAAGTGCTAATATAGTAACATCTTACAATATGGATTTAGAAAAATACGTCTCAAATAAATATAGCTTATATTCTACCAGGTTGGCTATTCCTCCTATTGGCCTACAGTAGCTCTATATCTACACCGAGGTCTATGGATCCGGATTCTGGAAAATGTTTATGCGACAGCCTTCGCCATATATTTAATTTATTATATCATATTCTATATATAATAAACATGTCATAGGCCTAATTATTGGTAGGCTATAAAGTATTGACAGGCGAGAGTAAAGTGTAGCTGCGATTGTGCATCTCTACTGTGATGCTTTAGCCCTTTCCCCATAATAGTTGGTTTATTATGGGAGATTTTACTCCGACAGCTTTGAACGAACATTGTCGTGATGTCTATAAGCTATATTTGGACCAAAATGTTTAACTCAGATGTTTAACAGTATCCAAAGACAATTTGTTAGACCGAGTCCCATCCCTTCAATAAACGCAGCGCGTGTGGGTTAGGAGTGGATGACGTTATGTCTTTTCCGAGGGCTTGGCATAAACTGCCCTCTATATTTTTGAAGAACATGAATGATTTATAAGCACATTTGGGTGGGGACGTTTCTGTGTAATCGAGATGCATAAAAAATCACTCGAGTTGTTGGTCGCGCACAGCCGCACACACTTATGGCAGAAATGAAGGCACTGAGTTCATGTGAGTTAAAGGGAGTGATGCTTGAAATGCAGTAACCCAATACGGGGATGTGGGTTTGTTGTACCAAAGGGAATAACGGAAAAGTAACAGTGGGCAAGAAAAATAAACTGCTTTACTGTGATGACCTTACAATTGAATTGATACCCACATGGATGTGTATAGATGCAGTTTATCGCATTGTTTAACAACCAGGTCCTAGAGATTCTTTCTTCCAAGCCATATAAATTACTCATATACTGTATACTGTGTATCATCCAGTCAGATGTTAGAATCAGATCCTTATAGGTGGACATGCAGTGACATAGGCTACTGTAATTGAGTGACGCTCTCCCCTAACCAACGATAGTATCTGCTTACTTCTTCTAGTTGCTTAACATTTGATGTACATCATGTTTGACTGATCTTACATCCATGTCAGAGCAGCTGAAGCCATATCTATGAGATGTAGTGAATTGTATCAAACTGAATTCTAGTTGAAAATGACTTACTGTTTTGCAAAACAAGAGCATTGTTGTACTTGTTGGGTTATGGTGGATCCCAGTTTCATTAAGGATATATTACCTACTTGAAAATGTAGACAAAATCTAATGACATTAAGTCGTGAAGATGTTGTCTACAGCAGATCTGAGAGAATAGGTTTTCTTGACTAAATACTGGAGGAACAATCCCAAGACCCGCTGTTAGTTATTAGCCAGAGAAAGACAGTTTCACGAGGTGAATAGCTTTGGGCTGTGAAATATCTCTCCTTGCTTTTAAAGTTTGAGATGAAATTGAGTTGGCAATTCAGAGGCTGAAAGGCTACTGCTATAAAAGGCTTCAAATGCACCAAAATGGACGGCCGGGTTCTTTGACTCATTCTAAGAGGATTTGACATGACAAATGCACCAACCGCCTTATTGACGATACCTAACCATACCTCTCCCTCTACCCAGAGGTGTCCCCAGTGCTGGCAGGCTTCCTTGGAGCAGGGGTGTTGGTGGTCTCCGTCACCGTGGCTGTGTTCCTCTGGACCTGCTGCCAGCGGCGCTACCGCCGGATGACGGGCGCCCACAAGTCAGGACACTGCGACCCACTCCTTGACCCGCCCTACAAATTCATCCACATGCTTAAAGGCATCAGCATCTACCCTGAGACGCTGAACAACAAGAAGATCGTCCGCGTGGGTCGGCGTGCGGGGACGCCGCTGAGCGAGGCGTCCAGGGGAGAGTTGAGTCACGGCAGAGAGCGGGGGAAAGGGAAAGGAGGGAGGGTTTTGCTGGTAGATGCCGACCCCAAGGCAGGGCTGCTCAGAGGGTCCTCCCACCTGCAGATGAGCGACCTGACCAAGAGGGCTGGTCAGCCCAGGTTAGAGCGGACTCTGCCCATCCGTGCTGATTACTGCTGTCTGGAGAGCAACTCTGGGGGGAACAGCAGCAGCAGTAGCTGTGATGCCAGCGGTGAGATATCACCACCCGCCTTAATGGGCACCCTGTGCCTAGCAGTAGATTATAACTTCCCTAAGAAGGCTCTGGTGGTGACTATCGTGGGTGCCAAGGGGCTACCTGCAGTGGGTGAGCAGGCAGGCAGCTCCGATCCTTATGTGAAGATGACAATCCTGCCAGAGAAGAAGAACAGAGTCAAAGTAAGAGTCCTCCCAAGCATACTTTCACAATAAAAGCTTACACCTAACAGTTTACAGTAGTACATACATTTTGTCCATCCAAACATTACAAACAAACATCAACTTCTCTTTTAAAGTTCAAATAGAAAACGTAATATCAAACATGTCAGACCACAAAAACAATAAATTTGACAAGAGATAATGCATTTCGTTTTATGTGGAGGAAATATCTGTCCCACACAGATAAACGATCTTTCTGATTATGACATGATTTTATGACACATAGTTGTATTTCAAACAGTAATCGAGGAAGACCATCATCTAAACATCCTATTGACGTGCTAAATCCTCCCTCACAGACACGTGTGTTGAGGAGGACCCTGGATCCGGTGTTTGATGAGACGTTTACCTTCTATGGAATATCCTACAGCTCCCTGCCCGAGCTCACGCTCCATTTCTTGGTGCTCAGCTTTGACCGGTTCGCCCGTGATGACGTCATTGGGGAGACAGCCGTGTCCCTCGCTGGGCTGGACCCCAGTACAGGACGCGTCCACATCACCCAGCCCATCAGGAAGCGGCATGTCCAGGTAAGGAGAAAGAGAGAGAGAGAGAGAGAGAGAGAGTGAGAGAGAGAGAGAGAGAGAGAGAGAGAGAGAGAGAGAGAGAGAGAGAGAGAGAGAGAAAGAGAGAGAGAGAGAGAGATAGAGAGAGAGAGAGAGAGTGAAGGCATATTATTGAGATTTATGATCATATATTTATTATATTAGGGTGCAGGTGCAAGAGACAGGGAAGTGCAATACGGAAGAAGGAAATACAAAAATCTATTATTCAAGGATTGCTTTATATATTCGATCGATTATCCGCCCCAAAATATTTATTAGTATTATTATTCCTGCAGTGCCTGAGCCGTGGCGAGCTGTTGGTGTCATTGTCCTACCAGCCTGTCACTCACAGGCTGAACGTGGTCGTTCTCAAGGCCAAACACCTGCCCAAGATGGACGTCTCAGGCCTGTCAGGGCAGTGAGTATGAAACACACACACACGTTTGCAGACATACACAGAGTTGTTCTCCGATCCTCCAGCAAATCAAATAGGAACCTTCAACTTCTGCTTGTCATTATGGATAGAAGTCTTCCGACATGTCTGACAAGAAGACCAAGGTCACATGACTACTGCAGAACAGGGATCAATGAGTCAATATGAAGACAACAATATAATAATATGAACTTAACCATGGATAATTATATAATATATAAGGTAATACAAAGTCATAATAATATAATTCCGTCTCCTCAGATCCCTACGTGAAGGTGAACGTGTATTATGGCCGCAAGCGCATTGCCAAGAAAAAGACCCAGGTAAAGAAGTGCACGCTCAATCCGGTCTTCAACGAGTCCTTCATGTACGACGTGCCAGCTGAGCTCCTGGGCGATGTCTCTGTGGAGTTCCTCGTGGTCGACTTTGACCGCACCACCAAGAACGAAGTGGTGGGCTGCCTGGTGTTGGGCGGCCAGAGCCCCATGCCCCCGGGTGTCATTCACTGGAGGGAGGTTTGTGACAATCCTCAGCGACAGATCGCCAAGTGGCACAACCTGGGAGAGTTTTAGAACTGCTCAATGTGTAACAATGTTTCGTATCTCAGTTGCTGAAAGTCGAGTGGTTTCTGTGCACTGTCAATGTCAAATCATTCTCCCCCTCTTTGGGAAGAGGTGTCAATGGTGGGTTGAGGTGAGGCATTTGCAGTTCACACCAGAATAGTGCATAATTGACACCCTTCCCATTTCCACATCTTGCCCCACACATCTCTATATATTGGTGGATACAGTTCAATATATTACTTGCATGCCTGAACAGTATAACACTGTACCTTGGGGAAATGTGGTCACAGATTGAAATTCACCTATATCATTTGGTGTCTTTGTCTTTTGATTCATTGGAGGGGAACAGTACCTTGAAACTACACAAAACTGATCTTATGTAGTCTGGGCTATGTTGCTTTGTATTGATATATGGCTGTTGAATAAGCGGAGGAACAACTTTCTTTTGCGAGACCGTTATAACTGTAAGAGGCTGCTTTTAATGGGTGTTATTATGTCAAGAGAAATTCCTTTTGAACTGGTTTGATATATTGCATACATCTACTGCAGGTCAGACTACTTTCAAGTCTTAATGTAGATCTGTCTCAATATTTTATGGCAGCACTGATATAAAAAAGCTAATGTAAGAGCTTTTCATGTGTTCAAAAATTATGAATTGGCTTGACAAGCTTTCCTCCTATTTTCTGTTTAACAAAATTGAGACACTGTTTTTTTAATGCTTTGCTAAGAATACAATCTAAGGTGCCTCAGTAGCACTCCATCTCCTTGTTGTCTCCTTGCATACCCCTGCTTAGCAAACAAATCGGCTGAGATGAGATTGTACTTAAACTCACTCACTTTAGTACTGCTTGTCATGACCACATAAGGTGGTGGTCATGGTAACCTATACAGTCCCAGTGGGAATGGACTATTCTGCTGTAGACCACTGAACATGCAACGCTGTAATGTGTTCTCTGCATGTCAGTACTCAATCACCCAGAAATCCTAGCTTTTCTGTGAGATATTGCAATGCCACTGATTATCATAAGTTTAGTTTTGAACTACATTTTACATTTCACAAACTGTAATACATACGACAATACTTATATTTCATCATAGATACCTTGATACAGTCTAAACGTGTGTCAAAGTGTCAGTTCCTCCAGTGTCCTCTCTTGTCCTTGTCACATTTCGTTCCTCTGTCACGTTTCGTTCTCTACAGGGAGGTCCTTATTCTGTCAAGGGCTTGAAGCTTGTCTGAATAATAGAGATCAAACAACCCCTAGCTGTCATGGTTTACCTTCTCATTGTTGTGTGTATACAGAGTTTCCTACTATATGCTAGCTGCTCAGCACAAGTGCATGCAACTGCTCTTTAAGCTCAAAGCACTTGATTAAATGGTCTTGTTACAGCCATGCTAACACCGTGTCCCTACAAAGAGATACAATATACTAGTGAAGTGAATTTTTTTTAACATGTTTTTCAAATTGTGCTTGGTACTCGGAAGCTTGTTTGGTAAATGTTAATAACCACAGATGTATTCATGTACAGTAGCCTACCTGAATGAACAATGCAGCTTCAGTGGGAGTGTTGGGTATTGGGTATAGCAAGGGTTCGACCAAGGAGAGAATAATGTGTACCGTGCACTGATTCTTAAAGCTTTGCTAAGTGGTCATTTTATATTAGCTCTCTGAAAGGCCTGATGCTTTACTGTTTGTTGTTTGCTGTGGTTCATTTGATGAACGTGTTTATATTTGAGCTAAGCCTTGGATCATCATAATACTTTTTTCTTCTTTCACTTGGAAATATTGTATTGTATAAAGGTTATAATTGTGCTTTTTATATCAAGTTGACATATCTATTCACAATACTTATACTTATCATTTTACTGAGCTTAAACTGAAGTTTACCGAAGTCACTCCATTCATATAATTTTTTTATTTTATTTTTTTATCTCTAATGAAGCCATCAGAAAGAAATGAACCTATGTTATTGGTTTGCCTTCCTACATGAACTCATCAAATGTACAGAAACAGTTTCAATGTAAACTATACATCAAGGTAATTTAGGACAAAATAAGAGCTCTCAAAGAAACACTACAAACCTGTTCTGTTCTCGGAGGTTTCCGCCTGGTCGGCTTATTTGCAAATAAAACAATATTTCACAATACTGTTTAATAAAACGTTGCCTGTGTTCCATATGCTTGATCAAATTCTAGCATTTACATTTCTTTGAGGCGTTTAATATATTTAAGTCTATGTAGGATGTGATTGAGTTTTGTGGACAGGACAGGACTGGAACAGTGTACAGTGGTGTCTCGCCCTGACACCATAGCCTCAATTGAGTCTTGTAATGGCACAGATAAGTGGTGGGTGGTGGCTTACGTATGTTTTCAGCATATGTCACTCTGAATTTAGTGATTACGTGTCCTAATTTTGAGTGTGATCTCATAGTCTCACTATATCATTATTTGGAAAAAAGCCTAGAGATTAGTCAATGTGGAAATGTTTGAGCTTTGTGAATTTAAACAACCACACACACAAACACTTATTTTTACTGCAGTTTAAATTGAAAATGATGGTTTTGCTGAAATAATAAATATGAATTATTACACTTTAAACAAAACATACACAGATATTCTTTGTTGTGAAATCTCCTATATTCCACGTTAACGTTAACGTGTCAGTCACTTTAGTCTTGGTTACCCAGGACCAATATAAAACCATATCCTGTTCCTGTTGCTTGTTTCTCTTAGTAAATAAAATGAACACTGCAAATAATCTGAATGATGTGCCCACAATCACTGAATACCTTAAAAATGGTCAGAATCTATCTTTTATGTACCATTGCATATAACCATTTTTCTTTTGGGGATTTTGATTTGAGAAATGTTTAATATAACGTGTAAACTTTACAGTGTTCCCAAGTTCTAAAAGACAGACACACTACATGACCCTTTATGTAATAGTTGTTCCATTGAATGACACACTGTTGGGCTTCTGTAAATGTATTACATTTTTGGGGTGCATCTTATTTTTGCCATGGTATAGTTTTGTGTTACATCATCACTACTTTTCATATCCTCTCTTTTGCGGTTAGGTAACAAACCAAGGGGCACATTTATTTAGTATGTCCAATATTAGTTATAATTGATTATTTGCCTTGGTTATAATTAAAGGATTGCAGGTTTTAGTGGATAAATGCAACCCAAGACAAATAGCCTACTCTGACCAATCTGCATCATTCTAGAAAATCTATGCTAAAAATATAACACTGATGTTAACTTGTATGTTCAATTTGTAAAAACATTGAAAGTACAAATAAAAATCTCCTGGACTAATTTACTTCTCTTGTTATTTTTTTTACTATCTGAGAGCTTGGCTAAAGTTGTCATGATTTTTTAATAAGCAAAGCTAATGATCATCATAAATCCTATTTTCAACTCTTAAACGTTTTAAAACCATAAAACTGATTTCATTGCTGATCACAACTTGATTCTAAACTTAGGCCTGACATCTAAAGCAACGGGCAGAGGGACCCTGGGACAAACTGTCTGCAAGCCGAACATGGTATGCTGTTTACAGTTGTTAAGAATTTTATTATTAAAGAATAATCCTCAAAAACCTAACGCTTACTGAACACAGTGTTGACTTGGGCAATTATGAACAAAGTCGCTTTGTGATATAGGTAAGTCATTATTGCTTTTGAAACAGACATACATGTGGTTATTTATATTTGATTTGGGCCCCCCCCTCCCCACCTCCGTAAATAACTTCGATGAATTGTAATTTTCAGAAAATATGAGTTTGAGTAACAAATGTCTATCGCGTGTTTCGCCGCTATTCGTGTAGCTTGTGGGTCATGTTAAACCAAACCAAAAAGGCACTAAAACTTGGATAAAAGTTGCTTTGTTGTGCTAAAGCATTTGGCTACTGACGTCGACCATGGCATATGCCATTGAAACTATGGAAATAGGCCTGCTAAACAGTGATCATTTTTGTTAAAGCAGTTCGCAACTAATCGAGAGCAATGCCATGAAAATGTCATGGTGAGTTTTCGAAGTTTTAGTAACTTCAAGTAATGTTAATCTCGTTTGTTGTTTGACAAAAATGTCAACGCCTAAATATATATATAAAAAGCATCAATAGGCTATAAGTGTTCACTGTAATGCTCAAACTGTTCAAGTATGCTGACAAGAGTGAAATAAAATCTCAGGACGACGAAGGCTTAAAAGCTACAACAAAGTGGCCTGATTTTGAACACAAAGTAGCTGCAAAGTCCGAGGCCTGACCAATAGAGCCCGGACTCTATTATGTGCAAAGACCGTAAAGAAGTGAAGGAAAAGGAATTGCGGTGCGGCAACCTGGGCAATGTCCTGTTCTTTCAATTATTACAGTTTTTCTACAATATGCTATTGCTATTTATTTAACCGGACAAAAATAGTCATACATTTAAATTATGGACAATGAAGACAAACACAAGTAGGGTATTGTAATGGGCAACGTAAAGCGGATATGGAGATACATTTCAAATCTACCGTTAATACATATTTTACTTGTAAGCCCAAATAATAATCAACAGGTGATGTAGATGTTAAATGATGTTTGAAATGCACTCTATATACTACTCAGTACATTTAAGCGTTTGCATGCAAACTCTCATGTTGACAATGCCCCATTATTAATGCCACAACATTAAGAAGTCACATGACATTGAGCGTCAACTCAATATGACTCAGTTCCTCTTTGTTTGTGAAGGCTAACATAGACTACTCTGATAACTTGGAAGTCATATGACCGTCAGATACATGCTCAAACAGAGTTTTTATTTTAAGACTGAGTAGACTTTAGCTCCAGTTCTGTCCTTGGACTCCAGTCCTCACCCTGTCCTACTCAGTAAATGCTTCCTAAATGATGCACGAATCCTAAACTACCAGGCATATCCAAGTCACTGAAAGCCCTCAGCCCTCTTGCTCTCAAGAATCTACAATATTCATGTAACCTGTGCACAAAATGTGCCATGTTGAATGTTCTGTGTAAGAGGGTGTGCAGAATGGATGTGTGTTTGTGTCTAGTCTAGTTGTGTACAGTGTTATGGTTTGTGTCCTCACGTGTACTTGCTTGTGTTTGTTCACATCAGTGTGAATGGAGTCGTCGAGGGGCCTCTCCCGTGAGTACAAGCTGGTGATGCTGGGAGAGGGAGGAGTGGGCAAGAGCGGTAAGTAACGTAATACTTTTATCCTAATCATGAACTTCCACATTCCACTCGGTATATTCCTCTTTGCCCCTCTAGTCTTCCTGAGGTAAAGTGATTATATGTAGGCCTGCTGGCAGAAGTTATGTTAAGTGCCTACTGGCAGACGAGCCATACATTGAAAATGGATGAAGTACAAGCTTGTAGGCATAACCACTCTCAAGTTTATTGTGCCTTTTTCTACACACACACACACACACACACACACACACACACACACACACACACACCACACACACACACACACACACACACACACACACACACACACACACACACACACACACACACACACACACACACAGTTAGTCAGAAACACTCTGTCACTTGTAGGCACTGCCTTTCTTTAACTCAGAGGGGAAGTCTGAGTGGCTGTCGCCAGGAAGATTAACCAGCACCTAGCACCCTTACTTCTTCTTATGTTTGTTGCCATGGAGACTGACAATTTCACTGGTAAACACATCATACTAAGATTATAGTCGATGGTGTTGTGTGTTTTATACTGTAGGCTATCATGCCTGCTGTTGAATCAAATGTACCCTACAGAGATGTGTCTGTGTGTAAGAGAGTTACAGTAAAAAGAGAGTTTTACAGATAGAAAGAAAGAACTATTAACAGGCTGAGTGTTGTATTAGTGTGTCTGTGTGTGGTACATATAAGAATACTGCCTCTAATCCTGTCATTAGTGCTGATTTAGGGGAATCCACATTCTATGTTGTCTAGTGTATGGTAAAACAGTGAAGATATACAGTATGGAACTACAAAGCTACACAAAAAGACTCTCTTTCTCACCACACACACACATACTCAAACTCATACATTGTCTCTGTCTCTCCCCTCAGCCATCATTATGCAGTTCATCAGCCATAGGTTCCCTGAGGATCATGATCCAACCATAGGTGAGACAGTCATCGAATGTTAAATGTCAAGTAGTGACCAAAATATAATTACTGATATTTCACATAAAACTGTGTATTTCTGTGTTGTATTGTGGTGGAACCAGAAAAAAGATCAAATGTAGCTTATATATCCAAATGAAAAGAGTGTCACATTCTGTACCGCCGGAAGCACGGAGAAAAGAAAAAAAACTGAATAACTGTCTGAGGTAGATTGTAGTCAAGCATGGACTATCTCAAGGCAAGTCCATGACTTCTCCATAGAAGATCTTCTATGGTCGATATGTAATACACTGTTGGCAACGAGTATAGCTACAGAGAAAGGAGTCCACCACCATCTACTTGGTCTTGAATGTGTTCAGTAAGAGGTGGTTTCCTCTTGCACCAAACTCCCCAAGCCCACAACTATGTGCCGGTACACCAAATAACAACAATGTATTCATTCAGCACAATGAGAATGGGGATTAGAACCTGTGACCTCCTGATCGCCGTCAGATGCTATACCACTGATCTATAACCATGTGCCCTTGTCTATACCACTGATCTATAACCATGTGCCCTTGTCTATACCACTGATCTATAACCATGTGCCCTTGTCCACCCTTGACCCAGTGATAATCATTCCAAATCATTAGGTTGGTTGCAAATTTCACTTTAGTAAAGGAACGCTTAATGAAACGCTTATGCCACCGTCCCTTTTTCAGAGGACGCCTACAAGACGCAGATCCGCATCGATGATGAGGCAGCTAACCTGGACATCCTGGACACTGCGGGACAGGTGATGCAGCTGTCCATCCATACGTCTCTCTCCTTCCCTCCCATGTATTTACTACTCTACTTTATTTGCATTACCTCAGTCTAGAAGCTATTGCTGAGTAGTTTTGGGTCAACTAAACATCTCAATGGTTTCAAGTGACCATTTGAAGGTACGTATGACACATGCGTACGCACATAGGGTATATAGTTGAGCAGGAATCAGCAACTCTTTTCAGAGAGGTGTCTGAAATAGCAATTACCCACTGATTTGGTGGATTTTCGCTTTTGTTCAGCGGGTTCAACATGACAATCCCCATGACCTATAACTGTGTTCAACCACAAGGAAAACAAAAGTCATGTATGGTTTTTCCGCAAATACTCAGACAATGAGATTGACATCCGTATTCTCACAGGGTGTGCTTGTGTGTGAGTATAACATTAGCACTCTGGAAAATGTCATGCTCTGATACACTACACCCTTTCTCTCCTATGTACACCCACCCCCCCCACCCCTCTCTCTCTAGGCGGAGTTTACGGCCATGCGGGATCAGTACATGCGGGCAGGCGAGGGCTTCATCATCTCCTATTCCATTACCGACAGACGGAGCTTCCAGGAGGCCCGCCACTTCAAGCAGCTTATTGATCGTGTGCGCCGTACGGCAGAAACCCCTGTGGTGCTGGTGGGCAACAAGTCGGACCTGGCACACCTCCGACAGGTAAGGAAGTATAGAGACGCCCCTCATTGCTTGGGCAATGCTTGGTATTAAATGTGGTTTGAAAACTATCGAGAAGAGTCACACGTGACCAGAAATAAGGTGTGCAGTGCATTGAAAGGTAGTAGCAGTTATGGGAAACGTGTCATACTTTCACCCACTAGGTGTCAGTAGAGGAGGGCCGCGAGCTGGCCAGGGAGTTCCAGTGCCCCTTCTTTGAGACTTCGGCCGCGTATCGCTACTACATCGACGAGGTTTTTGCCGCGCTTGTCCGCCAGATACGGCAGCGTGAAGCGGAGTCTGTTCGAGGAAGTGAGAGGAAGACGAGGAGGAGCCATTCCTTCTGGAGCCGCATGCGCTCTACTTTCCACAGGAAGCAGCACTCAGAGCACTAAGGGGGTCACTATGGGATACGCAGCCATCCATTAGACTGGTATCTTAAAGTTAATACTGTACCTCTTGTGAGGGGACCATTGACTCTTATATGAGTTCAAATGTTCAATGAGGAATTAACAGTAATTAGTGTAGATAATAGCATTCTGTAAACCCTATTGAAGCAAAAACATAGCAAATATATGTTCATTGTTTTAAAAATCGGTCTAGCTTTTATTGACTGTCTGTTACCATTTAGTGATGAATGAAACAGATTAACTTTCTTTTTTCTCACAACGCTGGAGAGGGCATCCTGAAATGAATTATTTGTATTTTTTTGCTGTTGATGAAAATATGTTGGAAAGTCTCCTATATGGTGAGGTTGAGGTCCCATGAGGTTAGGTTTGTGGAAACGTATTCTATTCAATATTCTATGGGTTTGAGATGTCCAGATGACTTATGTGAACTGATTTGCAGATGGCAAATGATAGTATATACTGTGTGTGCAACAATTACTAATAGCTGATTTATACCGACCACAAGCACTCAAGGATGTACTTAAGTACTTCATCACAGCAGGTTGATGTTCAGTGGAGGTCCTGATTTGGGAATCTATCTCCTGCTTGATACTGAAAATCCTACTAGCATTTATTTTTATGAGGTGGACTACTGTCCCGCATGGGAAAGGCATTCAATATTAATGATGAGTATTATTATAAATGACATTCCATAACATGATACACTCATCAACTAGACACAACAATACAATCATCAACCACTGATCAACTGATTTCAATGTCATCATTGAATTTTTGAATTTGTATTTAGTTTGTGTAATAAATTATTTAGTTGTGCCATAACTCCATATATGATCTCAGTTATTTCACAACCTATGAAACTTTTGATGCTCAGCTCCAACTTCAGTAGATATGGTAGGCCTACACATTAAGAACAGATGTTACAAGAAGGTGTTTGTTTTTTTAGGGGTAATGGTGGTAAAGCTCTCATCAGTTGATCCAGATTTAGACTAGCAACTGGCTAGTGAAATGGCTAATATTTCAATAGTAAATAAATAAATGCAATTTAACAAGGTAGTATTTTGATAGACAGTGACAGTGTTCATAGATTGTTCAAAGGAGAAGCACGTTTTTTGTTGAAGGGCAAAAATATGAGCGGCCGTGCCTGGAAACTATTGGGCCTCATAAATTATCATACATTTTCGTAAAAGATATACATGCAATGCCTACTATGAGCCAGAACTAAAAGGACCCCATAATAATACTGACGAATCAGGTGGGGTGGTTATTCAGGCGTCTGGGGTAGGCCGCGACTGCCCACACACTCCTGCACAGTAGGTGGCGGTGTACGGATGTGTAAATTGGATATAATCCGCCAACCAAATCAAAAGAAGAAGACCAAGTCTTGCTTTACCCTGCTAAGTAAGCTATATTCACTGGGTTAGCTAATCGAAGTTAGCATTAAGTGTCAGTCAAAGTTAACCTAATGGTTTCCGTGGTATCGAACATTTTAGCTGTTAATCAATTTTTTTTACTGCACAGATATAACTGCACTATTTTGGGAATTTTTGGGGAATTTTGGTTAGCTACATAAGGCAACGACCTTTCTGGTACTGTAATCACGGTTGCAAGCGAAAGTTGCCGTTTTCTTGGAGGATGGATTCTTGGGTTCGGTTTAATGCTCAGAGCCAAGCAAAGGAGAGAGTTTTCAGGTAGGCTAGTGTACATTTTATAAGCCAAGTTTTAAAGTTGTGTAATTTGTTAGAAAGCTATTAGCTCTAGCTATCGTGTTTCAGCCATAAGCAAATATTTGATATAATAGTAGCTATTGCAACAATAAATGTACCAATACTGTGCTGATATAAAGGTACTTTTTTCCTTATCCCCAGTTTATACTGGAATAAGTGTTCAAACGTTGGCAAAATACCTTTTATATAGCTTGTAATCTAAATACTATCACCAACACAAGTCAATGCATGTTGACATTTAAGGAAACCAGTGGGCTAACTTTCAATCAATTGTGGAATTGTATAGTTTGGCAATAATCTGACATGCATTTTGTCATACAGGGCTGCACAGTATGCTTGCACGTTGTTGGGCTATACCCTTCAGAAGGGTGGGAAAGGTTTGGATTTCCTCAACACCGTTAAACAGCTCGAAACCCAAATGAGTCTCATGAGAAAATGTAAGTGAAACATTCGAGCTGTCTCAGCGGCGTCTCCTTTTGCGTCATGTCATGTCTAACTGACGTCTCTTGTATTGTGCTTCCCAATCTCCGTGACTTGCATCTAATTTCTGTCTTTGTCTTCATAAAACCCCATGTTAACACAGTGATGCGTTTGGGGAACTCTGCAGAGGCCCTGGAGGCAGCAAAGCGAGCGGTACACCTCTCTGACAGTGTGTTGCGATTGTGCCTGACCGTAGCCCACCTCAACAGGGCCATGTACTTTGCCTGTGACAATGTCCTTTGGGCCGGTAAGACAGGGCCTCTTGCCAGACCTGGACCAGGACAAGTGGAGCCAGAGGTCCTTTAGGTGACGTGAGCTTCATATGCATGTTGCATTCAGTCCTCACGTTTTGGTTTGTTTAATTTTCCTAAGTGTGCTCTCTCTCTCTCTCTTTTTCCCCTTTTCTCACTCTACAGGTACTACCTCTTTGCCCTCATCCTCAACCTTACCCGCGATGCCTATGAGATAAGCCTTCTCATGGAGCGTGAGGTGCGCTCTAACAGCACTTCAAAGTCCAGCACTTCCTCCTTCACCCCGTGTCCCCTCATTCCGGAAAACAGCGACATCCCCTCCCCCTCCGCCTCCCCCATTTCCCCGGCCTCTTTCTCTAGACTCCCCTCTGCATTGATCCCGTTCCTCTCCAGACGCCTGCAGCGACAATTCCACTTGCTTGTGACAGTGCTGCGCAGCAACCCACCTCTGCTGCTGGACCTGTTGAAGAATGCCTGCGATGTTTTCATCCCCCTGGACAGGCTGGGAATTTACCCCACCGGGACAGGCTTTGTTGGGGCCTGTGGCCTTGCCTCTTCGATCATCTCCATACTCACCATTATCCACCCCTGGCTGAAGCTCAAGCCCTGAGGAAGGGGGATCTCAGGAGTACCCAATGCAGGTGGAGTTAGGTGGGGTCAAATGTGGCATTTTAGGAGAGGTTCTTGAGATGATAGCCGTTTACGGGTAGTTCTATTAAGCTTCGGACATGAATTTTCCAATAATTAAAATTTCCTCAATCTCTTGGTTTGAACGGTAAGAAAGGTTTGTCATATCAAATATTGTTCTGTTGAACTATTTACACATAGAAGGCTAGACAACATCTCTGATATCTGGACCTACAGTACCAGAGTTATCAAATTGGCCTTATCTTAATTAATTGGAAAGGTTACATTTTACAAGGCCACGGTTTTATGTTGCGTTTTTGTAGTGGCAATGTGTGATGTCAGGAATGCTGAGGGGGCAATTTCAAATAGTTCTAGAACATACAGCTGTGTGGAGCACACACAGCATTCGGCCATGCTTTGATACCAACATTTAATCACTTTCGATGTGTGGGTAGAGCAGCTAACACAGAAGCCGTAACACCTCACTAATGTTTGTGTTAAAAAGCAATGAGTTGGTCCCATGATACTCATTGTCTGCAACTGTTGTTTCCTAAACTGCACTGATTTTACATGTAATTGGTATTGTATTAGACTTGTACTACAAACAAAGTAATCCATGTTTGGAATGTCCACGTGATTCAGCCAGTTTGGAAGAGATCAGCGCAATACAGCATTAGATGACATTGCAACAATGTTATCTAAATGGTAAGCGCAATCAGGTATGACTATCCAGAGGTATTTTCAGAAACAGAAAAGCTTTCTTGTACAGGTCTAAAATTGTAAATATGTTACTGTATATGAATAGGCTAATGCCAAATTAAAATGCATATATAACATTTTGTTTTCCTTTAATTTAACATTGGTGTGTTCTATGGGAAATTATTACATGCACACACAGAATGAAAACATCTGGTTCTGAGAACAGAGACAACCAATAATCTACTACTATTTTCAGTAGTAAATGATTATGACTGACTTCGACTTTGTCACATATCTCTTAGAGGGAGGGGAGGGGGGTATTAATCCATGAAAGTGAAAATAAATCTGCTTTAACATTCTGTGCCTGTGCTGTTTACCTCACTTCGGAATACAATATGGCTGCATAGTCAAATACAACTTGGGTTACCCAATCCCTATTGACTTTCATGTTGTGAAATGTTCCTTTAAGAGGAATGTTGTCAGTTGGTAGTAGTGTAGACTGTTCAAGACCCACTTGACAGCCAGGTACTTCTCCTCCACTGTCACTTCCTGCACGGCGGATGTAGACTCCTTACAGTGAAAACAGACATGTAGACTCCTTACAGTGAAAACAGACATGTAGACTCCTTACAGTGAAAACAGACATGTCAGGAGCCTCATCACCCCTGACACTTCTGTTTTCACTGTTAAGGGCAAGCTGGAGTCTGGCTGAGTCCTTACACAGACAGTTCTTCAGGTCTTGGAAGTCTTATTAACATGTCCCTGTCCACTTAACCTTGATAGGGTTAATGGTAAATGGACTGCATTTATATAGCGCTTTTTTTCATACTTCAGCGGCACCCAAAGCGCTTTACAATTTTTGCATCTCATTCACCCATTTATACTCACACTCACACATACCGACGGCGGCGAGCTGCCATGCAAGGCGCCGCTCTGCCCATCGGGAGCAACTTGGGATTCAGAGTCTTGCTCAAGGATACTTCGACACATGACCTAGGAGGAGCCAGGGATCGAACCGCCAACCTTGCGATTATCAGACGCCCCTCTCTGCACGCTGAGCCACAGCCGCCCCAGGGTGATCCGCCCCTTGTGAGCTCAGTCAGGACTGCCATTGAATGGGTAGGGATGAAGCGATGACAACACTTTCCAACACTAACCTTCTTTACCTGAGTCTTGACCACCTGTCTCATGACAACCTCCATACTGCACTGCATTTCTGAGTCTGGACTGGACTCTTAGCTAATAATTATTATATTATTTTATGAAGAAAAGGGAAAGTCCGCCTATGGAATGGAACAGGTGGTAATGGTAATGGGTAAAGGTACAGCCTTTTTAATGGGTAATATATTAAACAAAAAGGATGAATTTGAATAGATAAAACAGAAATTAATCCATACTGTTTGCAACAGAAGACTTAAGACTTGGGAACATCTTTCAACATGTAAAACTTGACCTATCAACTAGATTGAGGAGCAATTTATATATATCGTAATCATATCTGACAATAAAACACTTGAACTTGAACTATCAGTCTCTTAAAAAAACAAATTATGACCTTCCAATTATGACCTTTGAACTGCTGAATCAGTGGTATGTGTGATTGATGAATTCAGCATTTTTTAAGCTAAGGGGCACTATGTATCTATATTTTCTATTGTTTGAGAGTGGGAATGACATTTTCCCTACTTTTTGTTTTGATCACTAACAAAGTAGCTAGTGATTGTAATGTGAGTAGTGATTGTACATGTCGCATACCTCACATTCTAGAGCCGTTTGCTTAATTTTGAAGACAACATGGACTCTTCTTTGAGTTGTAAAAATAAACAGCTCTATCCATCTAATGATCTAAACAGCTGTCATTCAAATATGATATTGTCAGGTGTTGCAGTTTAGATTATGATAATGTAAGCACAATAAGATCCTAATTGTAGTCACCCTTCCTGTCCCTTTTAATGGCCAGTCTAAACTCATATTTAGTTGAAACAGTGAGGTTTTTACAGGATTGAATGTTCTGTGTTCTTTAATCAGAAACTTTGATAAGACACCCCTGATGGGTAATGAGTAATAGCATGTAAGATAGGGACCCTTGGACTTTAGAGCGGATTGCCTTAGTGGCAGATTGAGCGACAAGGGTCAATCTAATGTTATACACTAGGATAAACAGCCAATGAGGAGGCAGTATGAGGCCAACTTAGCCAATAAGGCTAAATCTGTAATATTCTCAGTATCTTCTGAGCAGCTATAAGAACCACAGGAACCAAAAGTATACACGGGTCATAACATTCCTGCCAAACTGGTGAGTCTCTCTTCGTCTCTCTCGTCTGTCTACCAAACTCAGGATCAATTTCATCTGTGCATTATCTGTAACTTAACTGAGAACTACTTGAATTGCTAGCTATTCCAAACTGCATTGTTAACTACAAAGATTAACTTCATAAGTTAGTAGTACAAGAAATATACAAATATAATATTTATAAATTGAATGACTGGATTGGAAAAGGACATTTTAAATCTGTTGTGTCTTTAGGCTACACTTTGTGACATACAAGAAACATAAACCTTTCCAATGTATATAACACATGTTACTTTTTTATTTCAAGGTTCACCATTCAAAATCCACCATGAAGTTCTCCCTTATTGCCGCCGTTCTTGTCGTACTTGCTTTCGCAAATGGTATGAGCACATTCTTGAAGTTGTTTTTCTACACTCCAAAATGCCTTTATTTCGTTGTTAAAGATAATGTTTTATCAACACCTCAAATATTGTTTATTGAGTGTTTCTATTGACTGATTTTAAACACTGATTTATTGATTTTCCTTAGGAAGTCAATCAGCTGATGCCCCTGAACTGGACAAACTGAAGAAGTACTTTGAAGACCTTACGAGCCAACTGGTCTCTGCTACCCAGGACTTGTCAGAAAAGATCAATACACAGGAACTGGCCGGCCAGGCACAGTAAGTCAAATTAACACCTATCATTACATTAAAGTATTACCCTTTGTATAGGTGTATGTAGAGGTGGCATTTTGTGACACAGACTGAGGAGTAGTTGACCACAGCGAGCCACTATATGAAACAGCAGCCAATGTGATTTGAGCCATCCACTTGGGGTTGTGTTCAGCCTGAACCAAGTCGTATGCATGACCAGTAAGCATGTGCTGCTGTTTGTGTCTCTGAAAGGACCCTCCTTCAAGAGGGCAGGACCCAGCTGGAGCCTCTGGCAGCCCAGATCCAGGAGCACCTCAAGCCCCTCGGTGAAAACCTGAAGGCCCAACTCAAGCCTATGGTCGACAACTTCCAGACTCAGATGGAAGACATGCTGCGTAAACTGATGGACCAGACCAAGACAATTGGAAACTAAACTAAGCTCCAGTAATTCCCTATTTGGGGTCAAATGTAGTCACCATCACCCCTTTCAGTCTTGACCATCCACATGACGCCAGACATCAGACATTCACAGGCTGTGGACCTATGTGTCCCATAACATCAGTTGTCGATAGATATGGACGTTACTCAAATCACCATTAAAATTGGGAACTTGTTTCATATGGTCTATTTTTGTATTGTTTATTTGACATATTACATACACATTTTATACATTAGATATATATATATATATATATAAACATGTAATTCTTAGTACACATCTGTGTATATTGTAACAGTGTTTTGCAAGCTTTAGTCTACATTTTCACACAGTTTTCAAAATGGTCTAACCCCAACCCTTTGGAACCTAAACCAAAATTGATCATTGTTTACAAATGTACAAAAACAAAACAATTTTTCAGGACAACCAGGGACTGCAAGATAATGCTATAATATTTGAACTAGACAGGCCTAGTTGTATTTAATATTAATGAGGAACAATATCCCCCCCAAAAATAGTCAACCAAGTTTTTTATAAGATGTCACATGTAGAAAGGGTACTAAAATATATATCTAGTCTATGACATTTGTGAGATTTAGGAGTCTGAGAAAACAAATATTCACACAGGAGTCTGCAAGCAACTAAATCCTTGGTGGAAATAGATATGCTGTAATATAAAACACTTTAAGTTTCAGTAGCGTAACACCAATGTCTGGACTGTGGAATGTACCCAGAGACACTGAGGTCAGACATTCACTGATGCTGTTGCCAAAGTAATCAAACATGAAGTATATTTCCTGTGTCTGTCAGGCACCGGCTGTAAGAAGTTCAGGTCGAAGTGACCTGATGAGCAGATCAGGCCGTTGCTAGGTAACCGACTTCTCTCGGGGAAACAGTGTGCGCAAAGTTTAAGACAGAGATACTCCATCTGAGAGATTCACCATTCCGAAAACATGAGGGCTGGAAACTCTTTCCCAATGTTTTTGGCAACAAAAGGTCCTACAAGGTCGTCCACGTAGCACTCAGGGGTGATTATGGGCCATTATTTAGTATATAAGGACGTTTGGGGCATTGTCTGATTGTCTTCCATCGTTTGTCTGTGTGCGACATGCTGAAATAAACCATCAGCTCTTTTTACTTTTCAAACAACCTGGTCTGAGTTTTTCTTCAACATCATCTCAACGAGCCATTTCCAAACACATTGCTTTCTGCACTACATTACTGCATCTTGTACGTTTGTATTTTTTGTCATATAGTATTTTTTGTATTTTTATATTGTAAATTAGGCAACTTATATTTTATTGTATATTTTATTTTAATTCTAATTCCACTTTAGTATAGATAGTATAGATATATAGTATAGATATTAAGTATAGATAGTCCACATATTTAAATTTAAGGTTACTATATGTTTATTGTATACACCTTCCTGCCAAAGCAAATTCCTTGTCTGTGCAAACTTTCATGGCCAATAAATCCCTTTCTGATTCTGATTCTGATTCTGAAAACAAAAGTAGTAGCCCATTGTTAAAAATATTTTTTTTCTTTTAGCATTTGCAAGTTTGGTAAATTTGGGCCTGCTGTTGCGCTAGTGGAGGTCTGGGGGGATAACGTTACAGGGGTGCCACTGCACTATTATTATTATTTACAAAGCATTACCCCAAACACCAAATATTCAAAGGTTCTGATGGGATCAACTTTGTTTTTGTTACTGTGTTATAATAACCAAGGCACTAAAAGCTGTTCCCTGCAAAGTTGTGGGATAGAGTAGCCTACTTAATAACAATACTTGTGGTGTAGACAGGTAGGCTGAACATGGCTTAATTAGGCTTTCTTAAATTAAGCTGTTGTGTGACCTATCATTTTGTTGCTGCAATTGCAGAACTGCAATTTTTGAAAGCACCGCAAAGTGCGCCCTCTAGCGTTTATATTGTGTACCAACCCCTTCTCAGATTTCTACGCCATAACGGGGTATGTGGAGGCCTCGTCAAAAGCTATCATCCTATTGTTACTTCTTTTAAACCAGCATCTAAAAGCTATTCAGTACATTGGACCATGGTCTAAGAAATCGAGATTCGCTTATTTTGCGTAGAACTCCTTTTTATCATAGCCGACCGATTGGTTTACGTTTTTTGGATTGATTATTTAGAGGGGAACAATGGAATCTATCCGTCCTCAGCGACTTCAACCAGGGATAGGATTTGGGGTTGGATCAACAGGGACTATGCGCTCTTCTCTCCGACCAGGGGTAACAATTCAACCCGTACCTCTACTGCCGTCTCCGGCCTCAATGTATGCTTCATCCGGCCCGCCACCACCTCTCCAACTACACAGCTTCCATGGAACTATTGGTGCGGGACTTGGAGCCGGAGTGTCTGGTTTTGGGCTATGCAATCCAGGGAACCCTACAGTGTTGAAGGAGGCAGTGGAGGCTGTGGTTCGAAGTTTTGCGAAGCATACCCAGGGCTATGGCAGAGGTAACCCACACAAAATAAGTGACGTTTTGTTTGGTTTAATTTTGTGTTAGTGTTGCTATTATTGCACTGCAACTGGCAAAAAGGCAGCCTTTGCAGACAGCCCCGTGCCACTAAACACTGTTAAAAACTGACTTCAGCCAATTATCTTCTGTAGTCTAGTCTACTTTATTGGATTTGTGCACGCTGTGGATAAAGGCGTCTGATAGGCCTAGATCAATAAAATGTAGGACAGTAGGCTAATTGGAATGAAAATTAAATGTGTGACGGAGTAGCCTATAGTCGCATGTTATAGGCTAGTTTCCAAATGCATTGGCATAGAGCACATAATCCTAACCACAATCTCTCACATTTCTAAATGATTAGCTCTATAAACCTATATTTATGTTTGCCATATTTCGACATAAAATTACAGGTTGTCTATTCATGGTGGATTCACGTTTACATGGAGCCTACACGAATATTCAACTATTAGCCTATTTCGAATATGCCAACATTCACAATGTGAGTAGCCCAAACAGCAAAGATATAGGATATTCTGAAATGGGCCATGATCCATCATTTTTCGATGAAGACTTGGATATGCCGAAAATATTCGGGTTTTAGGAGCATTCCTTACATAGCCTACAGCGTATTCGTCATCTGCATCTCAATTGGGGGGTTTCCCGGAGTTTGCGAGACAAGCTTTCCTGTCTGTTATGGTCATCTCTGTGCATTAGGCTACAAACCAACTAGGCTATTTAGGCTTAATTGGAGTAAGCACGGCTAGGATTATTAGTGGAAAATTCATTTACGTAACACATATAAACAGATGAGTAGGGGCGTAGGTTTCATTAGGCCCAGTCTGGGTCGGGACATGGCCCACCCACTTTTGAAATACGGCTCACCCCCCCCCTCCCCCCCTATCCTTGTTTATGAAGAAAATAATATTAAACCAAGCTGTCCCACCCACATATGAAAACAAACCTACGCGCCTAAGGAATATCCTAGGCCTACAGTTGTCTTTTTCGGAATAAGGGAAAAACCCCGGAATATTTTGTGCAGTAGGCCTATAGCCTATAATGTAGGCATATAGCCTACCAAAGAACAGTCGTTTTCAGTAGCCTACTTAAGATAGGCTTCATGTAAAGAAAGGTAAACATCTAAAAATGTGCATCTAATAAAATGTCTCCCTTTCAGTTAACGTGGTGGAAGCCCTGCAAGAATTTTGGCAAATGAAACAGTCGAGAGGCGCTGACCTCAGGAATGGAGCGCTGGTAGTCTACGAGATGACGCCGTCGAACAACCCCCCCTATGTCTGTTATGTTAGTCTACCCGGAGGAAGTTGCTTTGGAAGCTTCCAGGTGAGATTGCTGTAAACAGGCTTTGTAATGTTGGCTGCGTCGGGGATGTAACACATTTGAGATTGGCATAGTTTGAGTTCTTAAAAGATTTAACGTAGCCAAAACATTCCAATGAAAAGTAGCCTAATCTGCGCTGCAACATGTCCACACAACACAATAACGTTATACATAAGATGCTCTAATGGAAATCTCCATAGTCTCATATGTGCAAGTGTACATAGGTAGGCCTACTGTTTCATGTGTTGACAAGTAACTTTTTTTTAATTCTTGACAGTTATGTCCAACCAAGGCCGAGGCAAGACGCAGCGCTGCCAAGATTGCTCTGATGAACTCTGTTTTCAATGAGCATCCCTCTCGACGGATAACAGACGAGTTCATTGAAAAAAGTGTTTGTGAGGCACTGGCTTCTTTCAATGTGAGTCATTTCTGAAATACAATTGAGAAATATCATAAGCATCCTACGAAATATACATTTATCCCATCCGTCTATGCATAGCAAAGTACAAAGTGCCTTCGATGGTGGGGATTTTAAGGTTGTTATCTTAAGGAAGTGATTATTCAGTGTATATATATGTTCATATACCATATACATGTTACCAGGGAAACAGAGAAGAGGCAGACAACCCCAACACAGGAATTGGGGCATTTCGCTTCATGCTCGAGTCCAACAAAGGAAAGTCCATGCTCGAGTTTCAGGTAAATACAATTTTAAAACCCTCCTCAGTCTTGAACAAATTAGATCCATCAAGCAAACAGGAAGTTTCCGAGCAGATGGGATATAATTCATTCAGTACAAGTCTAAACGGACGTTTTATTATACTATAATAAATATGTCTGTTCCCCAATGCAAAATTATTTGCAACATTATTTTATAAACCTTTGCTCTAGAAACCCCTAGAATAAGTTCAACACAACCGTTTCGCAGACAAAATATTTCCACATTTATTTTCAATTTAAATGGCAATAGCTGTCATTCAAGCTGAACATTCTTATAACCTTTATACTGGCAAGGGGCTGCCATTCATCATTCATAAAAACATAATAGGCGTTGCAAGTTTGGAGCTTCACTCAAATGCAGTGTGATTTTCTATCCTGGATGTCTTCACAGTTATGTAAACCACCAATTGTTTCCTTCACGTATTTCAATTTAATTTCAATTATAAGGCTGTTATAATTTATTTCTACTCATCAAACAGTTAGTTAAAATGTTTACTGCAGTATGCTGTGCTGTATCTTTGTTCCAGGAACTGATGACAGTTTTCCAGTTGCTTCATTGGAATGGAAGCCTGAAGGCAATGAGAGAGAGACAATGTTCCCGTCAGGTAAGACCTAGCTTGACAAAGAAGTCTTTCAGTTGACAGGCTTTGTGGGATTGTGTTAAATGGATGTACTGTTTATACACAATATATATTAGTTATAAAGTAGAAGTGCAAGGCGAGGTGTAGAAAGGGTTACCGTAACCCTAACCCTGCAAAAAATGGGGGCTGCAACAACTTCTGTTTTATTTACGGGCATTGCAATTTTACTGTATTTCCAGTGATAAACTGTTTCCCTTAGAATTCTTCCTTCTACTGTAGATACAAACTAACCTAATAACCTTTTGGTGTAAAAATCTAGTCACAAATCTACCAACCGCTCATTTTTCTCAATTACATCATTAAACGCAAATAACACATGAGGTGCAGTATCATGTTTCTAAGTAATATGGCCACACTATAAAATACATTATTGGGAAAAATGTCCCTACCAATGTTCAAACCAAACTGGAGGCCTTGAACAAAACCAAAGGTAATTGTAAGGTCCTACAAAGCTTTGTAAAAATGCTTGTAATATGTATTTAGTGTTCTGTATCTAGTGTTCTGTAGAGCCTAGACCATCAATATTCAGGATAAAATATTGAATATTGAATAGATTGCTATTTCTTAAACCTCAAATTGAGGTATTCTATAAAAACATATTTTCTGTTGTATCCATCTATACAAACTATCTTTACAAATCAAATAATGATTTTTATTTCTGTTCACAGGAAGTGCTGGCTCACTATTCCCACCGGGCACTAGATGATGACATGCGCACCCAAATGGCTGCTGATTGGGTGAATCGGGAGCAGGGAGTGGCTGGCACCATTGCCCAAGAGCTGGCTTCTACAGAACAAGAACTAGAAGAGGCCAGACTGGCAGGCCGAGAATTGCGTTTCCATAAGGAGAAGAAAGACATCCTTATGCTAGCAGTGGGTCAACTTGGCACTGCCACACTCCCCTTAAACTGCTAAGTTAAAGCCAGATCCTAAAGCAGTTATTTACATCATTCAATCAATTCAATCATTACTTAGGCAAGATTACCATTGCTTCCATCATTATACCACACAAGACAAAAAAAGTACACCCAAACAGAAACAAATGGGAAGAATGGAAGGGTGGTTAAGATTTGTTGATGCGTGGTGTCTATTCCCATATTTTGCCTTTACTGATGAATGTATCAGAAATATCAGTGTGCTGCCAAACACATGTTGTTAATGTGTCTGCATAGCAGCTTAACCCATTATTTTTTTTAATTAATGCTCATGCATAATGAGCAAGACTGAGACTGTTAGAAATCAATCCTCATTTATCCCTACTGCCATTCTGAACGTATTTTATGCATAGCTGGACAATGCAGTCTTTCAGTGATTTGGCTAGATTTGATCAAAACATGCTATGAAATTGGCCAGGACAGTTACTTGACCTTTCAAATGTATGGTCCAATTTTAATATTGTTGGGAATCTTCCCTTGTTCTCACATCTTGTGCAATAATTTTCCCTATGAATACATCAAAGACCAATTCTATCTAGAAGGTCGGACAAGTTAGTCAAATGTATTTAATCAAAGCTGTTTGGAACATTATTTGATCATTAACAAAGTTGAGCATTAATTGAAGCCATCACCAAAGGGATATATCACGTTTTTGAAGCCCTGTATCAAATTACAGAATACATTATGTTCACAGTACAGATTTGGATCAATATAGTTATACATTATATATATATATATAGTTAGTTATATAGCATTACAAATGTACCCAAACCTTTATTATATGTCTAAGTATTGCTACAATGCCCTGACAGACTGAAGCTGTTGTAGTGTAATGGTGAGAAAAGTGAACAATTTAAGGTGTTTTGGATGCAATGTTTTCATTAACCATACTTTCAACTTGCAAGGGAGCAAATACGTACTGAAACTAATCAGATTTATTTCGCAAGCCTACTGTCATAAAACTCACATCCTTCTACACTTCTACACGCAAAAGTGCAAAACATTGCTCAATAATTACAATTTTGGAGACACCATATAATTGGTTTGGAACTACCAAAGTAATAACTGAAAATGTTTCCATTTAAATATGTTTTACGAAGGAATACTTGTATGCTTATTTTACAGACAATAGCCACAACTCAATACATTTTATTGAAGCCATATAATTGTCTTTCATTCCATTAATTGTTTTCTATTTTCTGTCTATTTTCTGTCAGTGCGATAACCATGATAAGTATACAGGCTACTTTGAGTTTATTGTTAGTTCCAATATAATACGGTCTGTTTATATAATTTTCCTGTCCAAAGTAGCACCATTTATCATCTGTTGTAAGTAGATAAGTGCTTGGAGGACATATCCAAGTTACCTTGCTTCAAAAAAGCCTTCATTTTATCTTGTAAACCAACAGAAAAAACACATCTATGACTTTTAACTTTTTAACTGAGCATGAATTTGAAATTGTTTATCTACTTATTTTATACAGAGTGGCATTTTTTTATTACCGTTTTCAACAATTTGTACCTGAATTTATATACAGCTATTAAAAATGTTCTGAAACAACTTTCAATTTGATTTTAATGATTGCTTCTCAGAATCAGAATCAACTTAATTCGCCAAGTAAGTTTGCACAAACAAGGAATTTACTATGGCAGAAAGGTGCATATGGTAAACATATAAGAGTTTTAAATATAAAATGTAGAAAACATAAAATATAGAAAATGTACAACATATCTAAATTATTTTAACCACTACTATACTATGTAAAAACAAGTAATATAGGCCTACAATACAAATAAAATACGATATAAAGAAGAGTGCAGTGTGATTTATTCTAGATCAAGTGGTGTGTTTTGTAATGTTTAAGTCAGATATATACAAGCATAGAAATACAGTCAGTGGTTTATCATCGGTAGTGCCAATCTCATTCACCAACAAGGGGCATGTCTCACTCTCCCTGTCTCTGGCTTACTCTCCAGCGCAGTAGGTGGCGGTAATGAACCAATAACGGTCCTTGCCAGTCCTCAATAAACACCATAGAAGAAGGAAAATAAAACGGAAAAGCCTAACACGCGACGTTAAACATGGCGGCGGGGCCAATTTCGGAGCGGAATCAAGGTAGTCTATAATTAATAATAATTTGACATGTAACTCTAGTTAAATATATAGTTAGTCAATGCATGTTTACATTACATTGCAGCTGTGACACATCTAAGTTAGCGGTCTCCTTTCGTGCAACTGACCTGACGTCTCCAGTTCGTCGGACAAAGCAGCATACAGCTAGGCTAGGTTAGGCTAGCGAGGTGGCTACAACTAACTGTTGGTGGCTAGCTGTTTTTAACGTTTAGCTAGCACTTTATGTTTGTGATGGCCACAGGTAGAACGCTGGTAGCGTAGTAGTTAAGGTAGCTAGCTTACAACTTTATTTTCCCAGAGAAAATATAACGTTAGTCGTCATTGTAAATCGATAGTAGGACTCTGCCATTTTCGAGATTTCTTAGCGGGGTTAACAGTAATTCTTGAGTAAATTATGGAATAGAATAGCTCTAACAGCAGGGTCGACAATCGAACGCAAACATTTTGTTGGGGGGAAAATCATAGCATCGGTAGCCTATTGGCTGAATAAAGGATTGTGTATCCCTATACTATATCTGTTAATTTATGCTCCTAAACCAATACATGACATGAGGTACTGTAGCTCTTGCTATAGTTTATAGTAGCCTAATTATAACCTGTTAAGTGAAGTAGACTCTATTAGTGACTAATAATGTAGAAATAAGGTAATGTCTGAGAGATGAGTAGCTGACCAAGGACATCTTTCCACTAATGGGGATCATGGTGGAGAAGCATCAAAGGGGGATGAGCATAACTTATGTTGAATTGAATGTAACTAAAGCAGACGTACCTTTTTCAAATGTGTCCACATTTAACCTATATTCTGTTTACAGATGCCACCGTGTATGTGGGTGGTCTGGATGAGAAAGTGTCTGAGCCACTTCTCTGGGAGCTCTTCCTACAGGCCGGGCCTGTCGTAAACACACACATGCCGAAAGACAGAGTCACTGGACAACACCAGGGTGAGTTAGAAAAGGAACATATTTGCTTATTTATCTGTTACTTGGATTATTTCGTCCCCAAAGACAACTATTCGGCTATTTCAGGTAGAAAGCAGATTCTTGATTTTCCAAACAATCCTATCCGACACCTAAAGCTTGTTTGTGCAATGGAAATGAGAGAACAGGAAGCAAGTTTTGAGGCTCCAAAATGATTTTCAGACTTCTATTTCATAGAGCTAGAGCCTCGTGAAGCAGTGTCTTATGTAGTAGCAAGATAACTCTTGTAAGTAGTTGGGGAAGCTAAAAATTGATTGGTTTGGGAAAATATAAATAAAGTGCTTTTGGAGCCAGTAACATAAGTCTGCTTTCCAGTGAGAACAAAATATATCAGTTGTTTTTCCAGTTACAACCTGCATGCCCCAAATACTTGGTGAGCTTTAGAGGAGGAGCATCCAAGGCTGTATTTACATAGTTTTTGCAATTGTGTCAATAAGAGTTTTTTTTCTTCAATATTTAAAGACCATAACTCTTGAGGAATTGGATTGGAGTTCAGCATGTTTTTCTGTCACTCCCCAGGTTATGGGTTTGTCGAGTTTCTCAGTGAAGAAGATGCAGACTATGCCATCAAGATTATGAACATGATAAAGCTCTACGGCAAGCCCATCCGAGTAAACAAGGCTTCTGCACACAATAAAAACCTGGATGTGGGTGCAAACATCTTCATCGGCAACCTTGATCCTGAAATCGATGAGAAGCTCCTTTACGACACATTCAGCGCCTTTGGAGTTATCCTTCAGACGCCCAAGATCATGCGTGACCCAGACACGGGAAACTCAAAGGGTTACGCCTTCATCAACTTTGCCAGCTTTGATGCCTCCGATGCCGCTATTGAGGCCATGAATGGCCAGTATCTATGCAACAGGCCTATTACAGTTTCCTACGCGTTCAAGAAGGACTCTAAGGGAGAGCGTCACGGATCCGCTGCCGAGCGCCTGCTGGCTGCCCAGAACCCGCTCTCTCAGGCTGACCGGCCACATCAGCTGTTCGCAGACGCACCCCCGCCGCCTTCTGCCCCGACACCTGTCCTCACCACCCTGGGTTCAGGGATGTCCATGTCTGGTAGGAATCAATTCAAATCACCACATAGTAACAGAGAAAGGCTGAAAGAGATGCCATTCATGTTGATGGGTTTAAGTGTTTATGTATTACATGCGTCGTATTATATTGTTGTTGAACCTAAATTCACTTTCACGCAAGCTGTACACATGTTTCGTCCAATTATCTTCTAGACTTTCAGGTTGGAATGGTTTATATATTACACATAATGATGACGAGTGCACGGCTTGGGCAGGAAAAGACATGGGATTTTGTCTGTGCCTGCCCAAGGCTTGCGCTTGGCATCATTATGTGTAAAAATAACTCCAACCTGAATGTCTAGATCAGTGGTTCCCAACCCTGGTCCTCAGGGCACTCTGTCCTGCCTGTTGTTTCCCAGCTCCAACACACCTGATTCAAATGAATGGTCATAAGCAGGCTTCTGCAGAGCTGGATAACGACCCATTCATTTGAATCATGTGTGCTGGAGCATCTAAAACATGAAGGACAGCGGCTCTCGAGGACCAGGGTTGGCCACCCTGGACTAGTTAGAAACAGACCAATGACTATTCAAGCCCTCTTAACTCCCATACATCCTGTGCTGACCTCCAGCATAGTTTTTTTGCACTGCTGTAACAGCATTGTCTTCTGGTTTACATTTTCTTAAATTGTCACCTGCCTGTGTATGAAACTAAAGTGTCTTGATACGGTGTTGGTCCCCCACAAGCCGGCAGAAATACTTCAATGAGTCCTAATCAATTGTATTATACAGTACACCTGTATGAACGCATCATTATTTTCTACTCATTTATTCAGGTTATTTAGTTTGTCACTGATCTGTACATTTTATGACAAATACACTTTTATTTAAAGTATGCATGTTTTTCTATGTGTACATACAAGATTATATTTACTTTGATCGTGAATATTGTTTGTCAGTTTGAAAGATGATTCCATTTGATGTGCCATTCCAGGCATGCCTCCCCCAGGTGCCTTCCCTCCTGTACCCCCTCCTGGATCCATCCCCCCTGGGATGCCCCCTGGCATGTCCATGCCTCCTGCTCCAGGGACGCCAGGACCACAAGGGGGCAGTGGCGGCCCCCCACCAGGGCCACCTCCATTCCCACCAGCAGGCATGCATCCTCCAGGTAAAACTGCTATTACTGTAGTTGTAACTCACACTGGAACATCCCAAATAGACACCAGAGATCATTTGTTCCCTCGACTGTTGCGTTTTTTAACTGTAAGGTTGGATACTATTGCATACACACTTTAACAAAGCACTGATGGACTATAGTGTCTTCTAACTTACTGCAGTTTGAGTGACTAAGTAATTAGTTAGCTATTTGTATTATTTTATAAAGGTAGACTATAAAAAGAAATATTGATACTGATGCTTTTCATCACACTTAAATTGTATATTTCTATCTTCCTCAGGAATGCCCCAGATGTCAATGCACCCCCATGGACCCCCAGGTATGGTGCCTCCTGGACCCCCGGGATCCAATCAGCACAGGGCACCACCACCCCCTGGCATGCCCCCACACCCACACATGGGCATGCCACCAAGAGGCCCCTTTGGACATCCGATGGGTAAGTGTCTTAGAATATTACACCCAGTAGTGACTTCCCATATTCACAAGTCTCTTGACTAGAGTTAGTCTAAAGGCAGTTGTTCATGAGTCTGAGTCTGTGTTATGCAGCACGCTAACAAACTAAAGTGCATTTGATGACATGAATAACAGACAGAGCATTTGGTTATGACTGACTGTGACCTGGAACAATTAGTATTGTGTGTGTCCTTTTAATTGTAACAAGACACTTAAAAACATGGCCCCTACAATATAGGAGAGAGAGGTTATTGCTTATTTACTAAAATGACTTGGATACATGGTCAGATCAAACTTACTTGACTGACCTGGCTGTTTCCAGATGGCAAGGGCCATCCAAGAGTTTGTTTGCCACCCTTATGGGGCCCAAATGAATCTTCTATTTACAGTGTTTAATCCCCCCGTCCACCTTTCAGGTCACATGCATCCGGGTATGAGAGGACCCCCTCCTCCAATGCCTCCACCAGGTTACGGCGGTGGACCCCCGCGTCCACCTCCCTTCAGCTACCAGAGAGGGCCTCCGATGCCGCCTAGGCCCCCAGGGGCTTTACCACGGGGCCCAATGAGAGGGCCCATGCCTCCATAGACTGCAGAGGATTCAAAAGAGAGGAGAGTCGCTTTTTGTTTTTGTGTTTCTACAGATTACAATAGGTGAACAAAATGTTTTTTTCTTTTTATATTTTGTCTTTGTACATATCTCCACCCAGTGAGAAATAAACATTTTAATACATATAAACTGTTGACTTCATACTTCTTTGGTCTACATATCTGTGTATATATATATATTTTTCGAAGTACAATAGCTACATAACTTGATACATTTGATTAAAATCCTTATCACTTTCAACGATGTCAGAATGGATTGAATTTAATTATTTTCTAATTGTTACTTTTATTACCATAAAACAAGCCAGGGAATTAACACAAAGGACTGATGACATTTAATTTATCCAAGTTTATTATAAAAAGAACATTTCACTAATACTGATCATGGCTTCATGAATTGGAACTCAGATAATTTAACTACAACATTAACTACAACAGTTTTTCTTGGAAATTCATGTATTTAATGAGACTTCCTTTCCATGTATCTAGAACATGGCCAAGCAGTTCATTCAATGAATGGCTTTCTTTAGTGCAGTAAGAAATTGACGATCGAGAGGTACTTTCTAAAGTCTTTCCTTAAAGAATACTACCCTGGTTTAGATTGGTCTGTACTTGACAAAAGTCTGCCTTATGCATCCATCATACTTTAAAATGAGAAATTATACATGTAAAAAATGTATATTGTTTAGATAATCAACAAATGAAGCAGATGGTTACAACATATACATGCAACAATGTAAACACAAGTAACTAATGGAGAATGACAACTTATTTTCTCAATCTAAAATACAGTTTTTATTTGAGCTTGATAACAAAAACCTATAGATCAAAGCCCAACATTAAGTGTCTAACCAACACTGTATAGGCACATGCGTGTTCATAACTTGTCCTTGCAAAGCCCCCTGAAAAAATGGTCTTAGTCCTCAAATGTGAAACTTCCAAGACACCGATATCTGGCACAGCACTTCAGGTTGAGCTTATGTATTTTTATACAAAAATGAATTCAGAGTAAAAGCTTACCATATGTTTCTTCCATAGTTTGTCCATGCATTAACACACACAGTGCACCAAACAGCATCCATGAGCTGCTGGAATAGAGACAATTGACATTTGGCATATCTGATATTTATCTCTGTAAGGCAGAGTGCAGTAATGAAGTGGATGTGGAGTCATAAGCACACACTCAGGAGCAGCTTGTTGGCCCATCCTTTTTCAAACCGTTCATGGCGTTGGTCATCCTCTTCTCCAAAGGGCCTAGTTGTTTTCACCTTCCATCACAGCTCTGGGCTGCTGTGATATTTTCCCTGCTACCATCGTTCACAGGCTGGACGTCCTTTGGGGCTGCACCACTTGTTTCGTTAGATGCTCTCATTCTCGAGTCCGTGCTCATTTGCTTTGTTTTAAAGACACAGAAACGTCAAATTAGGCCATCCATTAGGCAATACCAGTCACCCGAACAGTAGTACCCAAAGATTACGATGAGATGTCACTGATGAGATATACTGAGATGAGATGTTGATGATGAGATGAATACTGAGAAGACAATTGTAGGTGTTATAAAGGAGACCTTTGCACCAACAATCCTGTATGAGTTGCTGTGAAGATTGCACATACAACTGATGAACAACTATCACAAATCTAGTCAATATCATTGATCTTGTTAGCAGTGACAGGGCCTACTTCATGGCAGGGGCGGCGGGATCTCCTCTGGTGGATGGACCCCGTACTGGTGAGGGGTATCTTTCCACACTGGGTAGCTGTATTTACCATCCTCTTTTCCTTGTGACTGCTCTCCGTCCCCTTACCTGTGAGGCAAGGAAAGACACACAGAGAAGCACAGTTGACTGTGGATTTTAGGAATTGAAGCACACTGTCCGTTATTGTATCTGGAACAGTAATTAATCTGTAAGGAGCTGACCATTCGATGCCAACTTAATTACAACAACAAAACTGTAAAAAGAATCACAAAAATGTTGAACATAATGCAACACTAACACCCCAATGACATGATTGGCAGGGACATAAAGACAACATTGTCAACTGGCCAATTTAAATTCATTGTCATACCTCAACTGTATAGCCTCATATCGATTTTTCTTATTTCGATTTTGTAAGTTATTTTTTATGTTGTAGTTCGCCCAAAATGCATCCATTCACACACTCAATTACTGTAATTGATTGGAATAAATGCGTAATATCCGTAATAAGTGGATACATATGTAGCTCATCAAATAGGCTACCAATGAAACTTAACCTACTCATTGTAGGCTACTGTCACAGTACAATTAGTAAGTAAAGACTGTTCTACAAAAAAAATGTATAGACACTAACCTGCGTATTTTGCATTCTCTACTACCATTCGACTAGACATTTCTTCAGCGCTACAACAATTCTTACTGTTGACTCCGGGGACAGGGGTTTCTATGTCGGTGTTGGTAAGCCACGTAGATTCCGTTTCTCGGGTCCAGCTTTCATGATATCTCGGTTCAATTATAGTGTCCGCCCGACTTCCACCACAACCCATCAGAAAAGCACCCACAGCACCGTTTGCGGGTGTCAATTAAACTGACACAAGGTGCCTAATCCAATTCAACGCAGCATCTAGAGTCGCTTCCCTCTACCCAGTCTGGTGATGTGCCCTGGTCAATGCACGTACCACAGCGTCTGTCAACATGATTTATGTAACGTACTTGCGTCATCAAACGCCGGTAAAATTCAAAATTGACCAAATGTGCTTTCGAATTGTCGATAAGTAGGTCTGTCTTGCTGTCCTGTAGAATAACCATCATTTGTGTGGATTTATATATGTTATTTCATGCTACTCCTGTACCAGTCTAAACAAAAAACGACTACTATTCGTTGCGGCAGGTAGAATCATCAGAACCCTAGGCTGCATACAAAGATATCTTTTGAGTATATATTTGTTTTATTATATGGACAATATTTGTGCATATTTTTTTCCAGAAACATAATACACAATCATGACATAACATTACAACATGACAGTTCACCAAACAAATTGCTTCTGGAGAAAATTATCCAGTTTCATGTTCACAAGCTGAGCCAAGTACACTCTGCCTGCAAGTTAGGAGACATAAAGGTTTGTTACATCAGCTGTGTGTAAAAAAAGAATATTCAACCAATCCGCTAAATTCCGCTAGAAACACAGATGCATTATAAACATAAACATAATTTCTACCAAACAAGTCATAAATAAACACTGTACTATATACTATATTTGCACTAATTTAGTTTCCCCGAGACGTGTGTCTTAGAAGTACATTCCATTACACAAAGTTCATAAAGGAATGTTGCCACGGTGTGTATAAACAGGATGGCATTCAATTACAATACTTACAAAAAAAGTACAACTTGAAACAACTTTTGTTTATGATTAAAACTAAATGGGAAAATAAAAGTAAAAGTGACAGAGGGGAGGAATAGAAAAAGCAAAGAAACAGAGCAGGTATATAGATAAAGCTTTTGGATGCTGGATCAAGTCACATTACAATAAAATACTGCAGTAAACTGAGAGTAGGATTAGGGGTGAAGGTGTCAAGGTCCCTATTTGAAGTCGAACAGGTTGCAGTCAACCTTGTAGTAAACATAGGGATAATACTCCTGCTGGCTCAGGTTCAAGCCGGGGATGTCCATTGCGGCCTGAAAAAAAGAGAGCAGTCAGCAGGTATATACAATCTTTCTAAACATGTTTGAGGTTTGTGGATTGTGTGTGATGGGAATGTGAAGAAATATTAAAATCGACATAGACCACGTGAATTCTGCAGGCTTTATGAAAGCTATGCCATTGCTGCAAAGCCTTTGATATCCTGCTACACGTTTGATCAATATTAACGTCCTACATCACATACACAGCAGCTAAATTGGAAAAGAAACGCTGTATTTCTAGCCATTTAGTGCATCCAAGTTCTGCATTCATCTCTGTAATACGTGATGAAAAGGAGCGGGGTCTGATGTGGCATTACGTCTATGATGGAGGCGCTGCTGTCCAGATGTTTGTACAGGTCAAACAGCACCTCCCTCAGTTTCTTCATGTTCTTCTTGTTGGGCTGCAGCAGCATGGCCTGGAAGTTGACAGGCAGACCATACCTACAGAGGGCGGAGTAGAGACGGGTCCCAGGTCACTCATCCTGTTAGCGCATTCAACATACTGTGTGTGTTGGACATTTGTAAGTCATATTAAAACTGTAAACGGCAATAAGGGTGGGTGGGTGGATCAATGAATGACTATGGATGGATTGAAAACTCAAGTATTAGCAGTGAACAACTAACGCAGGAAATGATGGATAAGTGAATGGGGAACGGTAAGAAAGACAGTGTTTACCTCAAGACAGACTCAACAAACACTCGCAGGGCTTTGATATGTATCCAGGCAATGAATGCTTCGCTGAAGTTTACTTTCAACCATCGCACCAGCGGCCCCTGAAAAAACAAAGATTAAAAGAAAATATATTCTGTTGATCCATTTTGGGGTGGACAAAGACCATAGTCCTACTGTCTTCAAGGTACGCTAGAGCAGAATCCGCAAAATAATCATGAACACAGTAATATAGAGGACATACAAATTGCTTCTTCTTGTCAGTTGAAAGGCGGGTCATCTCCTCTTTGTCTGCCTTCATTTCCTCATCATTATACTGGAAGTCACGCACCGTAAACCTGCACACGACATTGGACAAAAGGGACTCATTCATTTGTCCAAACACACCAATGTTTCTATTCAGCGCATAAACAAACAATAGATTTAAGTGGTTTTCAAGTACTAACCAGAGCTACTCAACAGTTCACTTATTCTATATATTTACAACATTGATGTAGGCTGTATCAATTTCTTTATGTCCATGACATCCTGTCATCTGATCACAGGTCAATCATTCTTGTTTTGATTATCTGTTAAACCTAACGGAGACACCAAATGACTCTATGCAATATTTCTAAACATTTTATGTTCTCTTTCTATGCTGAATTGATGAATGAATGAACTTGTTTCTGGACTAAAGAGTTCAGTCCCTAGAAAACCATAAGTAACCCTAGACAGGAGCAGAAAAACATACTTCATTTCCCTAGCCTTGTGTTTGAAGTCGTCAATGGCTTTCCTGAAGAGGGTGACACTGAAGAGACCACTGTCTTGATCCTCAAACAGCAGACTGTGAAGGCAACACATATATAAATATGAGAACCGTCACAATATAGGTCACTTTCAGAAAACATTTGATGGTGAGTATACAGTATAACTCTTAGCAAGGTACAAAATAAGTCACCAGTCAAAGACATAAGTCTATGAGGGTAGGAAGATAATGGGATGTTATAAAAATGTTGAAGCTCCAAGCCATACACAAAGTTGTTGTCCCTCCCCTACATTGAGAGCATTTCATTTTATTCTATCAGTACAGGTTGCTGAGTAACGATAACATTTAGAATGTTTTTCCAGCCTGGGGCTTTGTTGCAATGTCTGGGACATGTGCCAGAGATTGAGAGAAGGTCAAGCATTTTATTTATATTTTCTATTGAGTGTTTTCATAATGTGTTGTTTTAAAGAGTTCCAGAGTGTACTAAATGACAGAGAACCAGCACAGCAGAACCATCAGTTTGTAATTATATGGGAAGCTGTGAAGCAGTTTCAAAGAAAAGAACAATAATAATATCCAACATGAAAAGCTACTCAGTACTTACTTAGTGGAGCGTGGCACCACCATTTCAGCAAGGCTCTCATATGCTTTATGCCAATCAGGATAGCTTGCCCTTGGGAGTAAAGTAAAATATTAAATGGAAGCATCAGCTCATCCACATTATGTTTGACAACTTTTTGCTTCTTATCGATACTTGGAAGAATGTAATTAGAAAAGATGTATTCAAAGATATACTAAACAACTTCATAATTTCTATTTAAAATGTACAATACAGATAGTGACCAAGGAATAAAGTTGTAATTCTGATGCACGCACTTAGGGACAACCACCAGCATGGTAATCAGGTATTCAGAGTCAAGTACGAAATCCTCTTTCTTCACTATGTCTGCCAGACTTCTTGTCAACAGGCTCCCCCTTGTGAACAAAATAGATTTAAAAGATCATTGTTCATAATTTCACATCCGCATTGCCATTTCTGCTACTTGCCCATCATGGTGATGGATGGGCAAAACAAAGAGGGTGCATAAAAAATGATTTACGTACGCATTTTTCCTTTCAAGGTTCTGTAAGGTGCCCTTCAAGTTGTTGTAGGCAGATGCCCTAGCCTTCAGGTCATTGTCAATCTGAGTGACTTGCTAGAAAAAGGATTGGGTCACATAGTACAGGTGGTAGACTGCGTTAATATTATTAATCTTAATTATTTTCACCAGCACACTTGCTTATTTTCTTCTACTTACACATTAAATTCATGTTTTGAAGGGGGCTCATTAAACATGAATGATATTTCATGACTTTCACTGAATTAAAATGTTTCCCCTGAATCTGATCACCCATTCAGTTAAGGTCAAAGCAGAGACATCCCTTTAACAAAAAAGCAGACAGCTTTACCACCAAACTGTACCTTGGAGATGATCTCTGAGATGTTTTTCAGAGACTGTTTAATGGGATACTTGGCCATGTCCCATTGGAACCTGGTGACATAGGTCACCAAATCCACTGGTAAAGGAAAGACATTATAAAACCATGAACACAAAAAAATACATTTCTGTATGTAAAAGAAGCTGTTGCTGAAGAATAAGCTGTAAGTGTGAACAAGCTCCTTTTTAGAGTCCATAAGTATTCAAATACAATTTCAGATGGTCCAGTCATACACATTGAAGTAGGAAAGGTCCGGACCAAAGATAGTTATTTGTCGGTGCTCTTGAACCTAAACCTGTAACCACCTACTATTGTTCATATTATGATTCGGGATCCATGGTTTTACATCAAATACTTAACATTGGTCTTGTTTTGAATTTGTTTTCGGGGGGAATTAATGTGTACTTGTCTATCCACTCATAGTAGGATGAGAGGATGCGCTGCACTTGGGAAACAGCGCAGGTGCAGTTGTTCATTATTGTTAAGTTTGGGGTCTTTTGTCCGTATCGACAGAACAGTCATGATCAAACATATTGCTGCAGGGTACAGATTCCCTTCTGGGTCTGAAGTGCTAAGAGTGTGGTGTCGGTTAGATGTTCTGACCTCCATTAGCCAGCAGGTTCTCCAAGACCTTGTCCCTGCTGTCCTCCAGCACGTCTGACATGTACTGGGCAACCTTTTTGACCACACTGGGGAACCAAACAATCAGGCCCAGGAACAGTGAAGGAGTGGAGATATGCATACACAAGACACAAATATGACTGTGTGTGTTTCTAAGAAAGGGGTAGTAGCATTGCTAAAGGATTGTGAACAAACTCCTTATTGTTCATAAAGGAGAGAGACAGGCTGACAAATGCCACACAGTTGGCTGTACAGTTAAAAGCATAAAAGCTGACTATTAATGCTCAGATGTTTATTCAAATGGTTTGCTTTTTGTTTGGTTTCCTATGATTTACTATGGATGCTTATTTGATTTATTATACGTCATATTCTACATACTATGGACACTACTTTCGGTTATTCTACATCATAGTTGCATTTTGAAGGGGACCAGCTACACAGAAGACACAACTATTTAGTTCCTAGTGACCAGAAACAAATATGTAACTCCTACAGAAACAACAAAAAATGGCTTGATAGCTGTTCTTTAAATGTACCTTTCGACGAAAGAATCCAACTTTGCCATCTCATCAGACAGGCCCACCAAAACATCTAGTGTTCCAACCTGTTAAGAAGGAGAACAAATATGTGTAAAAAGAGCTCCCATCACGCTAAAAACATATAATCATTCAAAATCCTTTAAGTGTCAAGCAGTTTCACCTTGAGATCGGGTATGCTGAACTTGCTGTTGGTGGACAGGTTGTTGGTGTGTGTGGTAGCCACCATTATCTTATCCCAGGTCTGCTGGCAAGTCTTCTCCCCAGGGGCAGAGATCAACCAAAACTCAGCCATGGCTATGGAAAAGATGGCAGTTCACTTTGCCTAAGAGAAACACACAGATAAGTACAGAAAGAGAAACATAACTCCATAAACAATGGAGTATATCATATACTGTATTTGTGTAGAATTACGAACAGTTGTGAGGGCTCATTTCAGCCCACCTATAATTGAGTAAAAAAGGCTCATATAAACAGGCAAATAGGTTGTTACAGGTCTAGACTGTCTCGTCTTGAATTGATGCATCTTCTACCTACTATTGACCTATAATCAGTTTCCATGTTCAACAATTATTCCGGGTCCTCGGCAAGCAGTTCAAATAACCAACCATTCTTTAAAAATACTACGTATACTACGCTGCTTCACTTCCCCAATGTTCGTGGTCACGAGATGTAGGGTTTTGCTTGTTAGTAATGCATTGGTCTTAATAAAGAAGACGCATCAGAATGTCAACTGATTATATAGCCAAAAGCCAATAGATCAGATCACAGCATCAACTAAAATAATGTCATCATCGAATACAAACATTAGATGTATAGTGTAGCTAATCGATCCATTCATTTATCACTTGCCCCATCAATGGCTAATGTTGGAGACTGTCATAGACTTCAGGGTTAGCTTGATAGGCTAGCAATCAGATGCAAATAAAAGCTAAACTTAACAAATTATTCATAGGTTGTCACGACGTTAAAATCATATAGTGCATTTACACACTTACCGATACGTTCAGATCAATAAGTAGGCCTATTGATCTACGTAATGTAATTATGTAAACGTTGTCAAAATATCTTCATCTATACATTGCGAGAACAATATCAGGGTTTTAATTCAGAGGTCCTTCTGACAGCATCCCTTTCACAGTCAGCTGATTGCAAGACTACTGCGTCTTCCTTCTTTTTCTTGTTTAGTGGCGGGTGGGGTGGCAACCATCGTAAGGTGCATTACTGCCACCTATGTTGGAGTGTGGAACAGAGTTGTCTAACCCCACAACTAAACATAGAAAGCAATTACTAATATCGTATAGCGAAAATAAATGTCCAAAATAATTTACGTTTATATAAAGCAATAGTGCCTGAAGATGTGTTCTTTGTTGTCAGCCTTACTGGCCATTCATTTCATGTTACTGGCCAAGAAAAGTCATCTCTTGACAGTGATATAATTCATTTGAAATGTTATCTTAACAAAATGTCACCCTTCTGGACGCTGGCCATTCATTTGATATTATATCTGGACAAAATGTCAGCCTTCTGGACACTGGCCATAAATTGATATTATATCTGGACAAGATGTTAGCCTTCTGGACACTGTCCATTCTGTTATAGCCTACATGGACAAGGAAATGCAGCCCTCTTGATAGTGGATATTCATTTGAAATTATATCTGGACAAAATGTCAGCATCAGGGGGTTAACAAAAAAAATACTTCCTTCAGACAATAAGGGTAAGGGGCCCGGGCATAACTTGCCGGGAGTTTTTTTCCCATCAGGGCAAGAGAAAGCTAGAGCAGGTAGAGTCACATGGATTTAACTATAGTTCGTTTTTTGTTTGTTGGATCATTGGATTACAGTAAACCCACCAAAAAAGCTGAATCCATTTGGGCATTGAACTTTCGTTTGTCTGCGAAGGCTCCAGGGGATCCAGGGGAGTAGGCTACCTCAGGTTCCCGCTCCGAGGACCACAGCTGCACTTCGTCAGCTAACCAGGGTGAGCTGCGGCATGAGCCGACCAGTACAAGGAAGCAAACTGGCGAGAGCGACATCCAGATTATCTTGGTGGTTCCCCTCTCAGGAGTAGATCGCCCCAGTGAGATGGGGCCTGGCAGTGGAGCTTTCCCTCCACTGGAAAGTTTTTTTGCACTTTGGTTTTGTTTAATAAACACCCTACCTGGGTTAAACTGTCCCTGGTTGTGCTATTTTCTTCTGTCGTAAGGAGCTGGAACTAATTAGGATAGCATAGGCAAACTCTTTAAATTGACTGAAAAGTGAATCCAACTTAACCATTAGTGGAAAACAAACTAAAAGTTTATGGCATATCAAGCCATTTTCATTCCACGTTCAACTAGCCTAGCTACTTAGCTAGGTTTTGAAACAGCTGTTTCTCCTTTATTGGCAATTTGCGGGTTAACGGGTAAACGGTTGTACTGTAACAAGACGAGCAAACTAAAAACATGACGCCGGTGTAGACTAGCTCAAACCATTTTATTCGGAAATACATATTTGGTAGCCTATGTGATCGAACAACACCATTGGTTCAAGAGAAAAAGAGCACGCCCACGGGTCGTTGATTTGCGTATCTTGTTCATATCCCCATTTCCAGTAGCTCTCCTCCCACTTCGCCAGCACAAGAGAGAAAGGACAGCAGTCTTTAACCAGTCGTCCCGTCATCTAAACATATGGCTAACGCTGGGTCTATTTCTTTCTTATATTGTTGTGCCCACTACTCTTTAAAAATTCCGCCGAAAAAGAGAAGACGATTTTCCAAAACATTGTGGCCGTTATCTCACGTAAGTAAAAATCCTTCGATTCGTGCAAGAAGCTAGAGCTAGCTAGTAGGTTAGCTGAGCTGGTGTTCATAAAGGCAACGCAACATGGCGGGCTCGGTTCTTTCACTGGCTTGCCTAACGTGTGACAGGCCGGTTACAGTGCGCTCATTTCTGTTCAGAAATGCCTGTATTTAGTGTGTTGTTAATTGTAAACTCGTCATGTCCATTACAACAAATACAATAATCAAGTTCTGTCATGAGAATTCAGACGAAATGTTTGCCTAGCTAACTAGCCTTGTACTTGTACTTATGCTAGCAAATGTCAACAGCGCCACTGTTGTCAATGAATGATAAGAGTAAAGAAGCTTGTTCTTTGCTCCAATAACTAACTGGCTGTAACTACTAGTTTTTATATTTGAGAATGTTGTTTTCTCGTTTTTGGGGGGGAATGGATGGTTATTGGTTTGGTTGTTGCTGTTTATGGACACAGATGGCATTCTAAACTAAAGTTACTAGTAGGAGGGAATTTGACAGGAAGAAGCCCTCGTCGTTTTCTCTAGCTATCTGTATACCCGTTTAACATCACAGCTGCGTAAGGTAGTTACAAGGTGATATTTTTCGTCTCAGTTTTGCTATTAGCTAGGCATGAGACATGGCTGGTGTGTCTACCATAATGTCTACATTGTTTTGAACATTAACATGCTATGTTAATGTTAAGTCTCAAAAATGAGCACTGCACGACGTCTTTTTAAGCTATTATTAACCTTGCTTGAGTACCAGCCATTGTGAGTTAGAACGTTTTCTACCATTTAGCAGTACTGTATACCATGAAATGATACCTGTCAGCCACATCACCTAATCCTGCCTCCACACAATCTGAACAGCTGCTACATCCACACCTCCTTTTTGTATAAATTTCATTGTAATCACAGACTTCCTACATGATCACACTTCTCAGTGTGTAGATGGTTATTAAAACTTTCCATCTAATGCGTTTCTTTCCCTCAGGGCTCCCCTGTCTCTGTACAGGTGTACAAACGCTATCCTGAAGGCCTAGGGGCGGCTCTCTACCGAGAGCACTTCGACTTCAACGCTGAGCCTCCTTGGGATCCTAGCTGATAGCGGGACAAGTCCATCTCCTGACTTGTCCATGTAAGTGTACAGGGTCATAAATGCAGTGGAAGTGGCTTTCAAACTGGCTCCCAGGAATCTCCTTGAAACCTGTCAGAATCGACAATGCCCTCAAGTATTTACAGAAGTGGTCTGTTTTTAGTGAGGTCGGATGTCGAGTTGTATGTTTTTGTATGCATGTGGTTATTTCTGTATCTCTGTTTCAAGGCCATTAGTTGAAGAAACTATGAATACAACCCTCAGGAGTATAGATACAAAAAGGTCTAATGGTGTCCGAGTCAGGATACAATGTTGATAGTATAGTTGTGTGTATAGTTAAAACAAGAGTTGAGTGTAAACAATACCCTGAAGATGATGCAAAGTGTTTATACTTGTACAGAGTATTATTTCCAATATGTTTTTTTTACACGTTTTGACACGTTTGTGTGTGTTGTTACTTTCCAGTTTGTTGCATACCTTCAGGACCCCATAGGCTCAGTCGTGACCTAGATTTGGATAGACTCTTCTTTATGATCGTCGGATTTGCGGAATACGGATGAGATGAAAGGACTTGCAGACGAACCAACCTACATAATTGAACTCCTGGAGGAAGGAGTAACCCTTGACAATGTTATTGACGGACACATCTATGAGCAAGCCCTGGTGAGCGGTACTCGTCTGTTGGTATTTCCTACGAATCGTCATGTGTGCCTCCTAATCACTGTTTCACCTTACAACTGAGATTGTAGAAGTATTCAATCTATAGATCTTTCTCTGTATCTCAATAGTTTCTAATTGATTTCCTGTTTGAGTGTCCTACCCTGCTAGAAAGTAGGCATGGATTCATTGGGATCAAAGAAACACTTGTGAAGAAAAGCTCCTTCCCTTTGAGAATCTGTGTCACTCAGACCCCCGCGTCTTGTCACCGCAGGAGGACAAGAGTGCGTTTGTGGTGGGTGACCTCGGTGTGCTAATGAAGCAGCACGTGCTCTGGCAGAGCAGCGTACCTCAGCTGAGGCCCTACTACCCTGTCAAGTGCAACAGCAGCCCCGCTGTCATAGAGATCCTGGCCTCTCTGGGCCTGGGTTTTGTTTGCACCAACAAGGTAAGATCCCCGAACCCACATGTTTGTGTGAGTTAAAAACGCTGTATTGGGGGATAGGAGGAGGAGGAGATTTTGTATTTACTTTGATTTATTTTTGTCCTTGTGTTCGTGTTATCAAAGACGGAAGTCTCACTGGTGCTTGACCATGGCGTTCCACCTGAGAACATCATCATGTCTGGAGTTTGCAAACAGCTGACACACATCAAGCACGCTGCCAAGAATGGTATTAACCACCTGATGTGCGACAGTGAGACTGAACTCTGCAAGATAGCACGATCTCACCCCAGTGCCAAGTAGGTGTCCATCACAACACTTTTGACGGAAGTCTCCTTTAAATGCCCTAATTGAGCTTAAGAAATAGCAGAGATCTAACTCCTATGTTACCGTAGCTACCTCATAAAGCTTTGTGGATTCCTTCATTAATATTCTCAGACTTCTGAGACAAGTGTGGGAACGGTTAGCGAGTAAATAAGTCACCTTTGTCATTCGGAGGTTGTGTTTGATGGTTGTTTTTCTGTGTCCCAGACTGCTGCTGCAGGTGACCACTGCTCCCCACGCCGCCGAGCACAGCATGGCGTTCGGCTGCTCCCTGAAGAGCTGTAAGCACCTGCTGGAGGTAGCCAAGGACCTGGGGGTGGAGGTCGTGGGAGTAACGTGAGTAACCTGGAGGCACAAAGTATACTGTGGTCAACTGGTGTAACGCTACCAAATCATTCTTAACATGGGCTGCCTCAGTCAGACCTTGGTTCAGATGAGGAATCTGTTGTGTACCAAAATTGGCAACTAGAGGATCTATAAGAATGGCTGGGTGTGTGGTTATTATGTTGTATTAGTACATGCTGTTGATTAGCTTGTAACTGGCAGAGGCTGACAGTGTTAGTGGTTGTAAAACATACAACATCTTCACAGAACTGAGCGTTGCTGATATGCAATTCCTCAGGTCTGTAGGCATGTGAGCCTGATGTCTGCAGCGTAGTGGGATTTGGGGTAGATTGTGGAAGGAAGTTCCAGGGTCCGGTTTACATCCAAAACCTGCACACTCCACTAAGTCTGCTGTCAAACCTTTCAATACTGTGCCAATACAAACTGTCTGAACTGACAAGTCTGCTCTGCGCTGGAGTTATCAGGTTTGTTGCTGGCATTTGCATCGTAGACAGCAATTGGCTTTTGAATTTGTGACGTACCAAATCTAGCTTGCCTGGGAGACATTTTAATCTTGGGTTTTGGGCAAGTGCTTGAGTAGAGAAATATGAGAACACTTCTCTAGTGACAAGCTTTGCACGTCAGTAAAGTCAAGGTCAGACTTTTTAGGGGACTTAAACATAAGAACAACAGTTTTCAGTAGAGGGGCATGGGTGAGATAGTTATCCAGCAGTCTACAGTACTATCAGTCAGTACAGTGGGAAGTGCATCAGAGTAGCTAGCATATGAAATAAGACGCCACCATGGTGTGAACACAGGTGACCAGAGGATCAGGCACATCTTACACAAACAGTGACATCACAATTTAGAAGAGAGAAATTACGAATCGTATCACTGTACATTACTTTTTGGGGTCAGATTAGACAACTTCATTCGATGTCCGATTTCTGTTGTCCCAGAGGAGCCTGGTTGAACCTTGAGTCTCTATTGACGTGATTTTGTTGAAGGCTTGACGTGTTTATCTCATTTAGGTTCCACATCCCCTCCTCCTGCAAAGACCTCCAGGCCTACGCTCACGCGCTGTCAGATGCCCGCTGTGTGTTCGACATGGGGGTAAGAAGTGTCTGAAGTTCCCATCAAGGCTTGATGAAGAAGAACATATATTTTTATTATGAAACTTTCTGACACTTCCTGATGTGTTTATAGGAGTGTAACCAGAGGTTATTTCAGTCTAAAACTGACTGAAACTAATATTACAGCTGTATAAATGGGCTTTATTGTCATACTGTGTACAATAGTGCTGCATTCTCTGCAGTTGGAGGTTTCAATGCAATGTGTGGTTTTCTGTTCAGACCGACTTGGGTTTCAACATGAAAATCCTGGATATTGGAGGTGGATTCACTGGCTCAGAGGCCCAGCTGAGACAGGTAACGTAATTACACTCCTATAATTGTTTACATCCAATTATTTGATTATCCATAGCTCTCTTTTATCAATTCAGCTGCTTCTCAGTTGTTGCCCACAGTGATTGATGAAACTTGTCTGGTGTAGGTTAACAGTGCCATCAGGCCTCTGTTGGACGCCTACTTCCCTCCTCTGTCTGGGGTGGAGGTCCTAGCAGAACCTGGCAGCTTTTACGTATCATCTGCCTTCACCCTTGCTGTCAGTGTGATTGGCAAGAAGGTCAAGGCCCAGGACTGGAACAGCCTTCCCATAGGTAGGGGTCAAGATTACCCAACTCTCTCTCTCCCTCTCTCGCCTCCCAGTCTGTAGATTTATTTGTTTGAGGCAGTTAATACAGGTTAACCAGTGGACTCCCAATGATGAGTTCAGAATCAGAAAGGGTCTTAATCGTCATGAAAGATTGCACAGACAAGGAATTACTTTGGCAGAAAGGTGCATACATTAAACATATAGGAATCTTAGATTAAATATATGGACTAACTATACTAAAGGTGCATACATAAAACATATTGGAATCTTAAAAACTTAAATATATGGACTAACTATACCAAAGGTACATAGTCGAGCAATACTAAGGGGATTTAGAATTAAAATAAAATATACAATAAAATGTAAAGGAGCCATAATTTACAATATGAAAATACAAGTAGTACAAAAGATACAAATGTTTAAAGTATTGCTAATTGCAATGTGTTTAAGGTCATTTAAAGTCAGTGTGAGCCCTTGGCCTTGTTGAAGAGGCCAACAGCGGATGGAAAGAAACTGTTTTTGTGGCGTGAGGTTTTGGTCCTGATGGACCGCAGCCTTCTGCCGGAGGGGAGTGACTGAAACAGGGAGTGTCCAGGGTGGGAGGAGTCGGCCACAATCTTCCTGGCTCGCCTCAGGGTCTTCGAGGTGTGCAGGTCCTCGAGGGTTGGCAGATTGCAGCCGATCACCTTCTCAGCAGTGCGGATGATACGCTGCAGTCTTGTCCTTGGCAGTGGCAGCAGCGTACCAGACGGTGATTGAAGAGGTGAGGATGGACTCAATGATGGCTGTGTAGAGGTGCACCATCATCGTCTTAGGCAGGTTGAATTTGTTCAGCTGCCGTAGGAAGTACATCCTCAGTTGTGCTTTCTTGGTGAGGGAGCTGATGTTCAGTTCCCACTTGAGGTCCTAGGAGAGGATAGTGCCCAGGAAGCGGAAGGACTCCACAGTTTACTGGGGAGTCCCACAGGGTTATCGCGGTGAGTGGGGCTGTATTCTCCCTGAAGTCCACAACCATCTCCACTGTCTTGAGAGCATTGAGCTCTAAGTTGTTCTGGCTACACCAGGTCACCAGGTTGTCGGCTTCCCACCTGTAATCAGACTCGTCCCTGTCAGAGATGAGCCCAATGAGGGAGTTTGACGGACGGATGACTGGATGTGGAGCTGTTGGTGCACAGGGATGATAAGTTCAGTATGATGTCACCTTTTTCAATGCGACCTTTTACCTTTTGCTATCTGTAGTTGGACTGAGTCCCAACAGCAAGCCAGAGTTCCTGTACTACATGAACGAAGGCGTGTACGGGTCATTTGGCCACAAGCTCCTGGGGAATATCGTCCCCATACCATCTGTGCACAAGGTCAGTATGCCGCCAGGATGCAACCACTAGCTACTGTAATTTACTTCTCGCAGAACCAGCTCCCAGCCTGCATAGGCTCTTCCTACATCTCCTGAGCTTTGGGCTTGTAATATCCTACTAAAATGCCAGGAATCTGTGTAAAGGATGTGTATGACTCGGGACCCATTTAGATACTATTGAACGCATGTTTTGCATGTATTCACACATGACAACTCTTATCATTTTCAGTCATGCCGTTTTTTTTCTGTGGAATGTGGTTTAGTTAGGAATCAAAACATATGGATGTGTTGGATTTCCCTGAAGTGCTTTCAGTCATGATGAAATATGCCCTTTACAAGCCACCTCACCAACACATGGGCAGTGCTGTTTTACTGCCCTCTCCATTGGCCGTGGCATTGCCCTGTACTTGACGTACGGACTCTTCACGGTGTGAACTGTATAATCTCTACAGAACCAGCTCCTGATAACCTCATTGACTCCTCTTACACAGAAGCCACTGACTGCAGCAGAGCCGGTATTTCCAAGCAGCCTTTGGGGTCCGTCATGTGACCCGCTGGAGCAGGTGGTGGAGCGCTGTTTGCTGCCGGAGCTGGCTGTGGGGGAGTGGCTGGTCTTCAACAACATGGGTGCCAGTGGCCTGGAGGACTTCAACGCCTTCAACAGTGAAATCAGACCGCCTATCTACTACACCATCTCCATGGGGGACTGGTAAGGGAGGGTGTGGTGTCAAGTTGTGGGAGACTAGTGCAGCCCTCACCCTACTGTTTGTTTGTTTGTGGCAGCAAATATTCATACTTGCCTATGATCTCCAGTTTATGGTAACCTATATAGTATTGCTTGTGCTGTGGACCTAATTGATTCAGATAGGCAGCAACGTTGCTTTTTGTTTTTCCCTCCAGGTACGAGATGCAGGAGGCAGGATTGTCTCTGGACAGTGCTATGAAGAATTTCTCCCTCGTCCAGTACGGCATGTAACCCCCTCTTCCTGTCTCACTCGCTCTCCTCGCGTTGAGACCCGCCTTTGCTCCCACTCTCTCTCACACGAGAGATCCCCTTACCACAGGGGGCCACCACGGGCAGAATGTGGTCAACATTCCAACTGCCTTGGGGGATAATGCAGTGTTCAACTTATCAGGAAAATTAAAAAGACTTAAGATTTCCTGGAGACAGGAAGCAATTGGTGTTTTAATACCTCAATTAAATGTGTCTTGGTAAAAATTATATATTTTCCCCGCTCTCCCCCTTCCCAAGCGCCTCCCTCCTACTGAAAATACCTTTCAGCTATAAGACCAGCCCTATTTAAACGAGTACATTATGCAACAAAACGGATGACCGGAGATGGTACCCACACCTCTTTTGGGTTTCCTAATCAAATACAGTTTACATAAATGTAAAAAATGATTTTAATTCTATGTATTGATTAACTGTTGACAGTCTTGTAAATCAATTATCTGTTCAACATGCTACATTTGTCAATGTAAGATGATTTTCAAGAAATTTGCTATTTAAAATCAGTATATGGTTAGGTTCTTTGACCCACCCCTCTGGCATAGTAACCTTAAGTAAAATTTATGTTGATTGTGACATGAAGACATTAACCCATTCTTTATTGCGATTCACTAGTTTGGGTTTATTTATTGGATTTGTAGAACACTGTGGAGCATGTTTCTGCTCCAACCACCCCAGAAGTGTTTCCTTGGTACAGGCTGTAACTCAATTAGCAGTATTCCCTGATAAGATATCGATGTGTTTTAATGCTACTTAGATATGTGTGCTGTGATTGCCATTGTGACCTCCTCCTCTCACTTTTGAAAAGGCATGCAAAGGAATTGTTGAGGGTGTTTTCAGTAAGCCCATAGTCTCTTGTCTGAACTCCAAGTTGACCTAGGGATGGCAGGCATGGTGCCAGTGATCAGCAAAGGAGGAAGGTCCAACTCATTAAGCCGTGCTGTTGTAACCGGTGTGTTGCATCGCTCGTCAGGAGAGCTCCCTACCTGCACATTATGGGGTGTGAGCTTGGGTCCTCTGACTCTACGCAACAACCACCTCTATAAACACCGCTTTAATCAGCTTCGCCACTGAAAAGCTAGGTCTTTGATGGCGCAGGTGGGGAGTATATATCCTGAGGAGTGTGTTTAACCAATTTGAGTCAGTTACACTGGAACAAGCAAACCTAAACTCAGCTTAAGGACTCTCAATGTTTTGAGTGCCTATGGTGTACGGTCCAAAACTACAGCCTTCTAGATACCCGTCGCCCCGTTGCATAAACATGTGACTGCTGATTTATATCAATAATTTGTCAGGGTTTCGTTTGTTCTTCTAAAGTATAGTAGCAGAACAAGCATATGTAATGGAACTGGGCCTTCTCCGATCCTGTTCTTCCGAGTTCTTCAAGTGGCTTGGTCTGCTGGTACATTAGCTTACACAGTATAAGCAGCTTCCTGCAGTGTTAGCGTCTGCCTCTAAAAACAGGAAGCGGTGTTCATTTGCTAAGACTTAAACGGCAAATGTTTCATCTCACTGAAACACCCGGATTGTCTGTTTTATACTTTAGCAATTCTTCCCCATGTCTGTCTAAATTGTGAGTTGTGTGTGTGGGCAATAACATGGAGTCTTGTACATCTAAATGTCAAACTAAGATTACGGTGACCTGACTGTACTCCAGTTAGAAAAGAATCCTGCCCCCTGTTGAAAAAGTATGTATTGTAAATTACTTTCTGTCTAAGGCACTAATGGACCATTGCCTGTTTTTGACTGTAAATTGTACTTGTTAAAGTAATGAAAGTGAATAATTTAATACATCAGATCTCTTTGATTGAAACATTTCTGCCCTGTGTATTTTATTTTCATATCTTGTAAGTAAATATTATGTCATCATTATCCCATCGCCATTGAAGAGGCAACATGGCTACGAGTGCAAAATGTATTTTTATTCCCGCGTTACTGTTTACATTCATCAGGCAGACACCTTTTTTTTTAAGTGACACAGAATTTGCGATCCCTTTCCTGATGCTCCCAAAATGTCATTAGATTTAGCAGGTCGAGAAACGATTTGATCCACACAGCCCTAGGTGGCAGTATGACAATTACGTGGACGCCGAATCCTGCAGTAAAACATCAGAGAAGAAGACAACCTCTCAACAGAGCCAATGATACTGGTCTATTCAAATTAGTACTGGCGTCACTTCCCAGACAGCCATTTTTGTGTTGCCGGAGAGGGAAGAAAGATCGACACAGCAGCAGCATATTGTTGTAGTATGCATGATTTTTGCTGTTAGCTGCTTGTATTGTAGCGGGTGCGTCCTCTGTAACGTTACTGATTTGTGAGTACTAAGCATTGTCCACGTGGCTTGAAATCAGTCGCGTGATAGGTTATTGTCATTTGCCGAGTGGAAGTTGGTTAGAAGCTGCAAGCTATTTTGTCAAGCATCTTCCATTTGACATCGAAGGTAAGGATGCAAGTTTGTCAGTCATGGCCCATGGTAGTAATACAGAACCACCACCACTTTAGCATATCACAAAGGTTGAGAGACGAGTTTTACGACGTTAATAAAAGCTATATATCAAGCCATTGTGTAATAAGAGGCGTCTTTGATAGGAGAGGCAAAGTTGGCTACGGTACACCTTAATTAACCAGACTACATTTCTATAGCCTACTTGAAGCAGAAAGGAAACTATCTAGCGTTCTAATAGTAGAAGTCAAGTGGTGCGTATTTTAAGATGGAAAATGCTGTAGCACTGCAGGAATGCATCTTTTCACCACAGGATGCAGAATAGTGATTCTATAGAACTAGTATGGGCCCAATTAAAATAATGATATAGTATGAATGGCCAATGTGTTCCCTGGTTCATCATTCCTTTATGAATGTATGAGCTTCATCAAAATAAATGGCTCTTTTGATGTCCTTTTCTTTAGATTGCTTTACAATGTACCAGATTCCTGTTGGAAGTTTGGATGTTATCCGAAAAACCAGGAGAAAGGTGAAGCACGTTCTGAGTGACATTGGACTGGAGGATTGTCAAAATCTTCTGGAGGTAGGCTTATATTTAGTTGACAGTTCGAGCGGGGACATCATGTATGTATTTTTGTCTACAATATTCTATTGACAAGGTAGTATGTAAGCTTTCTGCTTTGGTGTAATATCTGATACAGGAGCTGCAGAATTCTGACCCAGTTGATGATGTTTTTCTTGAGACGGAATGGACTGATTTAACGGAGGGCTTCAATGACAGAGGGAGGAAAAAGGTAAACATCTCGTAGGAGTTAACCCTTACCCTACTGTTGGAGACTTGAAACAAAAAAGTAGGATAGACATTCCACAAAACTACTCTTTAAAACATGCATACACATAATGACCAACAGTTCCTGCCTTTGTATACAGTTTTGTCTAATTCACTTTCGCTTGTGCTCCTCCTCCTCTTCAGTGGGTGTATCGCACGGATGCAATGTGCTGCAACCTGTGCACATATCATACACGGAACTGGCGAAGCTTTAAATATCACGTACAACGTGAACATGAGTACGAGAGGAAAATCTGTGCCCTGTTACCCTGTCCCTTATGCCCATTTGTAGGACACCCTAAAGTTGTCAGAAAGCATGGCCGGCTCTTCCATTCTAACTTGCCAGAACCAAGTACACCAATCAGTGCAGCCGCGGTACAGCTGATATCACAAAAGAAAGCAGAAAGGTACCGATGCCAGAAGTGCGCCTTTCGGAGCTCTGTCTTATATGCCATCAAGAAGCATGTCCTCCTTACACACCTTGGAAGTATATTGCGTCAATTCAGTAGTAAAACAGTGAACCCAGAACATCCACAATCAAAAAGATACTGCTGCAAGGACTGTCAGATATCTCTTGAAAACCTCGATCAAATGCTCCACCATGTCCTTGTCTCGCCAGCCCACCAGTTGATAAACGTACACGTGAAACCCTTCATCATTGAAAACAGAAGCGGTAACACTGCCACACACCGCTCTCCAACCAAAAGCAAAGTCCTTGCTAAAACGGAACCGCTCCAGTTGATGAACAGTCTCCTGGTTGCGTCCTCGAACAACCAGCTTGTGTCCTCCCCTGTGAGAGGAGCGCCTAACAGTGTCTCTTTCATGTGTCTTCCTGGGACTAACCTCCCTCCCCAGGCTTCAGCCCTAGTTCAGCTGGCCAGTGCCGAGGCTAAGGGCTTGATCAAGCGTGGGACTCCCATAACCTTCCAAAGTGCTTTACCCACAAGGACGGGACCAGCCACAATGCCTTTAGGTGGCATAGGCCCACCTACTGCCAGGCTTGCCATATCATCCAGCGCTGCTTCTAGGCAGGCACCACCCATGGGTGTCTCTGGGCGGCATCCACAGCAGCCGTGGCCACAAGTCCTCCAGCAGCCGCTCATGGTGACACAGAAACTCCCGCTCAACCAAACCACCCCACAAGGCACAATGCTGACTTCTCAGTCCCTTTTAAGTCACCTGATTCCCACCGGCAACAAAATAAATGGCATGCCAACATACACTTTAGCTCCATTAAAGATGGCGCAGTCTGGTTGCATGGAAACCCCTCCGAATATAGGCAGTCCTCTCCAACCAATAAAGCCGACAAGTAATTCCTTACCTCAAGCCAAGCGCTGGGTCGCGTGTCCCATTTGCAATGAACTCTTTCCATCTGATGTCTATGAAGTACATACAGAGGTTGTCCACAAGGCCACATCCAGAAATGAAAGCATGGCAGCAAAGGCACCATTCCTCCGGAAAATGCCGGACAAAACGGTCAAGTGTTTGAAGTGCAAGGTCTTGGTGTCTGAAAAGGGGCTCCTTGAACACCTGCTGCACGGGCTGGACTGCATGTTCTGCTCTCAGAAGTTCAACTCGATCAGATCTTTCGTGGACCACTCCAAAGAGCACAATCCCTCGCAGAAAGCCTATTGTGAATACATAAGGCGCGAGTACAGACTCTACACGAACAGCTCAGGAAAACTTCTCTTTCCTTACTTTGATATCAACACGACTGCACCCAAGGAGATACTGGGAGACACAGAGCTCAACCTCGCCCTGGTGACCAAATCTCTCGACCTCATCTTCTTAAAGATGCTGCCTATCAGTAGTCATCCGGTGTGTTCCACGCCGATGAAAACGGTTCGCACACGCTGTTTGTTTTGTGACGAGAACTGCCAAACTCCAGACAAATACCAGGAACACTTGCGACACAAGCACTTTGTAGATACTACCGTCCATGCCATTTTGAAGACTGCAGCATTCAAGTGCATTTACTGCAACGGGGTATACACAGGAAGAGTCACACAGAGGGCAATCGTTTTTCACTTGCGGCGTTGCCAGTGTGCACCCAAGGAACCGAAAAACACTGAACAAAGTATGCCCCCCGCCAGTGGACAACCAGTACTGCCGCCTACTGCTAACAAGCTGACAGTGGTGAAACCTTCCCCAAAGCTCCAAAACAATCAGGCGCCTGTGTTTTACTTTGCCCAGTTCCAACAAGGACCAGTTCTACAAGCACCGCTCCTTCAAGCAAAGCTCCTACAAGCGTCTCTCCAACAAGCGTCTCTCCAACAAGCGTCTCTCCAACAAGCGTCTCTCCAACAAGCCCCTCTCCAACAAGCGTCTCTCCAACAAGCCCCTCTCCAACAAGCCCCTCTCCAACAAGCCCCTCTCCAACAAGCCCCTCTCCAACAAGCCCCTCTCCAACAAGCCCCTCTCCAACAAGCGCCTCTCCACCAAACGCCGCTCCAACAAGCACCTCTCTTGCAAACACTTCTCCCAAGTCCAATCTCTATGTCCAGCTGTGAGCCTGAACAATCTGAAGCAGAGAAGCTAAGCAAGCTAAGGCTGGAAATGGCATGGAAGGAAGCCATGGAGGCCAACAAGCAAGAGAGACTACAGAGGACTGCGATACGCAAAAGACAGGAGCTAGAAAGGGAAATAGCACAAGCCGCAGCACAAGCCGCGGTACAACCTGAGATTGAGATCGACCCCACAGTTCAGCTGGCATTGGATCCCAGCGGGCTGGAGCGGCAGGCCCCTGAAGAACGGAAAGACTTCCTCACCAGATACTTCCACAAAAGTCCATACTTGACCAAGAAGGAGTCTGATGAGCTGAGTAAAAGACTGCTGCTCACCAAGTCTGAGATATCCCTGCTCTTCGGCAACAAGCGGACCAAGTGCATAAGGACCATACACAAACACACTGCCGCTGTCTACCTTGGCTTCAACATGGCAGAGTTGAACAAAGTCAGGCATAATCTTCTCATCCCAGAAGTGGTCTCAGCAGACCTGGATGAGACTGAAGAACCGGAGAAAACCGAAGAAAAAGAGGAAACCGCCGATTCAAGTAAACAGTCTGAATCTGAGGAGATCGTAAATGAAGAAGAACCTGTGGAATCAGAGAGAACAGATCTTTCAGAGGCTTTAAGTGAAATGGCTGAACCAGATAAATGAGGAAAAGGATGTGGTTGTATGTACAGTACCAGTCAAAAGTTTGGACACCTTCCCATTCAATCGAACGGGATACCAAGTGTCCACACTTTTGACTGGTACTGTATACATCGTGTTCCTCAGCAGTGATTTCTTCCTAGATCTGTGGCCATGGTGCACTAGGTTGTTGACAAGGTTCATAAACTCCATTGGATTTGGGAATGTGTTTTGTTACAGTTGATTTGGGACTTTTGCTCCTTTGCGCCATCTAATTTGGCCAGTTTCCATTGTCAGTCATCCTACTGACATTTCAAATACCATGTTTGTACATGCTATAAAGCATAAGGGGTCTTTTTGTTGCTATGTTAACAATTTGCACACAAAAAAACAAACTTTGTTTTGAGATCTAGATTTCCAAGAAATGGTATCCATTGGCTCTTTGTTTCTTATATTGCTGTTTCAACACCCAGCTAATAATAAAAACCTAGTTTATTCAATAGTGTGATTTACTGTCTTCATTAATGCTTACAAGATGAACTTTCAGTGTCAGGTGTTTGATTTATCCATCCAAGGAAAGACCAACGTAGTCTGACGCTGCATGAAGAGGTCCAAGCACTTTGTCATGACATTATCTGTGATACAGGGCAAACCCAGGTTAACATGTGATAGAGGTCAGGGGCAAATATGATCTTCCAACTGTGTGTGTGTGAGGGAGAGAGGCTGACCCAAATATTCACAGCCTGTTTAAAAAAACTGAACTAGGAAGAGTGGTGCTGTGCAATCCTCCAGTATACAAAATATATATCAATATACAATAAATATATCTTTAGCACCTTTTCGGTTAGCATCTCATTCCGATAAAGCGATAAACCATGAGAGGGTGTGGCTTATCGCAAAACAGCACATCCCATGTTGTTTACCACACTCCCAAGGGCTTTATTATGCGTTATGCTTTTATACTACGGCTACATCAATGAGAGATTTTTTGAAACAAATAAGTGACAATGCAGTGTGTTTTAGATCAATCTTTATTTATCTCTGACAGGGAATAAAGTTCCCTAAACTCAAGGGCATAAGTTTGTTTTCAAATGTGGGTGGGTCAGCTTTTTGGAATGATTGAGGATAAATTAAAGTGAGAGGGTACAGGTTTGCCATTTTTAAAAAGTGGGTGGTGCAACAATAACATCTCACTTACAGTGCAACAATAACATATCCATTACAGTAGCGATCCATTGAATGCATGGTAAACCAAAAGATAGTACTACAATAATACTTCTATAGCAATGAGATCTCAATTCCTCAACTCCAGTCTTACAATGGCAGTTCAATTGCAGAAGTGCATAATATCAAACACCGGATGATGCAGTCTCTTACCAGACGGTGTAACAACAGGATCTTGAATACAACGTGCAGAGAAGAGACAATTTAGCAGGTATCACAAGACATGATGAACCGCTACGCAACTACTTTCAGTGTAAGTTTAACACCAGGAGTGTTTTACATAGGACCATCTCACAAGCAAACTCCACAGACAAAATGAACACTCCTGGGGTTGAATTCAATGAAAAAGCAGTTTCAAACTAATTGAACTGACTCTAACTTGGAATCCTCCATCCCTGGCAAGGCAAGGCTCCTACTGTGGCATGAAGAGGTCCAAGCACTTTGTCATGACATTATCTGTGATACAGGGCAAACCCAGGTTAACATGTGATAGAGGTCAGGGGCAAATATGATCTTCCAACTGTGTGTGTGTGAGGGAGAGAGGCTGACCCAAATATTCACAGCCTGTTTAAAAAAACTGAACGAGGAAGAGTGGTGCTGTGCACTCCTCCAGTATACAAAATATATATCAATATACAATAAATATATCTTTAGCACCTTTTCTGTTAGCATCTCATTCCTGTGTTCTGTTGACGTCCTCGGCCAGCTGGAAGAACACTAGGCTCAGAGGATCTTCTTTATCAAGGAAATGCTTGGCTAACTAGCTCTAAGACAATACAAAATACATCCTTTCTTTTCAAGACGCGGTGACAGTATCCATTTGTTGATGATTGAGGGTTGATAATAATGATCATAATGATAATATAATAGTGATTGAACGAGGCATCATGGGATCAGAGGTCAATTCTACCCCCTGAGAGGCCTTCATGGAGATGAGGGAGAAGAGGAGGATGATGATGGAAGGGAGGGGAGGGGAAGGGAGAGTGACAGAGAGGTGTGTGCTGAGAAAAAAGGATGAGTGCAAGGATCTATTGAAATATTTTTTATTGCAAAAGTAAAGGAAGGTGAGATGTGTGTCTTCATGTGTGTGTGTGTGGGTGCATATGTGTTTGACAGAAAGAGGGAATGAGATTTTTTTTTACTATTGAAAGTCAGTGTATGAGCAAGTGTGGAAAGATGGCCCATCCATTTTGGTTCAGGCTGCTGCATCATGGGATGTGATGTCCAGCAGGTCAAATTGGCCACTTCGTTGCAACACTAATAATTGTGTCAGAGGTTTGTGAGCTTTTGATGAAGTTGTTGAATGTTAACCGTGAAGATGCGCACACCAGTCCTAAGATATGGTGCAGATGGTAAAAATCCATGTCAACAAGGGTGGGCAACCACTGCAGTCAATATGTGGTCAAAAGAGGTTGACTGCGGTTTAAAAGCGGGCCGCTTTTAGCCCATCCTAGAGAAGAAAAAACCCAACGAAAGAACACGTCAGAGAACCTACAGAGAACCGCAAAGGATGTTTCTTTTGTAGCTGAAAACATAGCAGTAAGCCTGAATGATTGACAGTGGACTGTTGACTGAAACGTTACCATGGCCGAGGGGGTGGCTCCCAGGTCAATGGTGAAGCTTGAGCTCAGTGAGGGCAGGTTGAAGTTCACTTTAAGGTCCTTCACATCTGGAACCAGAGACAGGTGTGACCCCCCTGTTAGACCTACTGCCATACAGTGCTAAAAGCCACGATGATGGCACTGAAAGATACTGAGACGGTTGCTCGTGGGCTGTTGGGTTCTCACCCCATGCACTGGTCTGGGTGGCCCGCCTGGAGCCTCTGAGCGCAGGGGAGGACGAGGAGGAGGAAGCCCCTGGTCTCTCCATCAGGGAGCATCTCTGCCGAGGCTTGTCCTCAGTCCTCACTGCCAGCTCTCTGACTCCAGCTTCAGGGGCTGCTGGAGAGGCGGCTGAACACAGAGTCCTGTTCTCCTCCTCCCTCTCCTCCAGGACAGGGGAGCTCAACACCAGCTTGGCCTCCAGCAGCAACGCCAGCTCATTTATTTCATCCTCCAGACCCCGCAGCCCCACACTCTCCGGACTCTCCGAGGCACAGAGGAGAGCAGAGAGGGTTGAGGCGTTGAGAAGCCCAGCATGCGTCTTCTGGAAGACAGGGGTGGAGGAGCAGAAGCTCCCTGTCTCCCTGTCCTGCCTTGGGGAGAGTCCATTCAGTCTTCCAGCCTCCTCAGGAACACCCAAAGGTGGAGCAGGGCTGGCAGCTCTCACAGGAGGAACTGGGATGTTGGACTCCACACACAGCTCACTCACTAGAGTAGAGATTGTACTGGATGTGGTAGCACCAGTGGTGGCCTGTTCAACAAGAGGATACATTATGATCTATATGTGTCTTTACAAAATGTTAATTGAAAGGGTCAATTATCCCAGAGCATTACTTGACATTATAGAATGTACCTGTTTTGCTGTAGCAGAAGGGCCATCCCCAAGATCAATAGTGAATCCGGATGTCATAGATGTCAGTTTTAGCTGGGCTGTTAGGTCCTTCACATCTACAACCACAACATTCACGAGAAGTTGATTTAGCTTTCACAGCGCCAGCACCACAGTGTACAGTATGTGGAGAACTACTACTGGATCTGAAAACCAACTGTTGGCTATTTAGTTCTCACCCCATCCACAGTTCCGAGTGGCTCGTCCAGAGCCTTTGACAGCAGATGTGGAGGTGGACGAGGCCCCTGGTCTCTCCGTCAGGGAGCATCTCTGCCGAGGCTTGTCCTCAGTCCTCACTGCCAGCTCTCTGACTCCAGCTTCAGGGGCTGCTGAAGAGACGGCTGAACACAGAGTCCTGTTCTCCTCCTCCCTCTCCTCCAGGACAGGGGAGCTCAACACCAGCTTGGCCAGCAGCAATGCCAGCTCGTTTTTTTCTTTCTCCAGGACAGGACAGCTCAACACCAGCTTGGCCAGCTGCAATGCTAGCTTGTTTATGTCATTCTTCAGGACAAGACAGCTCAACACCAGCTTGTCCTCCAGCTGCAATGCCAGCTCGTTGATTTCATCCTCCAGACCCCGCAGCCCCACACTCTCCGGACTCTCCCAGGCACCGAGGAGAGGAGAGGGGGTCGAGGGATAGAGAGGCCCGGCGTTTCTCTTCTTGACGACAGGGGATCTCCAGGAGCTCTGCTGTGTCTGTCCAGGCACTTCAGGCTTCACACTGCATGGAGAGACAGGTCCGTGGATTATGAAATACCATGTAGCACACTATCAACATCATCATCACTGATGATTGAAACATTTTACAAATACATGAATATGAATCTTAACCTTAACAGGACAAAATGTACAAAAGAAAAGGCATTACATTCTTACTTCATGTCTTTCCAATGTTCTTCTGCAATGTCTTGAACATGTCTTTCTCTGCAATGTCTTGAACATGTCTTTCTCTGCAATGTCTTGAACATGTCTTTCTCTGCAATGTCTTGAACATGTCTTTCTCTGCAATGTCTTGAAAATGTCACCACATATGATTTTCATCTCTACAGCACAATGATGTCATAAAGGCATTGAACAGTCCATTGATCATTCATTCTAATCAGTCCTCCATCCCATGGTTCAGTTTTTCATCAGAAATTCTAGAATCTAACAACTATCCATTGAAAAAGAATGTTAAACATCAACAACCTGATAACTTTATGACATCATGACCCATGACCTGAATCCCTCCAATGAAACTACTGCATATTTCTTAAACAGAGTTTAAAGGTGTTAAAATCCACAGAAAAGATCACTTCAACAAGCCATACCACTCCAAATGAAAACATTTATTATTGTCAATAAATACTTCAAACACTGGATAAATATATACCTTAAATCTAGTTATGTAGGCATCTCAAGTATGATCAAAAGAAACAGGTACATGAGCTATGGAGCATCATAGCAAATGTTTTGAATACTAAAGCGATAAACCATGAGAGGGTGTGGCTTATCGCAAAACAGCACATCCCATGTTGTTTACCACACTCCCAATGGCTTTATTATGCTTTATGCTTTTATACTACGGCTACATCAATGAGAGATTTTTTGAAACAAATAAGTGACAATGCAGTGTGTTTTAGATCAATCTTTATTTATCTCTGACAGGGAATAAAGTTCCCTAAACTCAAGGGCATACGTTCGTTTTCAAATGTGGGTGGGACAGCTTTTTTGAATGATTGAGGATAAATTAAAGTGAGGGGTACAGGTTTGCCATTTTTAAAAAGTGGGTGGTGCAACAATAACATCTCACTTACAGTGCAACAATAACATATCCATTACAGTAGCGATCCATTGAATGCATGGTAAACCAAAAGATAGTACTACAATAATACTTCTATAGCAATGAGATCTCAATTCCTCAACTCCAGTCTTACAATGGCAGTTCAATTGCAGAAGTGCATAATATCAAACACCGGATGATGCAGTCTCTTACCAGACGGTGTAACAACAGGATCTTGAATACAACGTGCAGAGAAGAGACAATTTAGCAGGCATCACAAGACATGATGAACCGCTACGCAACTACTTTCAGTGTAAGTTTAACACCAGGAGTGTTTTACATAGGACCATCTCACAAGCAAACTCCACAGACAAAATGAACACTCCTGCGGTTGAATTCAATGAAAAAGCAGTTTCAAACTAATTGAACTGACTCTAACTTGGAATCCTCCATCCCTGGCAAGGCAAGGCTCCTACTGTGGCATGAAGAGGTCCAAGCACTTTGTCATGACATTATCTGTGATACAGGGCAAACCCAGGTTAACATGTGATAGAGGTCAGGGGCAAATATGATCTTCCAACTGTGTGTGTGTGAGGGAGAGAGGCTGACCCAAATATTCACAGCCTGTTTAAAAAAACTGAACGAGGAAGAGTGGTGCTGTGCACTCCTCCAGTATACAAAATATATATCAATATACAATAAATATATCTTTAGCACCTTTTCTGTTAGCATCTCATTCCTGTGTTCTGTTGACGTCCTCGGCCAGCTGGAAGAACACTAGGCTCAGAGGATCTTCTTTATCAAGGAAATGCTTGGCTAACTAGCTCTAAGACAATACAAAATACATCCTTTCTTTTCAAGACGCGGTGACAGTATCCATTTGTTGATGATTGAGGGTTGATAATAATGATCATAATGATAATATAATAGTGATTGAACGAGGCATCATGGGATCAGAGGTCAATTCTACCCCCTGAGAGGCCTTCATGGAGACGAGGGAGAAGAGGAGGATGATGATGGAAGGGAGAGGAGGGGAAGGGAGAGTGACAGAGAGGTGTGTGCTGAGAAAAAAGGATGAGTGCAAGGATCTATTGAAATATTTTTTATTGCAAAAGTAAAGGAAGGTGAGATGTGTGTCTTCATGTGTGTGTGTGTGGGTGCATATGTGTTTGACAGAAAGAGGGAATGAGATTTTTTTTTACTATTGAAAGTCAGTGTATGAGCAAGTGTGGAAAGATGGCCCATCCATTTTGGTTCAGGCTGCTGCTTCATGGGATGTGATGTCCAGCAGGTCAAATTGGCCACTTCGTTGCAACACTAATAATTGTGTCAGAGGTTTGTGAGCTTTTGATGAAGTTGTTGAATGTTAACCGTGAAGATGCGCACACCAGTCCTAAGATATGGTGCAGATGGTAAAAATCCATGTCAACAAGGGTGGGCAACCACTGCAGTCAATATGTGGTCAAAAGAGGTTGACTGCGGTTTAAAAGCGGGCCGCTTTTAGCCCATCCTAGAGAAGAAAAAACCCAACGAAAGAACACGTCAGAGAACCTACAGAGAACCGCAAAGGATGTTTCTTTTGTAGCTGAAAACATAGCAGTAAGCCTGAATGATTGACAGTCGACTGTTGACTGAAACGTTACCATGGCCGAGGGGGTGGCTCCCAGGTCAATGGTGAAGCTTGAGCTCAGTGAGGGCAGGTTGAAGTTCACTTTAAGGTCCTTCACATCTGGAACCAGAGACAGGTGTGACCCCCCTGTTAGACCTACTGCCATACAGTGCTAAAAGCCACGATGATGGCACTGAAAGATACTGAGACGGTTGCTCGTGGGCTGTTGGGTTCTCACCCCATGCACTGGTCTGGGTGGCCCGCCTGGAGCCTCTGAGCGCAGGGGAGGACGAGGAGGAGGAAGCCCCTGGTCTCTCCATCAGGGAGCATCTCTGCCGAGGCTTGTCCTCAGTCCTCACTGCCAGCTCTCTGACTCCAGCTTCAGGGGCTGCTGGAGAGGCGGCTGAACACAGAGTCCTGTTCTCCTCCTCCCTCTCCTCCAGGACAGGGGAGCTCAACACCAGCTTGGCCAGCAGCAATGCCAGCTCGTTTTTTTCTTTCTCCAGGACAGGACAGCTCAACACCAGCTTGGCCAGCTGCAATGCTAGCTTGTTTATGTCATTCTTCAGGACAGGACAGCTCAACACCAGCTTGTCCTCCAGCTGCAATGCCAGCTCGTTGATTTCATCCTCCAGACCCCGCAGCCCCACACTCTCCGGACTCTCCCAGGCACCGAGGAGAGGAGAGGGGGTCGAGGGATAGAGAGGCCCGGCGTTTCTCTTCTTGACGACAGGGGATCTCCAGGAGCTCTGCTGTGTCTGTCCAGGCACTTCAGGCTTCACACTGCATGGAGAGACAGGTCCGTGGATTATGAAATACCATGTAGCACACTATCAACATCATCATCACTGATGATTGAAACATTTTACAAATACATGAATATGAATCTTAACCTTAACAGGACAAAATGTACAAAAGAAAAGGCATTACATTCTTACTTCATGTCTTTCCAATGTTCTTCTGCAATGTCTTGAACATGTCTTTCTCTGCAATGTCTTGAACATGTCTTTCTCTGCAATGTCTTGAACATGTCTTTCTCTGCAATGTCTTGAACATGTCTTTCTCTGCAATGTCTTGAAAATGTCACCACAGATGATTTTCATCTCTACAGCACAATGATGTCATAAAGGCATTGAACAGTCCATTGATCATTCATTCTAATCAGTCCTCCATCCCATGGTTCAGTTTTTCATCAGAAATTCTAGAATCTAACAACTATCCATTGAAAAAGAATGTTAAACATCAACAACCTGATAACTTTATGACATCATGACCCATGACCTGAATCCCTCCAATGAAACTACTGCATATTTCTTAAACAGAGTTTAAAGGTGTTAAAATCCACAGAAAAGATCACTTCAACAAGCCATACCACTCCAAATGAAAACATTTATTATTGTCAATAAATACTTCAAACACTGGATAAATATATACCTTAAATCTAGTTATGTAGGCATCTCAAGTATGATCAAAAGAAACAGGTACATGAGCTATGGAGCATCATAGCAAATGTTTTGAATACTAAAGCGATAAACCATGAGGGTGTGGCTTATCGCAAAACAGCACATCCCATGTTGTTTACCACACTCCCAATGGCTTTATTATGCTTTATGCTTTTATACTACGGCTACATCAATGAGATTTTTTGAAACAAATAAGTGACAATGCAGTGTGTTTTAGATCAATCTTTATTTATCTCTGACAGGGAATAAAGTTCCCTAAACTCAAGGGCATACGTTCGTTTTCAAATGTGGGTGGGACAGCTTTTTTGAATGATTGAGGATAAATATCGTACAAATATAATTTTCTTCAGTAAAAATGAGGGGTACAGGTTTGCCATTTTCAAAAAGTGGGTGGTGCAACAATAACATCTCACTTACTTAAGATATACAAAATGATTTCACTAAAAGCTTTTAAAAAGTAAAGTATAAGTTAACTGTTTTACTAACACACCTTTAGAAGGTCACAAAACAGTACTGTGTTGCCCATCAAATTTGACCAATCCAGTCAGTACAAATAGTCAAAACTTTCAGTCCATATAGCCTAGCTAATCCTGTGTTCCAGCTGCTTCTGAGCATCCTCTACTTCAGAGGTCTTCAACCCTGGTCCTCAGGGACCCCCATGTTCTGCACGTTTTAACGGTTTCCCTTCTCTAACACACCTGATTCAAATGAATGGGTCATTATCCAGTTATGCAGAAGGCTGTTAACGACCATTAATTTGAATCAGGTGTGTTGGAGCAGGGAAACATCTAAAACGTGCAGGACAGGGGGTCCCTGAGGACCAGGGTTGAAGACCTCTACTAGTCTACTTCATGACTGTAGCGATCTGGTCCAGGATGGAGGGACCGCTGTAGTTGTTGGTCTGCACAGCCTGCAGACGCTTCTGATACTCGGTAGGAAGATTGTTCTGCTGGGCACCTAAACACACCACCTATACAACAAAGGGCAGCGCAAATCTGTCAAGAGGTGTAAATTAAGATAGCAAACAAAAGTTTCAAAGCAATGGCTTTCTAGAAAGAGTGTCTCAGGAGCCCATTTTCCTTCAACTGATCATAATAGGTCCAGGAGTCCTTGTACACTATCATGTTGGAGACTTGACTATTCCCATATGAGAGGGGTGATATGTGTCTGTGTGCTACCTGTTTGTACTGTGGGGAAGGAGGGCAGGCATGGAAGTGGTTCATCTGATAGGTCCGACAGAACACCAGGCCACCATCCGTCTCCACAGTCACCTGAAGGGGGTAGTACATTCCCCTGTCCACTCCCTCCTGCCTACGGGCACACACACAGCGAGGCGTCGTTATCTTTATTCTGACCGAGATCATTCTAAATCGACAATGTGAGTGTGTATGAAAGGAGGTTGTTGTAATACATGTAACTCACTTGTCCAGGCTACCAAGGTGTTGGTTGTCCATTTTCCAAACCACCCCCCATACCTCTAGACCAGGGCTGGCCTCGATGGTAGCCACTCCACCATGCCACCGGTTGTCCACATGCTCCCCCCACAGCCCAAAGTTCAACATATGGTCCTACAGAGAAAGAAAACCTGTTAAATCTACTAGGCAAACTCAAAATCTGTGTTACTTATATGGTCAATTAGCTTGTTTTTTACTTCCTGCACTCATTGACCATGCCCAAAATACAACAGCTGGTACAAAAATGGTTACCACTGAAACGTTACACAACTGTCAGTTATACTGTAGTGAACAGTTTGTTAATAAGGCATGAGTGTTCAGTATGTTCATGAATTTGTTGACATAGTACAGTAAGCTACCAACCTTTAACCGAGCCGTGCACTGAAATATCGCAGAAGGATTTGCCAACTGTAGTCTTTCTTTCAATAAATTGCTCCCAAAAGCAAAATACATGAAGTGACCATTGTCAGACATGTTTTATGGAAACACTACCATTAAAATGAGGGAGTTTGCCAACTAAATAAAGTAAATCACTTATCAACCCGTTTTCACTATCCCTGTCGCGTTGACTGTCTTCTTTAGTTAATGTTATGGCAGATTGCAACCAACGTTTATGAGGTGAGGTGCATCATCGCCACCTACTGTTTAGGAGTGTGACCGACTTCATCCTTCTGGCAATGTGGGTTGAGATCCTTTTGTATAGACCTTTGCTTTTGGTAAACTCACTTTATGGAACAGGTTTAAGGTCAGGTCCTCACCAAACCAATAACCTAAATATAAAAATTCAGCAGTCTTCTGGAAACAAATGTCTCAGGTTCACGCTACTTGCTTAGGCCCATTCTCACAATTTGATAATTAGATTGCAATGAAGAGGCTCACTTTTTTCTTTTTTTATCCAAAGGAACATTTTAATGTACAAAATCAAAAAGACAAGAGTATGAATTCAAAGATTTCCTTTGACAAAACAAGAAAAAAAGTCCTGTACAATCAGTGGGAGATGATTGAGGCTGCATCGACAGATTATCTCCTGGGACCACCCCGGCCTCTGCCCCTTCCCCTGCCACGGCCCCGGCCTCTGCCTCGCCCACGTCCAGCCACTACGGAGGAAAGACACAGAGAGTGGTCAGTGATTGCTTCAGCCAAGTTGCATACTGAAAACCTAACAAAAGCACTATTCTTACAATGTTACTGGGCCTGTCTACAGTCAAGCGTTACCATATCATGACCCACATTGAACTCCATAATTTCTCTCTGTGGGTAGCAGAACTGGAACTTTCTAAATGGCTGGAGCAGCTGTGTGATCATACTGGACAGCACAAACCAGCTGTGTGATCATACTGGACTGCACAAACCAGCTGTGTGATCATACCGGACTGCACAAACCAGCTGTGTGATCATACTGGACAGCACAAACCCACGGAAAAATTACCTTTCATGGGAAATATCCCATGGACATATCTCCAGTTTCAGCTCTTACCTGAAGCCACAGATGAATACCCCTGACTACTAATTAAAGTTTGCCTAGTGTACCTTGCAAGGTGATTATGATCTTACAGCTGGATTTTGTACTTCGGACTGATGAAATAGCACGTTACAGTGACTAGGTTGTTCAGACTTAAATTGGCATTGCTCAGTAAATGTCCTCACTGGGCCAGATAAGATGTAAAGAAAACGCCAATTAGATCAGACTGAATTCCTCAGACTCATGTCATGGTCAGGAATCTCATGTAAAAATGAGACTTCCATCACAGATTAAAGAGGTAGATCGTCCAAATGCTGTATAATACATCAATGATAAAGACTGAGCACGTCCGAAGACCGATTGAATCAGACTAATTTGAGTCTTGATCATTTCCCAAAAAATATCTATCACGATAACGATACATTTGAGAATGTTCCTCTACCTACAAAGAAACTACATGGACAGCTAATTGTTTTGCAGATAAACGCATGGGGTTGACGCATGTTTCCGGCCCTTGCCATGTCTGATGTTCCAAGACTGTCACCTTAGAACAAAGCTGGAGAAGCCAGAAGAGCTCCGGTGCTTCTGGTCTCAACAGGACGAGGGGGGGCGAGGGAACGTTGCAGCAGTGGCTAGCAAGCTAGCACACTGGTGGTACATATGTCAACACAAATACTTTAATATTTCCTAAATCGTGTAACGGAACCTTCCCAATACAAAAGAAACTGCAATGGCGAACAAGAAGCACATTTCGACACCTTTCGTGTCTACGTACTCTGCTGCAAAAACAAAGAGTAAGACAGAAACTAAACTAAAACTGCCTTTGGAAACAAACCCTACCCTTCATACACCAAGCAGCTTCTGTTAATCAACTGCAACCGTACATAGCTCCCGTTCTCTTCCCATTTGTCTGTGTTTAGCTCACCTGCTTCTCTCTTCTTGGACTTGACTTTGGGCTCGATGTCCACCAGCAGGGTGTCCAGCGGCAGGCTGTCTGGAAGGATAAAGTAGCGGATGTTGTTGCCGCGGATGCTGAGGGACTCCAGCTGGGTGGGCTCCCTGTTCTTCAGGGTCATCTTCACCGCCTTCAGGTGAGTATTCATGCTCACATCCACACCTGAGGACAAACATACACCGTTTATAGACTGCTTCATAAATTGATGTCCTTTTCATCCCATTCAAGTGAGACAACAGACCATTTATAAGTTCCTTTCAAATTCTACTCATATACACACACACTTTGGGTATATCTATTTACAAGGTTGCTTCCATCTTTCTGCACAATAAATTCAGCTACGATGGAGACGAGACCAGAAGTCACCATAGGCTAAGCTAACAAGGAAAGATTCCTTACCTGTGATAGTGCCGTGGACTTGGGTGCCATTTTTGAGTTCGATGGTCACAGTCTCGTGACTGAGTTTCATCAAAAACCTGTGGTAGGCAAGGATTCGATTTGAACATGACTTACAGACCCTTGAACAACAGCTAGCCAACTAATTCCCGATTGCTTACACGATGTTCGTAATAGTCGCTAGCTGGCTATTGCTGTTCCGGGTATCTTGCAACAAAGTGAACTGCAAGCTAGCTACTATCCTACTACACTGAGATAGATTCCTGCATATCAGGCATGTGTGGTACTGAACACACACACACATTTATTGAATGCATTAAACATCGAAACGCAAGCAGGAAAATTCTTAAGTATGAAAAACGAGCTCGTTTCTTCTTCTATGGCCAACTTGCTTGCCGCTTCCCGCCTCGTACACAAAACAATCAGACAATATCGAAAATCTAAACCCATCTAGCGCCAGCGTGCATTTTTCCTCCGCATTCATCATAACATAGGATAGAATGTTATTTCACGGTAACACTTACCGGACGAGTTTCATGTTAGTGATGGACAGTAGAGACAAATCCTCCACCAAATTCAGAAAAATTGCAGCGTACAAGTGAGAACACAGGCCGCTGATGAATGAATTACGTTGTGGACGCAGAATTATTTCGTCATTGAGAGCGACTTTACTACCTACTTCTTGTTCTCTGGGTTTTTACGTCAGTTGGCATCGATAATGTTGCAATACTGCCACCTGGTGGTTCATTTATATCCAGCACAATCCAGATTCTTATTTTCAAAAAATCCTTTCAGAAATGCAGATATCTCCAGCCTTGTCCGACTATACCATGTTTCAGAATACGTTTTATCCCCACTCCTGACAGTCCCGTCTCTTCATTTTAATTAGCATATCTTGCCTTTCCGTTCATATTGCTTAGGCTACAATGAATTAATAGCCATGTATACATAGGCCTACATGTTCTACAGTTTCCGATAATACAATTTTACTCAAACCATTTGAACGCTATCCCATCATATGGAGTATACTGTTTACCTTAATGTGTCCTATTCTTAAACTAGACATAATTACTTGTTCTTATTAAGATACCCTCCTCAGCACCCACCCTATTTTGAATCACATGCAAATGTCCTCCCTTTACCAGTTAATCCCTATTGTTGACTAATATTCTTCCAATCAGTGCTTCCCCTCTGATTTTGACAACTTAATGTTGACCTCCACTAGACCTTTTGTATCAGCCTGTATACCCTCTCTGTAGCTGTCTCAGAAGCATATTTTATTTTGGTGATAATTAATGAATATAGAGCTAAATAGGTGTGGCGCCGCCGCCAACTACTGGTGAAAATGTGTATCGTTTGTGACGTGCGTTCACGTGATTCTGTCAGAAAAAGGGCTGTCAGTTATGCTTTTTCGCGGTACTCTCCCTGGTTGAATATGACGGACAATATTATTTAAAGCTAACTCTTCCCAACAAAAGAAAGAAGGCGCACACGGTATGTTTGTCAACTTTGTTTAATATGTGTGTAATGTGTAGGATATTGTATTTCTGTGTATTTACAATATTTCTGTTCCTATTTTTCTCATATAGTTTTTCACGGTGTTGATGTTGACACAAAATGGAGGAATAAAAGCCAAGTCAATCTAATCAGTGAAGCGTAGTTCTTCTACAATGAGTTTGGGAACAGTTATACTCTTCTTTCCTGCTATGCCTTTTTGACCTGGAGCCCACATGAATGGGCTTTTTATTTAAAGCAACTAATGGTAGGCTACAAGACGATGTTGTCGGCTATTCCCTGCAATGTTTGCATACTGTTCGCAGCAATAGGCCTACAAGTGCAAAACACCCCCCCCTAATATGAGTGCATCCCCCAAATGAAAACACTGCCCACAAATACGAGTCAACTCCCCCCAAATAGGATTGCTCATTTCCCCCCAATACAAAGACACGCTCCTCCAAATGGAAAACATTACATTACTGTAACTCAACGTTTAAAAACCTGTTCCATAGGGCTGCGCTTTACCATCGCCATCTGACTCTGGCTATGTACAACTGTTGTTTAAAAAAGACTGCAATAATACATGTTCTTTTTTTATTGAGAGTAAACTTTGCACTGATACTTTCACTTACAGTAGGCCTATGGTTCACACATCAAACATCGCCTCCTTTTATTATGGACTGATCAGGAATGTATCAAGTATAGAGAAGAAGCGCAAGCAGGCCTAACATTAACATCTGTAGTTGTTTAAGGAGCACACAAATTAACTGGAGTAGAAAATATGACAGTGTTGACACATGAAAAACAAATTGAAAAACAAATTGGGAAAAAAACTAAACATGTAGGCTACAGGATTCAACTGCTAATTAAACTAATTATCCAGATTTAAACAGCGACCCAACTTCTGTTTCGCATATGAACGCGCACCGTAATGCGCCACATGTAGCTTCAAACACCCCCCCTGGCACCTACTCTCCATTTGTGTTGATAACAGCACTGATGGCACTCTCCATCATCGGTTTGGCGGAATGTTCATCTCAATGCATCAACTCAATTCTTTTAGAACAAGTGCATTGCTCTATTGGACCACGCTACCCCCTTACCACCGAACATGGAATGGGTTCGTTTACAGTTCGCGCGCATGTGAACTGTTCGGAGGATCTTGACCAAAAATGAATGGATTCATAACCCGAAAAATTAGGAATAGGATATTTTCCCTGACCTGAAGTTAGAACTGTCACATCAGTGGGCGTGTCATATTCTACATATTGGAGAGAGGATGGAGAGGCAGTGGAGAAGACAGCTGAGAAATCATGGGGGGAAAGAGCGTGCAGTAATCTGCCGACAAAACCAATGGCTTGGTGACGTTCGTCGTCTCCTGAGTTTCAGGAAAAGCTAGAAGGTAGCATGAAAAGAAGGAAGCTTTATGTAGAACAAGTCGAAGCGGAGGATAAGGCTGGGTTCACTCAGAAGTAAGGACAAATAATTAGCCCAAGAAAAAGAAGAATTCGCCCATCGTTGATGGCACATCATTGATTACAATGAATCCGCTCCAAACAGGTGAATCCGCGGTCTGGTTCGCTACATAGCACCAAGGTTCCAAGAATCCTGAGCGGTGAAAAAGGGGGTCTCAAATGACAACCGTATCTGAAAGTGTAGCCCTGTACCCAAAATTAGCATGGGAGTAAGGCCTGGTTTATTTTTTTGCATAATAAAACCTGCTCCAGGTACACTTTCACAAAAGTAGAAAAAATCATTAAATAAGAGGGCCAATTAAGACTTGTGTATATGTATATTGCAATGCATAGTGCAACATCTTCATTGACAGTTGATGCATTAAGGGGAGATTCAAAACCGTCCCATATGGCAGATGCTCACACTTCTATATATCAACACAAAGCAGAGAATATCACACTCTTGTACTCACAGATCAGACATCAAATAGTATCACTCCAGAAACATCTGGGGCTTTTGACAATGTTTTGACTGTGGTGAGAGAGCCACATTTGAGTAGTGACTAACTTGGAGAACCACTGAGAACCATGAGGACTGAATCACCAAAGCAGGTCAACAAGTCAGCACAATACTCAGATGCTGCAATGGACATGTTGGAACCAAACAAACAGAAAACCTGGATGGAGTGTTGAACTGGTTGATTCCTCAATTAAGTCCTGGTCAGTCTTTGATTATGTTTCCTTAGTTTAGGAGCGTCCGTTTTGCCAGATACGTTATTAAATATGTTATGCCAACCCCAGCTGTTGTGCTACAGGGTGTAAACGAGAGACGTTTGAATACAGTTGAGTATCAGTAGTACTCGGTTTGTACCGTCAATGTTGAACCTCTTAATATGGCAAATAGACACCTAACATATGTGCAGCCATCGATCATTTCGACATTTGAGTGCCATTTGATAAATGTGGAGTGAAACATAAATATAAATAAATCTAAACTGTTCATAAATAATGATTCGAATGAAAGGCACTCAGACTAATAGCGCCAGCCTTTCTGGAAAAGGAGATTTAATCTCCACAAAGTGAACCTGTAATATAGATGGAGTGGAATCAAAAAAACATAAAATAGAAAAGGGCTTTTTATCTACCCCCAATCCCCGGATCACCACCACCAAGGTGACAACATACTGTTGAGACAAATACAGTCTGTTTATCAGTAGTATCAACCAATCAACCAATCCATATGAAGCCCAAATCAAGTAACCATTTGAAAACACCCTAGCCCACTTAAAAATGCCCATGCCTCATGACCCTACAGCAGGACTGGCCCTCTGGTGGTGATCCTTTCATTTATAACACCACTAACCACTCATAACAAACCCCCCTCAATTGGAGATATGTGGTTAGGGTACTACAGGGATCAAAGTGCACAGTTCAGCCTTAGCCTTTCTCTCTGCTGCAGGTCAGAATGCCTCAAAGTCAATAATGTCCATGTTTTTTTAGTTTTATTTTCATTAACAAGAGGCTACACGGGAGAAAGGGAGTCAAACATAAGAGGCGGCCAGAACAGAACAAACCAAAGTTGCTTTCGAAGCAGCTGGAAAGGCTCTTTCCGTCGCACGGGTCATGACATCATCAAAAGTGGACGCCCTACATCGTCACTCTCCCCCTCTCTTTCCGTCTACATGCCCCTCTCGCTTCCTCACGTCCTGTCTCTGCTAATCTGTCCTCCTTTGTCTCTTCAAACAAATCGGTGTTTTGTGTGCCGTCACACCAGGGGGCACACTCGCTCCGCCTGCACCTCGGGTGGCCGCGTCAGAGAGAGGGCTGCAGGGGTTCAGAGGAGCACATGGCCCGCCTCCGTGGGAGCGTCGCCTGCGCAGAGCGAAGGCGTGTCTGCTAGATCTAGCAACAGGTCCACGCACTCTTCCTCCTTCTCCTCTGGCCTCTCCACGCACCTCTCGCAGTCCAGCTCCAGCGTGCTGGGTCTCAAAGCTTCAGGGCTCCCTGGACAGGGGAAGCTAGCCTGGCCTCGGCCTCCCTCCGGCTCACTGTCCTGAGGCTGCTGGACCAGCGGCGGGTCCTCCAAGCCATGGGTGGAGGAGGTCTGGGTGTCTGCCTGCAGGTCCTCTGCCTGGTCTTGCGGGGAGAGTTCAGGGGAGTCTGTCTCCGTGGTGGGCGGGGTGTCAGAGGGGAGCAGGCTCATGTCCTGAGGGCAGTTCTGGGGGTGGTACCAGGCCATGATGGTGTCCAGTAGCTGGGTGCTAGCCGTGGGGTCCAGAGGCTCCAGGCAGTCGGGGTCGCTAGGGGTGAAGGCGCCCCCCGGGGGAACCACTGGAGACAGCAGGAGGTCTGGGAACGAGAGGCACAGCTGGACAGGGGGTTGGGAGAGCGGCGGCGGGTTCTGGTCTAGGCCGTAGGGCGCAGTGTGATCGGGGTGGTTTTCCGGTGCATACGGGGTTGTAAGGTCGGGGTTAGGGTTGTGTGTGAGTGCGCAAGGTTTAGGATAGTCGGGGTTGGGATTGGGTTTGGCGTCGAGTGCGTATGGTGTGGTCCGTTCCAGATCAGGAGCGTACAGGCTGGAATGGCAGTGACTCTGGTTGTGGTTGCGGTCATAACTGTGGTCCGGGGTTCGAGCAGTCCCAGCGTTTCGGTCCTGCGTGTATACCATGATTAAGGTGCTGGGGTCCACGTGGTCGCGGTTGCGGTCGTAGCTGCGGTCGGCGGGGAGGGGAAGGCGGTTGTAGAGGTGGTCGTGGGGCGAGTAGGGTTTGGCGTGCGTGTAGCCGTGTTCGAGGTGGTAGGGCGTCGTGATGTTCCCCAACTTCATAAGGCTGTCTCCTAGCTCCAGCAGCTCATTGCAGAGGGTGGGGGGAGGTGGGGGGACGGGGGGGAGGTGGTTGTGGGGAGGGGGGAGGGGAGGCGTGCTGTCTGTCCTGGAGGGGGGCCGGGGGGGCTCCGGGAGAGAGGACAGGTGGGAACCCGACGCCCCCTCCGTCACAGCCGTCCCCTCCCCCACCCTGGCACCACCCACTCCTCTCTCCGGCATCCGTTTCTCAGTCGCCCGTCTCTCCAGCTCCAGCCCAGAGTCCGGCTCCAGTCTGGTTCCTCGGTCCTCCCGTCCTCCCTCGCTCCCCCTGTCTCTCCGGGACTCCTGAAGGGAGAGCTGGATAGCCAGGAGGATGTTGGGGTCGTCTTCGTCCATCGAGCCCAGTGCTCGCCTCCTCCCTTCTGCGATCCTCTCCTGGCCTTCTGTCACAACACACACAAATAATTTATGTAAGATGGGATGGGATCACGCGTGTTTGAGATGAGATAAACTGTATGAATCCTGAAGCGTATTCTGGTTTGTGCGTGCGTCTCCGTGGCAGCGTGCTGTACCTATGCTGTCGCTCCTCCTGTTGGACTCGGGGGTGTTGCTGCTGCTTCGGAGGCTGTGCAGACTGAGCATGTCTCCCCTGCGTCTCTGCCTGTGTCTACGGCGGTACTGGACGTCTGCATACTCCTGCACAGCAACACAGGCGTCACTGACCTGAACACTAACCCCGACCACCATATCCGCTCCGGAACAACTTATTGAGATGATTCACTCAGGCGATTGGATGTTAAAGATGCCTGGTGTGGGTTTGTGTGTGTGTGTGTGTGGTGGGGTTACCTGTGTCTGTCTGTCTCTCTGTTCTTCTCCAAGCACAGAGTGACTCCTTAGCATCTTAATAAACACACACACACACTAGGTATCAGCTGCAGACGTTGTAGGTGTAGGGCTAGACATGCTAGACATGCTAGACATGCTAGACATGCTAGACATGCTAGGCTTAACGCTTGCATACACTCAAACATCTTACCGCCACCAAGCTAATATGTGTCCAGTATGTTACTGAAGTTGCAATGTGTACTTGATGACTAAATGAGCATTACAACTGCAAGCGGGTAGCACGTGTGTACCAGTGTTAGTCAGTTTATTAGAGCAATTATTTATACAATGTTTGTCTGATCTTACCTCAGGGGATGCAAATCCAAGGTACTCCCAATCCCAGGAACCAGCAGGGAAACTGCAACACACAAGTTACTTAGACACAATTTCTCTAATAAATAAACTTAACCTGTGATAATAATTCCTGACCCATATGAACTATTATACGTTAAAATGCTATTTATGTAACAGAAATATGTATTTGAGAAATGGGATAATACTGAATAATTCACAACTGAGAGTAACCCAAGCTAAGAATAAACTTTGTACAATATTTACATGTAAGAATAAAGTGACTTGTGCTAGCAGTTGGGTCAGACGGAGTTTGATGGAGTGCAGTGGGTCTCGTATCGAGTCTCCTTACTTCCTGGTCAGGGTCTAGTATCGAGTCTCCTTACTTCCTGGTCAGGGTCTAGTAACAAGTCTCCTTACTTCCTGGTCAGGGTCTAGTAACAAGTCTCCTTACTTCCTGGTCAGGGTCTAGTATCGAGTCTCCTTACTTCCTGGTCAGGGTCTAGTATCGAGTCTCCTTACTTCCTGGTCAGGGTCTAGTAACAAGTCTCCTTACTTCCTGGTCAGGGTCTAGTATCGAGTCTCCTTACTTCCTGCGGGGCACCTCGGGGGAGTCGTTGGGTGCCACGCCCCTGGCAACGGAGGCCAGGAACTCTGCCCTCTTCTGCTGCACCAGCTGCGCGGCGCTGACGATCTTGTGGCAGGGCGTCCTCAAGTACGGCCTATTAACCTTCTGTGCCAAGTCCTCCACCACCATCTCCAGATCCGTCTGCACACGTGCCACACACACACACACACACGACATGGAACACACTCCTGCACAGATACTTAAACTACTGCTGACACCAAGGAGAAATCTCTCACTTGAATGCATGCTTACAAGAGAACATAAAGCATGGCCATCTTACGGACGGGTCTGATGGATGTGAGAGCTGACGGTTATCGAGCCCGTCCACAAGACCGCAGACGGCTCGGACCGTTCGACGGCTTCGAACGCTCACCTGCATGAGCTCAAAGATCTCCTTCTGCGTGCAGCGTGGCTGCAGGAAGAAGCCGTACGGGTAAGAGCACTTTAACACGCGCCGCGTTTTCAACAGCTCGCACACGCCGTCCTCGATGAACCTGGTGTCTGGAGACGCGCCCTCACCTGGAGACACACACACACACAGACACAGACACAGACCTTAGGACATGTCATGTACCGTAAAGGCATCCCCAGAGGACGAATGTAACTCTGCTCACGTCCGATGAAGGCTCGGCTAAGCTGCTCCATTTTCTCTTTGGCGGTTTTCAGTAGTTTCTGCTCCAGCTGTAACCGAGAGAAACCAAAAAGCCGTCAGCATGAACGTGCGTGTGAGGTGGCTCGGGAAGCTGACGTTCGGAGCGCGCGCGTGCGTTACCCTGTAGCTGTGTTCGTGGTTCTTGTAGCGCGTGTAGTAGTGCATGAAGCGGTCCAACTCCTGAAAACTCTTGTGCTTCTTTTCGGCCTGGAACAAAAGAAAAGCGAGTGTGTTTGTCGGGATACATTTCAGATATCCTGTGAGGTTGTGTTGTGACTGGGGGGGAGGGTCAGAAACCCGTCAGCACCACACCGGCGCTTCAGGGCCAGACCGTGCTGCAGACCATGGACAGGACCCTGTAAGAGGAGGTAGAGTCTCCTCTGGTTGTGTGTGTGTGTGTGTGTGTGTGCCTCTGGTTGTGTGTACCTCTGGTTGTGTGTGTGTGCCTCTGGTTGTGTGTGTGTGTGTGCGTGTACCTCTGGTTGTGTGTACCTCTGGTTGTGTGTGTGTGTCTCTGGTTGTGTATACCTCTGGTTGTGTGTGTGTGTGTGTGTGTACCTCCACGGTCATCTCCTTGGACTGCTCCTCCAGCTGCTGGATGACCTCGTAGCGTGTGCAGCGGTAGTAGCCTCCGGTGGACGAGCTGTGCTTCTTCCACTCCTCCAGGCAGATCCAGCAGAAGTCATACTTACACTGGGGACAGAAGACAAGCAAGCTAGTTACACTGGGGAAGGAAAACCATGGAAAACGAGTTAAGGCAGCCTGGCTGAACGGAGGTAAAACCAAGTTAACCAGTTACATTCCCAGCATAGTCCCTTAAGGGGTTAGAATTCTCGAAACAGCAGCATGTATTATGTATTATACACTGTTAAATGTTCAGTATATACTCGTCTCGACAGCTACTTCAGACATTGCATCATTCTGTTAGAAGGTGTGTGTGTGAGCGCGTGTGTGCGCATGGGCACACCTTGGCACACTGCATGTGGTTGCAGCCCTCGTTCTTCTGAATGGGGGACTTGCAGTTGGCACAGGGTTTACAGTTTGTCAGCAGCCATAGGCAGTTGGCGGCATCCTCGTAGGCATCACCGACACCAGCCACTATAAGGACACACACACACAGACATCAGTGTCTCCAAATGTAAGCCCCATGTACGGAACACCCCACGTGTAAACTGTCCCTGAGCTGCGCAGTGCGAGGTGCATGCAGCCTGCGCCCTGCAGTGTGAGGTGCATGCAGCATGCAGCACACGTACGCTCCTCCGGCTTCATCTCCGACACCTTCTGGAGCCACATCCTCCACGTGTCACAGTCACACGGCTCGTGGGCCTCCCCAAGGCACTCCCTACGTGGACGGAAAGGGACGGGTTAGAGAGAGCTGCAGGTCGACCAAACATACCTCTGTGTGTGTTTGTGTGTGTGTGTGTGTACCAGCAGAAGAGGTGTCCCTTGCCACAGTCGACGGCCGGGGAGGGCAGGAGGGGGAAGGCGTCGGAGGGCCCAGGCCTGGTCAAGCGGACGGCACGCTCACAGCGCACCGCCGGGCACCAGCGGATGGCAGGGTTGTTCTCCACGAATGCCTGGAGGAGCGGGGGAGGAGGGAGGGCAGGAGGAGAGAGAGAACACGAGAGAGACAGAGAAAGAGTAGAGGTGTTTATGGGGGTAGAGTGGGGGGCAGTAGTGGAGAGGGAAAGCAGATGGGTCATGGATGAAGGTCGAAGGGCATAAAAATGGGTCATTAGTGGTTACAATACGAGTGTATCTTGAAGTAAGTATACATTCTGTGTGTCTCCTGGACATGTGTGTGTGTTCGTACCTTGATGTCGAACTGCAGGTAGCGCTGGTCCATCTCTCGAGACACCACACTCTCAATGACCTGGACGGGCACGAGCTGGTAGCAGTCATACGCCGGGCAGAAGATGTTGTGAGCTTCTCCCTCCTGGATCTTCACATTCAGGAACCTGACACACACACACACACACACACACACAAAACTTAGTCCCTCATTAGCCTTTTTCACATTTGACATCTTCCCAGGGACCCTAGGACACACACCTGCACTATACAGGCACTTACCCTTCCCAGCATGCTCGGCAGAACTCGTGGCCACAGGACATGTCCACAGGGTCCTCGAACACAGAGATGGCGCACAGGCAGATGCCACACTGCAGACACACACATCGACTGTCACAAACAGGAGAAACCAGATCTATTCAAAAGGCTCCGTCATCATGATAGACCCACCTGCGCCAGCCCCTCGTCTCCTGGCGTGAGGCAGCTGTCGGTAGGGGAGGTGAGGGTGAGGGTGAGGGGGGAGCGCGGGGTGCGCGGGGAAGGGAGCGTGTCCCAGGCGTTGCAGCCGCTGGGCGGCGGGGCCGGCATGGACACCCCAGAGCGCTGACAGCAGTCCTCCGCGTCTGACATCCAGGCTTCCAGAAGCTTCTCCCTGTCCCAGTCTGGAGACAGGAAGTGTGGTTAGGCCTCATCCCGCGAGAGAGAGGGCTGGAGACAGGAAGTGTGGTCAGGCCTCATCCCACGAGAGGGAGGGCTGGAGACAGGAAGTGTGGTCAGGCCTCATCCCACGAGAGGGAGGGCTGGAGACAGGAAGTGTGGTCAGGCCTCATCCCACGAGAGGGTAGGGCTGGAGACAGGAAGTGTGGTCAGGCCTCATCCCACGAGAGGGAGGGCTGCTATGCTGGGTATCAGCGAGGTGCTTGTCTTCAGCACTCTACGGCCAAATCACAGTCGTGTTGATATACTGAACTGCACAAGAGTTATTATGAAAGACGAGTTACATTCAGAAGGAATGAGTAAGCTAGAAGGAGGGTGTACGTGATGGAATGAGTGAGTGACTGTTTACCATTTTGTTCTAAGAAATCTTTTAATGTTCATTATTATGATTTGTGTCTTGGACCCTTGATGATAAGCAGTTCTTAGGTAAGATATTGACGTTATCATTACATGTACTCGTTTTAAGCATTCTTTCCCTTTGAAGCCAATATGTTTCTTTTTCGTACGCCTCCGAACGCCAATATCATTTAGGTCGTGCAAATTCAAGTCAAATGATCACGACAACGAGGCAGGCATGAAGATCCAGATTCCACCCCTCCGACGTTTAGGTTTACAGTCATGCATTCTGCCACCAGGATGTTATCAGCTCGGTCTGATCTGATAACATGGGCCTTTGTGTCCCCATCACATTCTCAGCGTCCCGCCCCCGCCGGAGCAAACATTCCAAAAGCGCCCGTGACGTCACGTCTCGCATCCTGCCGCTGCTCCACAACGCTCACGTCAAACGAGGAACGTCGGTACACCCAGATTGTATCTGACGGACATACTTTCATGTTGTTAACACACAAACACACACACACATAAACACACACACACACACAGACCGTGAGCTCGAAGCAGGGCCTCGGCGGTGAAGAGGGGGGCCTGGAGCATGTCGGCCGTCTCCACTATCAACATGTCCTTCAGCTTCCTGAGGTCCTGCAGCTTCAGGCCCTCGTAGGGCTGTGGGGTCAGACAGAGAGACAGACAGGTACTGAGTGAAGGAGGGGGTCAGACAGAGAGACAGACAGGTACTGAGTGAAGGAGGGGGTCAGACAGAGAGACAGACAGGTACTGAGTGAAGGAGGGGGTCAGACAGAGAGACAGACAGGTACTGAGTGAAGGAGGGGGTCAGACAGACAGACAGACAGGTACTGAGTGAAGGAGGGGGTCAGACAGACAGACAGACAGGTACTGAGTGAAGGAGGGGGTCAGACAGAGAGACAGACAGGTACTGAGTGAAGGAGGGGGTCAGACAGAGAGACAGACAGGTACTGAGTGAAGGAGGGGGTCAGACAGACAGACAGACAGGTACTGAGTGAAGGAGGGGGTCAGACAGACAGGTACTGAGTGAAGGAGGGGGTCAGACAGACAGACAGGTACTGAGTGAAGGAGGGGGTCAGACAGACAGACAGACAGGTACTGAGTGAAGGAGGGGGTCAGTAGGGGGTCAGTCCCAGAAAGTGTTAGTCAGCTGTGTAGTCCTAACCCTCTCGGTGAATGTAAGTTGTAGAAGGGCTAGTCCTCCTAACCCTCTCGGTGAATGTAAGTTGTAGAAGGGCTAGTCCTAACCCTCTCGGTGAATGTAAGTGTAGAAGGGCTAGTCCTAACCCTCTCAGTGAATGTGAGTTGTATAAGGGCTAGTCCTAACCCTCTCGGTGAATGTAAGTTGTATAAGGGCTAGTCCTAACCCTCTCAGTGAATGTGAGTTGTATAAGGGCTAGTCCTAACCCTCTCAGTGAATGTAAGTTGTATAAGGGCTAGTCCTAACCCTCTCAGTGAATGTGAGTTGTATAAGGGCTAGTCCTAACGTGGACTGCGAGTTATGTTACTGTTGGCTCGAAGAATGTAGGTGAAAGTTGAACTGGTGCAACTTGCGCGTGTTTACCTCCTTGCAGCGCAGCGTGTTGCAGTTGGAGCGCGTGCTGTTGCGGGTGAGCGTGTGCTGGGAGAACACCATCTGGGACTCCAGGCTGAGGGCCAGGTCCGTGTGGTGGCACCGCTCCGCGTGGTCGCACGGGGTCAGCTTCTCCTCGTCCTCCACAAACAGGCTGGCCTCCCCCTGCACCAGCAACTAGGAGGGGGGGAGAAAGAAGGTGGTGGGGGTGACGGATGTGGAGAGGGTGGGGGCGAGGGTGGAGGATGTAGAGGGATAAAAGACAGGGAAGGAGGAGGGGTTAGGAGGAACATATATGACAGGAGTGAACATGGTGGTGTTTCATGTAAAGCCCAGGTCACATGGGCTCTCGCCCTATCAAACACACACACCTCCATACACACACACACACTTCCACACACACACACACACCTCCACACACACACCTCCACACAGCTCTTCATCCCTGCGGCGGCGGCGTAGTGCAGACAGGTGCTGCGGTGGTTGTCGGTGGCGTTCACATTGGCCTTCTCGTACTGGCCCCTGTCCAGACGTGCTCCGGTCCAGCTCAGGATCATCTGAAGAGGCACACACACACACACACACACACACACACACACACAGAACAAATGACGCTTCTGAAAACCACTCGTTATCTCCACCCCGGGGGACCCGGATTGTTCCGTGCGTGCGTCTGTGTGCGCACCTGGAGGCAGTCGGCCCTGCGCTGCTCGTCTCTCTGCGGGCGGGCCAGCCGGGGGGACAGCGCCCCCTCTGGCAGCAGCAGGATCTGGGGGCCCTGGCACAGCACGTGGAGACACGTCTCGTTGTGGACGTTCCTCTTGTTGGGGTTCCCCTCTTTACTGAACAGGAATGATCTGTGGGGGGGGGAGAGAGAGAGAGAGAGAGAGAGAGAGAGAGATAGAGAGACAGACAGACAGAGAGAGAGAGACAGAAAGACAGGAGTGGAGAGAGCAAGAGGAGAGATTATTCAAAACTCTAAACAACACGTCAAACAAAGGGGCCATTATAAAAGTTCACGTTTTAAAGTGCTGCAGCCGCACTCTTCAAAGGGAAAGAGAAAGGGAGAGAAAGAACGAGGGCATCAGAGAAAGAGAGTGCAGTGGAGGGAGAGGTCGTTCACTACTCTCTGCTCCAAGTCGAAAAGATAATGGACGGACACACGCCCTCCCACCCCAAAAAAAAAGCTTACACACACACACACACAAATAAATCTAGCCCCTTCACAAACAGACTGCCACTGCAGTCCTGCATAAGTCATTAAACAGCTCCCATTTGTCTATCAAGGGCTCCATTTCCTAATTACATCCTTCCATACATTTCCATCCCTCTCTCCATCCCCCCTGTTCACATCCTCCTCCGTCCCTCTCTCCATCCCCCCTGTTCACATCCTCCTCCGTCCCTCTCTCCATCCCCCCTGTTCACATCCTCCTCCGTCCCTCTCTCCATCCCCCCTGTTCACATCCTCCTCCGTCCCTCTCTCCATCCCCCCTGTTCACATCCTCCTCCGTCCCTCTCTCCATCCCCCCTGTTCACATCCTCCTCCGTCCCTCTCTCCATCCCCCCTGTTCACATCCTCCTCCGTCCCTCTCTCCATCCCCCCTGTTCACATCCTCCTCCGTCCCTCTCTCCATCCCCCCTGTTCACATCCTCCTCCGTCCCTCTCTCCATCCCCCCTGTTCACATCCTCCTCCGTCCCTCTCTCCATCCCCCCTGTTCACATCCTCCTCCGTCCCTCTCTCCATCCCCCCTGTTCACATCCTCCTCCGTCCCTCTCTCCATCCCCCCTGTTCACATCCTCCTCCTCTGGACCCTCCTCCTCATCCGGCATTATAACGCTCAATCCAGTAATTATAGCGTTCCACACAGGGCATCTTGAAAGTATGAAACCTCCGTTTTCTAGAGCATGTGTGTATGAGTGCATGCGTGTGTGTTTCAAATGCTAAACAGTAGCATTGCGTTAGCCACATTGTCTGTGGTTGTGACGCGATCCTTCTTAAAAGGGATTTGTGGTCTCTGCCGAGCTGAAAACCGCACATCTGATGACCCTTTTCGTCTGTCTACCATAGGCTGCATCTGATCTGCAGCTACGTCCAATCTTGTTTCATCTCCAGAAACACCACAGAGAGGCACCGCCCCTTCCTGTGACAGTATGGCCTGGCAGGAAAGGCCTGAAATAGACCTATAATTAGTCGTCCTTTAATCTGCGCACACACACACAATACAATACTGTATTAATACGTTCCATACTTTTCTAAATACATCCTTCCCAGATAAGAGGAGGCCTTGGGATTCACATGACCAGCTGCATATCCATGGACAGCCAGGGAATTCTCTCACGACGAAGACCAGTATACGAAGATTGTCTTCTTACTTCAAGACTCCGTTATTTTCCTCTTTTCCTTCAATTCTCTTTTCCTTTCCCCCAGTCCTCCTCCCTCTCCGCTATATTTAATGCGCTGTATCTTTCCTCATTCCTTGACCAATCCGAGGATGAGACATTGACAGCGTGTGTCACAAGCTACTTGTGTGTGTGTGTGTGTGTGTGGTGTGTCCGTGTGTGTGTGTGTGTGTGTGTGTGTGTGTGGGTGGGTACCTTAGCAGGCGGGTCATGGCATGTCTGCAGGCGTAATGCAGGGCTGTGTTGTGCTGGTACGGCTCTCCATAGGACACGTTGGGGTCCAGGCCGTCCCTGAACTGCGGGTTCCCTTCATACAGCTGCCAGGCCAGGGCCTCGTCGCCGTTCACCAGCGCCTTGCGGAACTTGGTGGCCGTGTTCCCCATGGCAACCACCAGAGGATGGCACTTTGGTCCAACGCTGCACCTTCTACTGCTGCTGCCGCACCTCTCCTCCTCCTCCTCCTGCCGCTGCTCTTCCTTCTCCGCCTCTTCTTTCTGCTTCTCCTCCTCCTCCTCCTCTCCCCTGCCTGATCCCTCCTCTCAGAGTGACATGACCACTGCTATGGCAACACTTCTGCCCTGCAGGATAGATGGAGCGGGAGATGGAGACACAAAGGAAAGTGGTTAGAGAGTGACACAGTAAGAGGGCAGGGGAGAAACCGAACGGCGGGGCAGGGAAAAATGGTCAAAGAAGAGGATGAGAAAACAGGGCAGATAAAGAAGGAGAAGGAGATAGGGCGGGAGGCAGAGGGAGGGAGAGAGGAAAGGAGATAAGGAAAGCATTAATCAATCCAGTTATCTATCAATCAACCCAGCGCTGCAATGTTATCTTGGGGAAGGTAATCCATAGTTTACAAACCAGTCAATAGCCTTCCACGACAGCAAGTTTTCTCCCATCATAACACTGTGTGTGTGTGTGTGTGTGTGTGTGTGTGTACAACAGGATGTGTACATGTCTATATGTAACCATGCAGGGCTAATCCTATGAAACTAAACCAGTTTGCTTGCTTTTCCAAAGAAAGAAGCATGAGAATCACAGGAATGGCCCACTGGCTCTTCTGGCTTCAGGGTAAAACCAATTTGGTTCCACATGTCTCAGTCACACAAAGACACATACACAGTCTGTTCAAATGGCTGCTGGTGTCCGACAGAGTATAATTACTGTCTCCATTCTCAGGCCATCTGTGCATCTCAACAATGACCCTCTATGGTTGCGCTGTTGGCTATTTGTTGTATTGTAAAACCCCCCTCGTATATCTGTCTCCCGTCAGCTTGGATTTCACACGCAAACGGGTGCAGATGCCTAAATTCCACTGTTGATGGCCATCATGGGTGTTTTCCTACGTTTCATTTTATGCTCCAGTAAAGCCTATTGTAGACAGTGTGGCCACACGTGTGTAAGAGCTTGAGTGTGTGTATTTGTGGGGGTACTATAGTTTGTAGGTCACGCTGTCTGCTCTGCTCCCAGTTCCACGCTGGCTGGTTTACTTCCAGCTCACTTCACCCCCTTCTCTGTATCGGACTGTCTCAGGAGAGACAGACATGATTCAACCATTGACCCATCTCCCACGGTGTGTCAATGGTCACATGTATAGATTAGAGAATGAGTTAATGATTTAACTAGTTCATGTTAATAAGTACATAAAAACAATCGGCAAATTAAGGAACTGTTTAAGTCAACACCTTACTTTCATAAGCATTGGAAGGGAACCGCAAACATTAGCCTAGCTGTTATCCTCCTTAACTAGCAAGCTGCTAGTAGGATACAGCACACCGGGTAAGGGTTGGGGTACTTCTATTGCAAGACATACTTCCAGGTGAGCTTTATGTGAAATGTTCAGCATTTATGAAGAGCACAAACAACGTATTGATTTCAGAATATCTGGTCTGTGCCCCTCTGCCTCGTACACTTCGAGATCCTTTGTTCGACGCTGTCAGTGTAATAGGAATGAAAGGCGAACGTAGGCTACAATTCAGATAGGATGCATTTGATTTAGAGAATTCAGAGAAGACTGACCAGTCGCGCTGACCTAACCCCTACTACTTTATACATCGACGGAATTGGGTACGGAATCGTACTAGATACCTAGTTTGCTTTTTGACTAGCACGCAGTAGCAAGCTCGCAACTGTGTCTCTGCCGTTTGCGTCGCAAGCTAGCAACAGTAGCTAGCTAGTGGCATGCCAACAACACACAGTCAGTGACAGCGCCAACCAACCACAACATTTTGTATTTACTTACACGATCTATTCTCTTAGTCGCCAGTTGCACATCCAAAAGAAATACGAGAGAGGAGCGCCATTATCTGGTCATCTAACGAGCGGCCTCCCAGTTCCCCCACCATCATCCTCCTGGTTTACTTAGCCACAGACTGAACCCCAATGATGCTGAGCCCGGGGACTAGACACTGATGCTTGTGTTTTTGTTGCTGCCAGCCCAGAACGGCGTAGTGCGCATGTGCATGACCAAATGTCATTGGCCCGTTTGCGTCTGATTGGTCCATTTAAACGTACGTATATAATCATGGGTGCGTCTCATTAACCATTATACTACCATCCTAAATGATGCCACAAAAAGATTTAGCATGTCCCAATACATTGGATATAGCTGAGACTAAGAGATCATATCCATGAAGAGTCCTCTGTAATGTCTGCATTATGTGCATATCCATGATACAGAGCACTGTTGTATTGGCAGGTTGAGAAAACATCCAGACAGCAATTAAATTAAGTGCAGGTCCAGAATCGGGCCATAGGTGTCAGCAACTGGTCGTTTGGTTTAATGGTAGTGTTGGGCATTCCGGCTCATTTTCGTGAGCCGGCTCGTTTGACTCAGCTCATTTAAAGGGCCTCTTTTATCTCCCAAACGGCTCTTTAAAAATACATTTTTAAACTATGACTTTGACTATGACAGGTGTGAAAACAATTCGAATTAAATTATGAAATCATACTCTACCTTAACCACAATGTCTTTAAAAATGCATTGATTTGTTATGGCTCTCCTCCGAGTTTCGACTACTGACAGTGTGTGTGAGTTGGCTCGGCCCTCCAGGCAGGAACAGAATGTGAGGCTGATCAGAGTATTTTAGCCTATATGTAATTGTTTATAGTGTAGGTGGCGTTCTGTTAACTTAAATCACGATTTTAAAGTCCATGAAAGGCCACTGATGCAGCATCAACACAGGTGTACGCAGACAAAAGAAAGTTAATTTCAAGTAATGCTGAGTAGGCCTATCTGCATGCGTGGCCCCCACATAACACACAGCGCACATAGACACTGTTTTATGTTATTGGTGAATGATCATCAGATAAATTCACCTAAAGACCAATGGCCAGAGCAGGGGTTTGATCTTAGATCATTGCTTTAATAATATGCGCTAGACACATCTGAGATCACCCTTCTGCCCACACCAGTCCACTGCTGTAAAGCATAGAAAGCAATTACTGCATGTTTGCAAAGAGACCAGTTAGATGCCACAACTTAAGAACAGAGGTAGTTCAGGTGTAATCGGTCAGTAAAAATGTATACCTGCAGTCTCTGAGTGCACTGACATGTTTCAGTGTACCTGCACAGCAGTGTGAAGATGACCCCACATCCACAGGCCGGCATGTAACCTTATACTCAGGTGTGAAATTACAACGTGAGAAAAGCATTCTGGGAAAGCTCACAAGGGAACACTGGTATGCTGGAAGGCTAGGGAGAGAGAGATACAAAGACTGGTCAAAGGTTTGGGAACAGCCCAATGTTTTTTTATATTTGAATTTTAGCAGTTCAAGCCTGAAATGGTATAAAAGTTAGCTGTAAACTACCAAAGGTAAAACATAAGTAAATACATATGTTTCAGTTACCAAAAACAGAGAAGTCATGTACATTTCAGTTACAACAAAAATCAAATATATTTTTCAATTATAAATGGGTTCACAATTTACAGCTGTTGTGAAGTAAATTAATTAAGCCTTGAAAGTGGATGGTAACAATTCCCATAAGTGTGCCAACTTTTCTTGAATACTTATAAACCCTGTGTTGGTATGAAAACAGTGTTGGAGTAGGTTTTGTTACTACACTATCTTAAACAGTATTGGAACAGTATTGTAGAGCAGAAAGTAATATGTTGCTATCATAATGGCAAGAAAAATACAATTAACCAAAGAAGACTCAAGGAAGATTCTAACCCTAAAGGCCTTTTGTTTATAGAAATGAAATGTGATAGTAAGAGTTCTGGCAGACTTCAAGCCACAACATAATCACAAGAAGAGTTTCCTGAGATTCTTGCTATCTCGACAGATAGACCATTCTGTTATAGCTCTGAAGGCTTCGGGCTGCAGGTTTAAGTGGCAGTAAATAAATAAGCCAAAGCAAAGATGTATAAATAAGAAAAAGAGGCTTGCCTGGGTAATGCTGCACTGCCATTGGACAACTGAACTTGGACAATCTCACCGACAGATGAATCAAAATTGAAGTCTTTGTTTCATCACGCAGGGTTTTTGTACGCCGTCGAGTAGGAGAACGGACAGTTCTTCAGTGTGTGACCAACTTTCAAACATGGCATGATGGTCTGAAGCTCTTTTGCTTGATCCGGAGTTGGCAACTTGCACAGAGTAAGTGGCACCCTGACGAAATGGCCACCACAGCATTTGGCAGCATCATACAAAACCCTCTTTGCACTACATTAAATTAGGCAATTTCAATCAAAATTGCTGTCCTAACACTTTCGACTGCTAGAGTACTCAAAGTTGCATTAAGGATCATCTCAATTATGAGGTTTCTTTGTTAGAATAATTCAACAACACTGACACATATTCCTATTCATATTGTTTAACGACCTGAAAGATGCAAGATATCAAGGACAGACTAGTGATGTTCAGCAAAGGATTGATGATTCTGATCCCAGCTTCACTCCTCACTTTCCACTCACTGATTGTTGGCGGGCCACCAGCCAGGTTTATCCCGTGTTGATGTGTCCAGACTAGAGTGTAGCAGCTGCCCATCCTCAGGCCTGTGTGTGTTCTGCTGCTGGCAGGTGAGTCAGGGACCAATGGGGTGGCAGAGGAGGGGGAGCGAAATGAGCCAAGAGAAGAAGTGTTGGGTGTGGTTCGAAGCCTTAAGCACATTCCTCGGAGAGGCTGCACCCTCCGTGCAGTTTTGTACATGCGTACACACACACACACACACACACACACACAGACACACACACACATCCTACAGCATCAGAACTGGCACACATGAACAATATATAGTAGGCTTAGAGTGTTTGGAAATACTTTGAAAGAGCGTCCTGCAGTACATTTATCAAACATGAATATATGTCAGAAAGTGTGTTAGTGTGTGTGTGATTGGTTAGCCATGTAGGGTTATTGAGGTACCTTGTTGGATATCCAAACCGCGAAACAAACCCTGAGTCACTGGTGAACACACATATGCTTCCACGTAAGCAAATGTTTGTGTGTTAGTGTATTAGATATGAGGCAGTGGAGAGGGGTGGGGCTGGTGTGTTAGTGTATTAGATATGAGGCAGTGGAGGGGTGGGGCTGGAGTGTTAGACACGCCTCAGGACAAAGGACACTACATCAAACACACACACCCTCATACGGACTGTTCCACCTTTAGTCTTAGGGGCACACAAGAGGTCCATCAACAATGACATGACGTGGGCAATGCCTTGATTCCCCACTTTGATACGATATGTTATGCTTGAGTGACTAACGTACATGTGCACACACGTGCTAATTAGGGTCGCAACCCGTCCTGGTTCTCCTGTGATTGTTCTCTTTTTTAGAGCGACTGACCCGGAACATTTATATTTATTAGGTTGTGACCCCACCTGTGTCTGTGAGAAACGAAGTGAAGGTGTGTAATTCCCATCCCTACATGCACTGTAAGTGGACTGTAAGCACTGCGGTGGACACAGGGTTATTTACACAATAAAGTGGTTTACATGCTTTCTGAACTTGGGTAACCAATGAACCAATCCCGTTGTCCACTTGATTGGGGAGTGAGCCACGGGCAGCAAGTCAAGTCTATACCAATGAATCAGTATGAAGCTTTAGTCATTTGGACCAATAGATAACTCTATTTAATTCAGACCTTTCCTATTCACTGTAGCTGAGGGGCACATGATAAGGGAATCGGCCCACAGTTTTTGTTTTCCCCTTCTGGGGTGAAACCTTGAGCCTTTCACTCCCCGGGCCGGGGGACGTGAAGAGTGACCCTACTGTTTGGGCCCATAATAGTTTCAAATAACATTTAATCGCGACTTTTGGTTGGCTGGACAACCAAATGTCCTATGGCTATGATTCTTATTCAAATATGGTTAGACATATTCCCTTATTCCCTATTCATTATTTATACATACATTTCTACATCATGTATTTCCTATGATTAGTTCATTCAAGCAAGTTTCAATAGCTGTTCTCTGTTTTAGTTTTCAACAAGGGGAGGAGTTAAGAATGAGCCCAGGGACAGCCTGGCAAAGGGAGTTACTCAGCTTCTTCCTTGTTAGTTCTCCAGGAGAGCGGGGACAAGAAATATAGCCGCCAGAGCGAACGGCAGTTAGGCTTGAAAGCCACTTTTCTTAGTTGCGGGACTGTGGAAAGGTTTAGGGTGGAGTCCCGCACGATGCAAGGAATGTGACACACCACGGAGTCTGGAATAGACAACGCGGGTCAACAGTGGAGAAAGTATCGGGGAGGTATACGGCGGAAGACAACGGCACAGAAGAGAGACAAGACACTATTCCGCAAGTTGTTGAGGGTGAGAGAATGGAAAAATACACTCAAAGGAAAATCAACTCATAAACTGGGCAATGGAACACAAATATTAACTTCGTTGGTTGTTGTTGTAAGCTATAGAAATATGTTGATGTATAAGTGTTTGTGTTTTTTATATTAGAATATCATAGCTGTCCACTCTATTAAGACGCATGCTTCCCTTATAATTTACAGCAATTACTCTTCGTCGTCTGGTTTCATTTATGCCTGCCAACCAATAGGAGTGGGCCTATATTTTTTCGCACTCCTCAATCTTTACGAAACTGACTAAGCACACCACAGAACTTGTTGGAACTCAATAACACGAACGTTAAGAACACCAATAAAGAATGTATTCTTCGTCCTTATCATACTTAGCAACGAGTTCCCTGTCTGTGGTATAGGATGTCCTGTACCTGGGCTTGACTTTGATCCATGCAGGTCTAGATAATGAGAACTTTTAGATAATACGTTCCCTTGTTAAAGACTCTTTGAGAGACGACTGAATTCGTATTTATATGTTAATATACATTTACACTTTTACATTTTGTCGTCTATAAAAAGACAGACGATAAAGTTCAAATGAAGCGTAAACGTTTGTGGTTGGACAAGGGCAGTCCTGCTTTCATACTTTGTGTGTGAGTGCACATTCAACAACTCCATGCTTTCAGATCCTATCATATGTGTGCTTTATATATCTTCAACTGTCTGTTTGCATGTGTAGTGACTCACTGTGGGTGTGAATATGGGTGTGTGCTTTGTGTGTTTGAAAGAGACAGAAAGAGAGAGATTTGCATTACTATGAGTGCATTCCCAATAGACAACAGGTATCTATGGGAAGATAATAGATACCTATACCTAAACCCAGGTATCCATTCATCTTTGATGAAGTGTCACTGAAACTGAGAGTTCTGACCGAAATCTTTGCCACAGGCCCTTCTCCTGAAACCTGGGGTATTCTCCTCTGCCCCACTGTATTCAGACACATCCTAACAGTGTCACGCCACTGGAGAGTATACTTGATCTGTGAGTTTGTTTCAGGAGCTGTGTTAGTGCATATGGGTGTAATAGAGCGTACGCGTGAGTGTGTACTGCTGTGTACGAGCGTGCGCAGGAGAAGGAGAGTTCCTGAGACCGAGTGTCCCTTCAGTTACTGATTTACGTGTAGAGACAGATAGTGAAGCTCCCTCTGTTTCTCTCATGCTCTCAGCATTCACACAGGAATGTTGAGAATGAGCCGTTTGCACTGTGAGTGGAGGATTGTTGGGCAACTGTGAACCCAAGCGTCGGTGGAAGTTTGTGCTTCTTCTGCTTTATACCGACTGGCTTAATGTTGGAACTGGTTAAGTTTGTCGTCATGCCCTTATCAAAACAGGCCAGCTCTTTTCTACACCGAACCATCCATTAAGTCATGACAAGTTCTGACATAGTTGCTGTAACAACAAAACACCTTGTTTGGTTTGAGTCTTTTGTTGTTGGGCAGATGAAGTGGAAGACATTGGCAGGGGGAGTGTCATCGCTGTCCTTCAAGGTGGTGTAGAGCAGCTTGTCTCAATCCCGGTCCTCAGGACCTCCTGCCCTGCACGTTTTAGATGTCAGGCTTCTGCTGAGGTGGATAATGACCCGTTCAGATGAACCAGGTGTATTGGATGAGGGAAACTTGTCAAACATGCAGGGCAGAGGATGCAGAACACCAGGATTGAGACAAGCTGGTGTAGACATTTGACAGGTTTACTATACGCATGCTGTAATAGCTGCACTTATGTAGCATGTACATGGATGTACTACACATTTTCAGTATATTGTAAAATTCATATGAATGCTGTGCATCTCTTCACTTCATATTTATCTTGTTCTGTTCAACACTATCAACTTCTTAGGGTCCTATTTAACTAAATAACAGTTAAAAATAATAATAGCTTAACCATGTTTATTGTTGATGTAAAAATGTAGCCTAATTCTAACCATTAATTAAGCAGAAAACAATCAGATGAGAATTCCAAATGGTTGCCATTTATAACCACTCGGCAGCAATGCTAGGAGTCATGGAACAGAATGTTAGCCACTGGTCTACCCTAACCGATGACTCACATTGGGGTGCAGGATGTAGCATTTAGCCTCCAGGCTAGCTGGTGAGTCACCATGCTATTGAACAATTCTTCTCTGACTTTGATGCAAGAGAAGGGTTAAAGCATGTTACCATAAACTATATTTACTAGGCGCTTCAGGTGTGCATGGATATTCACAAAACATATAATCACACTCATAAGATAAACATTTCACAATACCTCATACAAGTGAACACACACACACACACACACAAACCACAGTTACATTTCTGACCAAACCACGTTTCCATGGCGATTACACAAACAGGGACAAACACTTCCTGCCTTTTTCACATACATTCAGACTAGACCAACCATGTTCCAGCAGTATGTTGTTCCAGATCTTACCAAACGTAAAGTTATAAGAACACCGTCTACTTCACTCACACAGTTGACACATACAACCTAGACCATTCTCAGTAGAGCAACTATCTACCTACTTTGTCAGATTCACTCCCAGGAAACAATTATTAGTATGTCAACACTACAGAGACTGTAGCTCGGGGGTTGTTGGAGCCCATATCGATGTCACAATATTTCATAATCCTGCCGCCGTACTCATAAAATTGCATTGCTAGACAAACTAATTTCTAGCTCATACTTCCATATTAGACTTTGGTACAAACCTGCAGCCTGACACGCCTCAAGCTTACCTAACAGAAACATGGCTTAACCTGTCTACACAGCTTTTTTCCCCTCCCCCTCCCCCTTCTCTTTCTCTCACATTCTCCTCCTTTGTTTATCTCCACATTTTCCTCCCATCCACATAATGGCAGCCCTTATGGCAGTTGGAGTCGTGGTTCATTCTCGGCGTTCCAATAATTTGATTTCCATTTTCCGTATGAATCCATCACAACTATGACAATGACTAAAGTACCTCTGTGATTTCACAGTTGAGCCAGCCCAAACATTCTGAGAGATAATTCACATGTACACATCTCCATGGAAGTGGCAGTGAGCAGGTGTAAAGGGGCCACGTGCTCATGTGCATGATCGTTTCTAAAAAGGAACACTGCTGGATTAGATGGATGAAAACAATGACTGTGATCATTTTCTTTGGTGGCATTCATCAGCGTCAGGAACCATTGGCGTGCGCGTTTAGATTGATAGACAGGAGTTATGCATTCATGTAAACATGTGGCTGTGTGTGGAGCTGTGTGAGAGGGGTGTAATTACTGAGCGAAATGGCGTTGACTTTGAGAATAACAGCATTACGTAAAGAGACAGCGTGACAGCGTGTATACCAGTGTGACCTGTCAGTGTTCCGTTTTGCTGTGTCACCTCAGGGAGAGTATGAGAGTAATGTACTAGTGTTGATGACATGTCTGGTTCTACAAGAGCACATTGATCTGATTGTTCACACAGAAGACGTCAGTGTTACAAACATCCATTAGTTGTAAACTGTAGATCCTGTATTCACTGTGCATCTGTTGTGGCTTAGGGTTTTGAGGCTGTCTATAGTATGTTCCATACAAACCTTTTTTATTAGAAAAATACTGTTAGTGAGAATGGACCAGACAGCCTACTATGCATCTAACAGTCATTTGCACTATATTCTTATTTTATTTGAGATCTTATTTTATATTCCCCATTGGATAGTATTGTTTAGACTTGTAATTGTTCTACTCTTTCTATTTAAGTTTAGAATATGTTTATCGTATGCACCTTCCTGCCACAGTCAATTCCTTGTTTGTGTAAACTTACATGGCGAATAAAGCCCATTCTGATTTTGATGTGCAATGACTTATGTAACCTGGATGTTGTCTAGGTGTGTTCCTTTTGTATTCCAATGTAAACTCGACAGTTTTGTCATTCCAATCATACAAGGCCCCCTCTGATTCCCAGGTTTGACACCCGTACCTTCTCTCACCTCCTGACATCATGGCCCACCGCTCTCAGAGTTCCTCTGTGGGGGACAACCCCATGGATCCCAACTACCTGCCCCCCCATTACCGGGAGGAGTACCGCCTCGCCATCGACGCTCTGGTGGAGGATGACGATGTGCAGGTACGTACAGGGACGGCTGACAGCAAGACATCTAGTCTACAGATGTACAGTATTATTGCATGTTTGCATGGGAAAACCGAAAACGATGCATACAGAAAAATGCATGTCGACTTGATTATTTACTGAATGTTATGAGATATTTAGAGATTCGATATTTCTTTTCAGGGCTACTTTGAATTCCTTCAAAGCTCGGACGTGGCGAACTTTCTCTCACAGCCGGAGATCGAGCACATCAAGTCCACAGTGAAGACCCCTAACCAGGGCCCGACCGTACCCCAGCTCTCCTATCACGAGGGGGCGCAGGGAACGGACGGCTCGTCAGATACATACTGGCCAGTGCACTCTGACCTGGACGCCCCGGGTCTGGACCTTGGTTGGCCGATGCAGCAGCACAGCTTCGTAGGTCCTACGGAGGTGACGACGCTGGTTAACCCTTCGGAACCCAACATGCCCAGTATCAAAGAGCAGGCCAGGCGTCTCATTAAGAATGCACAGCAGGTGGGTGGAAGGAATCGGAGATACAGCTGTACGGGGTTCTGCTGTGTCCAGGGGTTCAAGCAACACTTCAATAGGCTGAGAGAAACAGACACATAAGGGAGGGTGGTATTATAAAAGGGATGCAGATAATATACATGAAATATATATGAAACCAAATGCTTAGTCAAATAATTTCAGCGAATGTTATTGGGGGTAGTACTGTGGATTTGTTCATCTCATTTCTGTCTGCCTCCACCTACATCTCAACCCTGCTCAACCTCAAACCCATTAAGAAAATAATTAAATGTCACCGGTTGTCAGACCTGTTTTGGGTGGTTGGCAGCGTCCCTGTCTGTACTACATTTCTGGAAAGTTTTCAGGTGTTTCCCCTGTATGCGTGTGTGTGCTTGTGCACTCGGTGTGTGTGCATGGTCTTCTCCATGTGTGCAGCCCTGTGTCTATACAGGATGGACTGTAATGTCTGTGTTTACTGCTTAACCATGGTGTTTTAAGGTATTCAGGTTGCCAGACAGATCTGTAGCACTATTGTTATTTTGTTCTGAAGATGACTAGGGACTATGGAACCATTTAGCTGCTACTGCAACTATTTTCTCAATCTGCGGTCCATACAAATCCATCTCTAAATCAATTATAATCTAACAATTGGCAAAGTGTGTGGAAATTCTGTACTAATGCTCACTTATTTAAAACAAAGAGCACTTGTTTTTTCTATAGTAGACTTGAAGCAGAAAACAAAACTAGCCAAACGGGTCAACAATGACTAACTGAAGAGTGACATCCCTTACCTAATCAGCCTGTGCCTGTTTCCTCCAGGTGATTGCCGTGGTGATGGACATGTTTACAGACGTAGACATATTTTATGACCTTTTGGATGCAGCAACACGTCGTGTCCCTGTCTACATTCTATTGGATGAGCAAAATGCCCATCACTTTTTTGCGATGGTGACCAACTGCAAAGTCAACCTGGACATGGTTCATGTAAGAATTTCCATTCAATTCAACTGTCATGAGACCACGTACAACTTTAACTGCTAGGTTATCAGCCTTCTGTTATGATTATAGTTCTGTGTCTTCTCTACCAGTAATAATGGCATTGTTATGAAAAGACATCTTTCTGGTTAAACCCAAACCAGTTTTTCTATATGTCATCAAAGGTTGCAAGACCTGTTTCATTCACTACCAGTAACCAGTAACTGACCTTGCTAATCAGCCCTGGTTGTTCCTGACATCTACCAATGTAAAACTTGAGTTTCTTTTGCAGATGATGCGCGTGCGAACAGTATCAGGTGTTACATATTTCTGCAGGACAGGCAAGTCCTTTAAAGGGCAGGTAAAGGACCGCTTCCTGTTGGCTGACTGCAGGGCTGTGCTCAGTGGAAACTACAGGTGAGCAAAGAAAGATGATATTTGACCTGAGATACAAATGCACAGAAGCATCAGCCTGTGATTTCTACAAATGCCATAAATCATCTTAACACCGCGCCTCTGTCATTTTTGTCTTGTAGTTTTATGTGGTCTTATGAAAAGCTCCATCGCTGCATTGCCCACCTCTTCCTGGGAGAGCTTGTCACGACATTTGATGAAGAGTTCCGTATCCTCTTTGCCCAATCGCAGCCACTTTCTGCCGAACACGCCCTTGTGCCCCACTCGTCCTCAGAGACGAGCAGCACCAGCAGTTACTATAGCAACCAGTTCGGCCTGAAAAGAACTCAATCCACAAGGAATCCCCATGGTTACCCACGGCAACCAGAACTACCCATGTACCCCTTTGGTGATTCTGGCCGTAACTCTGCTCTTCCATTCCGAAGAGATGACATGTTTCGTCACACCATGGATCCCGGGGCAGGGATAACCATTGGGAAGTTTGCAGCATCGCAGCAATTCCGTCAGCAGCAGTCGTTCCTGGAGCAGGGCCGCTCCATGGTGTCCAGGCAGATAGAGATGAGTGCCAGTGCCAGTGCCTACAAAAGACACAGCTATGCAGAGGGCACCCAGGAAACCTACTCCTCCTCCAGACAGTACATGAAACAGAGAGTTATGAACAACCTGGAGGAGACCGAGCAGCACCACCACAGGTCGGGACCGTCTGTCGTTTATGGGTTTCATTTCTTTCTAGTTGTCATACTCCACTGATTAGTACCTTATTGGGAATGTGATCATAATAGAGGATATCATGTATTAACAGTCAAAGTCCAAAGTGACTAAAGCCATTTTAAACTTTTAACCTCTCGATATGCAGTCAAATGCTCTACTACAGAACTCTGATCTCTGATATGACTATACATAACTACAGTTGAAATCTTCCAACACACAATAAACTAAATCATTTTCATTTTCCTTTTTGCAGAGAGCAAAGCCAGTCGAGCCGCTACCACCATGGCGGGGGGTCAGGTTTAGGTCCTGGCTCTGGCCACGAACACTACGATAGACTCCGAGGTTCTGCCTCTCACCTCGGTATAGAGCAGTACCCTGACCCAGGGTTCCCCTCAGACCTAGAGCCCCCTCCTCACGGGGACTACGCTCGTAACCCCTTTTCCTCTGAGGACCTGAAACACGACCCGGGAAACACACAACCCCCAGTCGCAGGGAGATATGGGGAAGGATCAGCCCACAAAAGGCCCACTGTGGGCCAGCCGTATACCTGCCAGAGCTCCCCCACCCAGCTCCACCCACCAGAGAAGCAGGTGTTCCCAACGTCAGCAGATCCAGAGCGGAGCCAAGACCCTGAAGCCAAGGATGGGCTTAGGAACTGGAGGATCCATTCCTACCTGAGCACCTGTGAGGATGGTGAAGAGGGCCTACCCTTGCCTATGGGAAGCGATGCCTTTGAAGACCCCCAACAAACCCAGCAGCACACTGGCCCAGAGGACCGCTTTGGTATGAAGGAGCCTTCAAGCTTCTTGAAGTCCAGACCAGACCCTCTGAGGCCACGCTTTGGCAAGCCCATTATGCCAGACAACAACACTGCTCCAGCCACCACAGCACTGGAGAGAGCGACTGAGAGAGAAAAAGAAAGAGAGCGAGGGAGAACCCGGGAAGTGGGAGTAGATGTGGAGATGAACGAAGCTCCGGATAGCATGCTCTCCAGACACGAGTCTTTCCGTACGCGCCTCAATCCACTCCTACAGCGAAGTTCTCGTCTGCGCTCCTCTCTAATCTTCTCCTCCTCCAAGATGGAGACACACAACAGTGGCCTTGGCCTCCAACCAGCCACTGAGGAGGACGAGGAAAGCAACCCAATACGCACTTCCTCCATTGTTGCACAAATCTTAGAAAAGAGGAGGTCTTTGTCCCGGGAACCCTTTGATTGGAGGAAAAAAAGCGAAGAGAAGGAGAAAGAAGATGACAAAACACGAGGGAATAAAGAGAGTGCGATTCAAGAGGAACCCCCCAAAAGCATACAAGAGGTGCCTAAGAACCCTTTAAATGTGTGGGAGCCCCCAAAACCAGTCACAACAGAGCCGCAAACTCCTGAGCCGTCATACATGAACATGAACGATCCAGCAAGTCGACTTCAGTACTTCCAAGAGCTGGCAGCCAAGAGAAAGGCCTCAAAGGTCGTGATAGAGTCAGGGTTAAATAACCCAGAACCTGCCTCCAAAAGCGACCTGTCTCACTCACAGCCTCCCAGGGTTACTCTCAAAGGCCCAGACCCTGTCCCCCCAAAAACGGACCTACCTGACACCACGGTGCCTAAAGCTGCCATCACAGTCACTCCACCAGAGACAGAACCACAGAAGCCAGATGTTGAAAGCAAACCGGTGGGGCTGATTCGTAAACTTTCATTCTCGTCTACCAAACCACCCGTGATCACAGCCAAACCTTTCGTACCCAGGCACAAGAGTCCCGAGAATACGCCAGCGCAGAAAGAAGAGTCCGACGCTCAGAAGGAGCCCACCAGGACTCTGAAGCCCTTCCCCTCACCGAAGTTCTTCAAGAGAGACACGTTCAAGCCTTTAAAGACCGCCAGCTTGCGCCGTGTCTCCTGCGATGAGAAGGTCCTGACCACGGACGCCACCGACACGGAGAAGAGCGAGCTGAAAAAGATCCGCTCCCTCAGCTCCTCCAGCATGACAAAAGCCGAGTCCAAGGAGGGGATTCATAAGACCATAGGTTCGAATACCTCTCTCAACACGCTTGGGGTCGGAGACGGGAAAGCAGACGCGAAACCGCTAGACTTCCTAAAGAAGCAGACGCAAAGACTGAAAGGACTCCTCGTACCAAAAGATAAGAAAACCACCAGCATTGCTTCCGTTGGTGAGGACAAGAGTATGAGTACTGTTCAGGAGTCCTCCGAGGAGTCTGGAAGGGCTGGTAACGACGCCACCTCACCAACCAATCACAAAGCCACATCGAAAGTAGGCCCATCGCGCTACCAAACCACCGGCAGCTCTGTTTTGTACAGCAGCAACCTGAGAGACGACACAAAAGTCATCCTGGAGCAGATCTCAGCCAACAGTCAGAAGAACCGTCTGGAGCGAGAGGAGGCGAGCGGTGCGGAGAAAGGGAGCGAGGAAGTGAAGAAGTTGGAAAGACAGCCCTCAATAAAGAAGAGCCGCTTCCTGAGACCTCAGACGAATCCCCAGGAGAGAGAGGGACTGTTGCAAAGGATCGAGAGCATGAGGAAGGAGAAGAAGGTCTACAGCCGCTTTGAGGTATTATTTCGCAGCAAGGAAGAGGTTTGCAGGCTAGGCGAAGTAGAGGGAGGAGATTGGTGGTGCAGGGAAGAGTAAAGAGAAGGGTAAAAACCCCATTAAGACCAACTTCAAACAGCAGAATATTTTAAAAGACAGCTCACAGTAAACTGTATAGGTGCACTAAAAGGTTTGAAGTTTTAAGTGTCAGAAAGTTCAAAAACAATAATATATGAGTGCTTAAAACGTGCTTCTTCTATCTATTTAATTGTTTCCTTAAAAGTTCACTGCAAGAATTCATATTGAACCAATAATTTAAGTAATAAATTATACTGTGTTTTTAGTGAGTCATTTGACTTTTATTGTGTGGGTGTTTTTTCTAGTGGTCATTCATTTAGTCGGTGTCACCCCATAGGATGATATATTGTAGAACTGCTTACTAAATATAGTATGGGAGGTGGAGGACAGATAAGAAGGATTGGGAGGGGGAGTCAGATTCTGTTTCACTCACTGGCGTTCCTGTTGTTCTGTTAACAGATGGGGAATAACCTGGGATAACTAAAGATGGAGGAGACCTTTGTGGAGAAGCTGTGTGTGTGAGAGAACCTGACTATTCCACATGTGCCAAACACATACGCAGCAGAACACAACTCAAGCACATCTGGGCCTCAGCCTTCCTGGATTAACACATGCAGAGTATTAATGATTGAAAAGACAAAAAGACAAACTATAAAAAGAATCTGAGAAAAACGCAACATGATTCCAAGTTTGGACTGTTCCCATAGGCGTGCCAAGCTGAACTCCATCCTTGTCACTTTTACCATTTATGGTATCAAGCAGGAACGGTAGGCAAACTTACAGTCATACATTTATGGGAGGAAAAGGTTGAATAAGTGCAAGTCCTTCTGAACACACTCCCACCCAAGCAACATGCCTGTACACAAATGCACATGCCCAGTCTGTTTCCAGAGTTGTGTTTGTTGAGCTCAATTGGAAAGTGATGTTGAAACTGTCTATGGACTCATACTGAGCCTTACCAAAATCATATGGTGTACTTATTCCTTTTTTAAGCCAAAGACAGCAGAGTGAGACAGAGTTCAGGAGAAAAAAAAGACGTACATTCTAATTTTATTAAAACTTTGAAGGCATTCGAAGGAATACTTCAGGCACACTGTAGTAGCCTTTTAAAACGATGAATTTGACACTAAACAGACTAGTGCTTCTTTATACCTAGTTTAATGAGCCCACAGTGAACTTTAGCCTGTTAAGAGTGGTATGTACTGTGTTGTTAAGGCGTGGCCCCACTCCTTATGATAGACAATTTAAACAAGCGACCAGGGAGGGGCGAGGCAGCCTGGGGCAGGAGAGGTGATTGCAGGTAAAATGTACCATATCTCAGTACAGAATTGACCTGATCTAGAAACAGAAATAACTTTTATTTATTATAAATGTAACAGTCTGATAATAGTAGATCTAAAATCAGTAGCAAAGAAAGGATGCATCTGTTCAAACACTTATGCACATATACACCCTTTTCCCCTCTGGGCAATAACCATTCAATACAATTATGGGAGAGGAAGGATGGCCATTTTCACAGTATTAGATCAAGTTCATAAGGACTAGTGTACGTTGGTTAACTCCTGCACCTTTAGTGGGACTGCTAACCTGTTTATCTTTGTCAACCATAACTAAGCCAAATACATGTACTCTTTTTGTCAGAACATTAGCCTGGATCCCAAACTGTTTCCACAATAAACGGTACATTGGTGCTCATAGTTGGCGAATATTGTTGGGTACAGCAAAAACAAAACAATGTTTTCGTTTTTACAATTTGTTGTGGATTATTCATCATATGGATATTAGTGTACATATCGTTTTTCCATTACACCAAGGGCTGTTCATAACAGATGATCACCTGAGCTTTGCTCTTAAAGTGCCTTGTGTTTTTCTACATGGGGTTGGTCATAAGAAAACTGGAATCAAGATGATTTTGCACAGGGAATTTCTGTTTTCTTTTAAAAACTGCTGATGAATGATGTCTTATGATGTCCTGCTTGTCTTTCATTAAATCTTTATGAAAGTAATGGTGACTACGAAATGCACTTGGGTGTTGTGTTGTCAACATTGTCCTTTGTTATAATAATAATAAAAAACTGGAAGGCAGTAGATTTTCCAGTCTGAAAACTATTTTAGATATCGTACATGTTTACATGTTTAATTTTACGTAAAGATAAACAATCACGTTCTTCACAAAATCAAACCGAGGTGCATGGAATCACTTTTTCAGGAAGCCAGTAAGTAGTGGCTGCTACAAAGAGACAAAGACTTCCAATACTTTTCTGAAACATGCTAATCTAAATTCGTATATCGCTTAAAATCTTTCACGCTAGAAAATGATCCCATAACACATATTTGATCATTAAATGACGGTATCTCTAAAGTGTAACAAAAAGAGGAAGCAGATCTGTGTGATTTGAAACATACGCAGTCTCTTACTCTGCCTCTGGCTACGTTTGTTCTGTCAGCTCCTCCAGCTCCTCCTGTAGATGGCGTAGTTGAAGCAACTTGAGCTGCTCTACAAACAAAATCAAGAGAAAGTGTCAGAAATCACACAGACACAGGAATTCAGAGACATTACGCAGAGATACATAAATAGGACCATACCAGCGGTCAGCAGTTGAGACCGGGTGTTTTCTACAGTCTCTATTTCAGTTGGCAGTCTCTCGGTAGTCTGTACGGGGATATCATTGAAGAAATCCATTCAAAACAAAGCTACACCAGGGACAGGCCCTCAGGTATTCAGCTGTGAGGATGATTGGTAAGTCAACAAGTTGGTAAGAAGTAGTTTAGATGTAGCCTCTTCCATACAAGGAGCAGGAATGAGAGAGGGGCTGACGTATAACGTTTAAGTGGTCATCACAGCTAAAGAGTAAATCAACAGACGAACTCACAAAGACTGAGTGTAGACTCTTGTGCTGTTCTATCAGCTGCTGAAGTTGGTTTTCAAACCTCATCCTTCAAGAAATATAAAAAAGCTCAAAGTCAACTGAACTGTATGTAAGTTTCCTAAAATGGCCTTTAAACTAAAGTCCATGCCTGTGTATTGGCCTGTAAATAACACTCACATGTGATCTGTTTCCCTTTATATAAGTACTCTACCGTTGTTTCCTGCGTTTAAGCTTAGTTTCCTGGATCTGACACCTGTACTGCTCCACCAGGCCCTCACTCTTCCTGTTCAGCTGTAAATGTCTGGACACACACACACACACACTCAGGACATGCATGCATTCATGCATTTTTTTGTCTCGCTGTGCTTTTTAATAATTATGTTACGTGCACTGTACTGTCCTGTCTGCAGTGTTGAATGTATCTGTTTTCAAGCTCTTGGTGCAGAACATATTCCCCTCGGGGCAAAAAAGACATTCATTTATGTCTGTCTTAAGGGCAGGCTTCAGTTGTTGTGAAACACTTTTTGCCCTGTTGCCACATCCTGATCGCAACCAATTCATTTAAAGATTTGACAGTAAGATTACATCAATCCCGACATCTGTGGGCGTAGCAGGACTGTAATAAACACAACCAATTATTTTGACCATTGGACAGGCTACTTGTCTCGTTATCTATCTACCTGCCTACCTCCTGGCAGTAGTCAGGCAGTTTGTGCATGTGTTTTGGGGCAGTGGCTTTGAAGGGAGGGGCTAAAATATTTTGGTTTGAATACTTTCAAAACCATGACAAAATTGCTGGATTTTCAAAACCTACACCTTTAAAAGTTGTGAAGACATATACAGGCTTAATGAAATGGCTTAAACCACTGTACGTGTACATGTAACCACAGATCTAAGGTTTTTTTGCATCTTATGTACCCCACTTAACAGTCTGCGTTGAGGTATGCTGCCATCTAGTGTTGAGATACAGAACTGTATTTGTCTGCCACCTTGTCACCTATGGTGTCCCTACTGGACCAGTTATCTCAGCTGCAGGTGCTCACCTGTTGGTGTCCTGCTCAATCTCCTCACACTGGAACTGCAGGACCCTGCATGACTCTGGGGAAAATACAGAATATTATCATTAACTATGCAAAACATGCTCCAGTTTATGCTGTAGTTTGGTCAATGGGGAAATGGATCTACCATCTGTCTCTTTATGGATTCCCTCCAGTTGGTAAGCCTTTGTCTGCACTGTAATAAGTGGAAAATATGAGAGAACAACTGTCACTGCCCATCACTTCTTGGCTTACAGTGGGTAGCCTAGGCCTAACTGAGCTGATGTTATTCATATTCATTGCATAACGTCTACTTTCTTCAAACGTTATTCAAAAACAGTTCAGTGTGGTTTAACATCATGTTAAGTAAAGTTAAACGTATTAATAATTCCGTTATTAGCCTACTCTATATGAATGCATATTTGTTCATATGTATTCCCGGGTGTATATTTATATATTTATTTTACCAGTGTTCAGCTCCAGTTGCAGGGAATCGTTGGTTGACTGGACATCCTTTAACTCATCCTCCAGAACCCTATTTCCTTTGAGAGACGCAAACACACAGGTGCATGGCATTTCATTTCACATGACAATAGAATACTAGCTAGTTGATTAGGCCACTTGATGACAATTCTAGCTAGCTATGTCTCATCATCACTATAATGCCAGGAGTCTCTGCGTGCTTTGTGTTTTTGTGGCACGATTATCTCGAGAATATTTAAATATGTAATGGAATAAAGAATAGGCTACATATAGTGAAGAAATGTTCAAACAAGTTGTTTCAAAATCTTACCTTGTTGCAGCATTCTGAGTTTGGTCATTAGCTGCTCAACTTTAGGTTTTACATTAGCACCTGTGTGGAGTCAGACAACCAATTAGATTCTAGTTGTAATGATAGCACTATGTGTTTTTTTTCCAAGTGACAAGATAAATGTTGTGAAATATAGCCTACTACCTTCAATCATGGGAGGTTTCATAATATCCTCAATATTAAAGGACGAACCTGTTAAAACATGTAAATGAATAACAGCATATGTGCTAAAGTATTGTGTTGCATACAGTAGGCCTACTATATATTGGCTACTTGGCTATAAGGCTACTGTACAATAGCTAGTGCTACAGAAGTAGGATAACTTGCTACAGTAGTAGACTAACATTTGAAAAGATAGCTACATCGTTATTATGTCTTACCTGCCAAAAAACTCATATTTAGACAGGTTTGACGGTAGTTAACCCTAATTTAGGTTGAGAGTTGATAACTGCTAGTAGCCTAATAACTGACTCTTATTAATGGCGCCAAAACGGTCTCACGCACGCCATGCATATAACGTCTAGTAGTGAGCATTTTCCATAGAAACCGGATAGAAACTAACAGAACTCGATCTTTGACGCTTGGTCAAACACTTGCCTAGAGGCTAAGGGACGCCGTTAAACCAGCTTTGTCTGTGCGAAAAGTAAATAACTTTAAACGAGAATTTGAGTTGAAGGCATTCTTCCAAAGACCACAGATATAACCTATAAATTAATAATAGCCTCAGGTGTGTAGGCCTATATGGTGGGCCTACACACAACGCTGAACTCCTGATGTCACAACATTCTTCATAGCCTAGGGCCTAGCAGGCTATTGATGGTAATCCATTTCCCCTGAGAAATAAAAGGTGAACATGTGGCAAAGGACAATTTTCAGTTGTATTAATTTTAATGAAAAGCAAACAGTGTAGAGGAAATCAATTCCAGTTCAATTTAATGCAAATATACAGTGCAAACAGACCTACAAGCCCAACATTACTCTATACATGTGAAACCACTGAGGCATTTTATATACACATACACATTTAGTTAGATACAAACACAAAAGTTAAATTATAATGAATTAAACAGCTCTGCAACACAATATACTACCTCAAATCAGCATTTTGTCTATCAGGAAACAACTAATGCCCTGTGTGCATTTGACACACAGCATGCAGAAGATGGACAGGGGTCATGCAATGGTGGTTGAAATAATCTTTTTAATAATTTAGACTTTGCACATCAATATCACTTTTCAAAGAGGTTTCAGGAGTGTTATTTACCCATTTGTTTCTCCCATCTTTTACATTCTCAATATTTACACTTTTTTTGGGCACTGTGTTGAAGGAGCCGCACAAAAATCCTTCACAACAGTCCTCTTCAGAGGAAGAATGTCAAACTTCCTTCCAAACTCACCTTAAAAGCAGCAACTCAACAGCAACTTCCATAAACAGCTCAATAACAAAGTATGCTTCTGTGTCCTTCAAGCCTGTTGTTCACCAACTTCACAAAAAAAGCAGCTAGTTATATCTATTACAACTCTGTAAAAAAGTAATAATAAATTCCAATACTTGCACATTTCACATTACTTATAATGGGAAAAACACAACACTAAAGTTTACTTTACAGAAAGACAGAAACCAAACGGAAGGTGAAAGAACAAAAAGAGAGTAAATGAAACATTCTACCCTTAGCTTAGACCTATCAATCACAAAGCTCTGCTTCGTTCAAACAAGGAAGAAGGGGATGAAGCAAGGATCTAAACAGAAGGAATATATACTGTGTGTGTGTATATATATACATATATATATATATATACATATATATATATGTATATATGCATATATGTTTTCATACATCCAACCTTTGTTTCCTTCATGGTCATTTGAATGTTAGTGTTGCCGTAATGTCAGAGCACTGTTTCCATCAAGCATCACAGCGGTACATACTCCAGCATGCCTAGGGATTGGGTTATTGAACTTGCCATATACAATACTACACTAAACCTTTTACAGCTATGTAGGAAGCAGGCTAGGAAAGATATCCTTGTGGTGTTCTACAGAATTCTTAGCTGGGTTTTGAGAGTCGCCATGCAGTTACATGTGCCAGATCAAGTAGGGAGAGAGAAACGCGTACACAGGGGTCAGGAGAGGTTTACGGCTTTCAGATCAAAAGTAAAAGATGTTTGAAATGACTGTAGACAGTCATCTCTCCCAGTAAAAGAAGTTAAAAGTTAGCAGTCCCTCTGTCGAGCGGAGGGGAAAAGGGCATGTAGAAAATAAAAATGGGCTTAAGTTCTTTCACAGCAATAAACAACCTTCACGGGGGATATGAAACCAATGCATTACAACGTGCCCCTTGTGGCTGGATTTGGTGAAAGACCGGCAGCGCAGGAGAAGCCTCTGCCATCCTAATCTGTCCACGTTCGGGGCGATGAAAGTAGGAGGGTGAGAGGGAATGTCATGAAGTGGAGAAACAACACAAGATGACTGACGGGGGGGGGAATCATTTCCACACACAAGAGAGGTGTTTTTTTGCACGTCGCCTCTCCTGTCCCACCGAGGAGGGTCCTCATTCGCGGGAGCGCCCCACGATGGCTAAAATGTAGAGGAATATGTTGATGATGTCGGTGTAGAGGTTGAGGGCAGCAAAGATGTACTCCTCTGGACTCAAGGCAAGCTTCTTGTTTCCCAGGAGGAGCTGGGTGTCCACGGCCAGGAACTGGAAACAGAATGAGTCAATAAAGTAAATGGGTACAGAGTATGCGCTTGGTATATAAGTCAAATCCAAGAGTGATTCTTCCATTACAGCTAGATGTTACACTAGACTGGAAACCATCACATAAACCATGCCAACACCAGCACTAATTATGGCTAGGCTTACATCTACGACGCTTCATTTCACTTGTTTCATCGACTATTCTCACTAACCCCCCCAAATCCTGCTTCGTTGTATAGGCTTCAGATGTCTTACCACTCCCTGACCCAGTTACAGGACCGCTCTTATTCAAACTGATTGGAATTTAGGAGGGTTTAAAAAGGCACAAAAGGCTGTCTTCACGAGTCTAGACTCACAAAAGTTACCTCACTAATGGCTTTTCCACCGCATGGTACTGGCTCAACTCGACTATACTCGCGCATTTGGTACATGTACCTCCGTTTTCCACTGCAGATAGCACCCCCAAAACATACCGGGTCGTAATAGCGATGCCACATGAGAAAGACATTAGCCCAGTTTTCTTGGTGCCAAGTGTCACGCTCAGAGGAGTTTGGCCACTGCAGATGCCCAGACAGCTTGGACAATCTGACTGCAGTAACCTTATATGGCGAGGTTCAGAGTCTGTCAGCTTCTCAGTATGCCCCATCTACAATCCTGGATTTTATACCCAATGGAAACATCTGATTTCCCTCACCTAAGGAATACAACTAACTGGCATGAATTTGTTGGGTAAGCATGCATCTGGAAGAGCGGGTCGACTTACGCAGGTGAACAGCAGAGCTCCTAGCGAGGCGTAGACGATGTGGAGTATCCTGTGGCGGATGAAGATGCAGAGGATGGAGAACAGCAGCAGGACGATGAGGCAGACGAACAGCACGCCCCTGCAGGAAGTGAAGTCGTACTTGCTCTGCGGAGCGGTTGGAAGATTGTATTTTTTTAAAGGAGGGGGAAGAGAAGATAAACATACAATCAATCCCTAATTCTCCTGACAGAGGAAAACAGAGAAAGCCGGTGACGGAGGTGAGAGAACCGTGTGTGTGTGTGTGTGTGTGTGTGTGTGTGTGTGTGCATTCCAACCTGTAGTGAGAAGAGGACCACGGTGAAGCAGACTACAGATGTAATCCCCACAGCCATGATCACAGTCTCAGTGTCGTAGAAGCTGGCGATCATGCCCACCATGTAGGACAGACTCAGGGTCAGAATGGACTGGAGGGAAGGAGAAACACAGTAAGAGACGGAATACGCGTGCATTCCTTTAAGCATCTCACCACAATTTTGACCGTTTCTGTCCATGATGTTGTGGCATGCCTACAAGCAAAGAGAGTGATGGAGAGTTATGGGGAAGTGGGTCGTACCAATGCCACCAGGTTCCAGGGATGCTTGCGACGGAAGTCTCCGCAGCAGCTGAGCACGATCAGAGACACAAAGAAGATGGCGTAGGACACGTAGTACGTCCAGGGGTTACGGCGCACAAACATCTTGGCGTCATCCACGAAGGTGAAGACGGCCACAAAGGAGGTGGTCACCATCAACTGCACAGTCAAGACCATGAACACCTGGGGGGATACAGTAGGGAAGTTGTGCGTCATTTCATAATCGCTCATTGTGTTCCAAAAGACTGAATAAGTGCAAAACCTTGCATGGAAATATCCCTTTCAGTTACAATGTCCCCTCACCTTCCTGATGAAAGCCTGCCGAATGGTCTTGTCCTCGAAGCCTGAGTTGGTGAACTCCTCGTTGTCATAGTAGGAGGGTGGCACATCGCCATGGTAATCTGGGCTGTCCATGGATACTGAAACAGATGAAGGAGAAGGACATCCAAGATTCAGTCACCTAGTCCACAAGCGGATCATTAGTCTAGAGATCCTGAGTCTAAACCATTTGGGCATTTTCACTACGAGTTGTTGCATCAGTAAATGCATGAATTCAGCTATTATACATCCCTCCATTTGGAAATACAAAAAGTGCCCTTAACAGAGAGGATTCAATCCCAACAAGTATCTTTTACACAGCAAAAAATCTTTGCACTTACTGTTTGGGTCTGCGGCAAATCCTGGCTGTGGTTGCCCCTGCTGGTAGGGTCCCTGAGGGTATCCAGCTTGGGGATAGGGTCCCTGAGGGTATCCAGCCTGGGGATAGGGTCCCTGAGGATATCCAGCCTGGGGATAGGGTGAGGGTCCCTGAGGGTATCCAGCCTGGGGGTAGGGGCCCGGCACAAACCCTGGGCCTGCCTGGGTGAACCCAGGCTGGCCGAAGCCTACAGCCTGGGGGTAAGGGGCCTGGCCGGGGGCCTGGGTGTAGTTAGGGGGAGGCATGCCGAAGCCAGCCTGGGGCGGCCCATAGACGCTGTTGTGGAGGGGGTTGTTCTCTCCCATGATGGGGAAGGAGCTCTTGTCCTGGGACATGGTCTGGCCGGATCCTGAGATCACACTACCTCAGAGAGACAGAGGGAGAAAGAGAAAATGAGTACGAGTGTCAAATGTCAGGACTAGGATACTTAACAGCCTTCAGGTGATGTTGAAACAGTTTGGTTTCAGTCGTTACTATTTTAACAGACATAAACACATCAACATAAATTGTCTTCAGACTGCTTCTATATGTACATAATAGGGGTGTGATTCGTTACAACTCTGCAGATTTCGCAGGGGTTCCCTTGTACAAGTTCTGTCATTCAAACATGCAGCCTGAATAGGATTCATATTTCTAGTAGTGAAAATTATGACAGTACATTTAATAACTACTGTATAAAGTGCATTTAGTTTCATTTACATGGGAATTTGTACTGTAGACTATGGTAATCTCAGTTCCGATGGTGAAATGAAAATGATAGGCTTGTCAAAATAACGAGTAAATGAGTTCCGGTTTAGCTTTTGTGTGTGTGTACACCGTTGCACCCTTTACTACACAAAGATATACACAATGGTAGCATGCTGGGTCTCACTGGAAGGTACGAGACACGATCCTGCCTAGGTTCCTGGAAACTCTGCTAAACCTAAAAGCTTTCCCGCACCAAAGCTGAGGGTTGTCATGGATGCAGGTGGTGGTGCCTCCCTCTGCCCATTTTCCTCTCTGTTTCTCTCTCTCTCTCTGCCGGCCATATTGAATAACCGTAAGAATGATGTAACACGCTGTCCCACTTCTCCCTCAGACAATCCCTGTGTGCTGTGATCCTGTCAGTGTCCATTACAGGCAAATGCATAGGGCCTGGTTAGCGGTTATGATTAAGGGCTATGTGGATTCTTCAAGAAGCTTGATTAATTCCATTTCGAAACATCTTTGATGCAAATGAGTTGCTTTAAAACTATGTTTAATCCATTATAATTATCCATTATAGTATGCAGTTAAAAGTTTTTCTCATAAAAATAACCACAGAAAATATAAAAGCTGCTGTCAATTTGTGAAAGCCTGAGCTACATCCATGTTACGGCTGCATGGGCGATATGGACCAAAAGTAATATATCTATATAATTGTTTATGTGGGTTAAATGCTCAGTTGTAAGCCAACTACATGTGATGTGAGATTGTCTTAAATCAAACTGTTTGTGACTTTAATCTAAATAACATGCAAATTAGGGTTCCTATAGGCCTATACATGTTCTTCTTCCTGTTTGACAAACTATACCTGTGGAAATAACAATGAATGTCAACATAATATACTACTTGCTCTGAGAAAGTAGTTTATTTATTTACTGATCTGAACACTTCAACCAGTGACATTTAATCGTTCCTTATGTGTAGCTCTGTAGTCTAGTTCTCTCACAAGTTGTGTAGGAACACTAGTACAATGTTACCACTGAAAACCCTCTAAGGTGTGCTGGCAGCTGGGACACAAAGATACTCCTTTGCCAGGTGGCTCAGTCCTGGAAAGACAACGTAATGAATGATCCTTCCACCACTTGAGAGTTGAGAGTATCTGTATCACTCTACAGAGGCCGACTATGTTGTAAGTGCGTAGTGTGTCACTTTTGTCCGCCGGTCGGATCTATTTTGTCTGACTTTGTATTGACAGCTGAGCAAATCATATCTTTGATCCATTGATTTGAGCAGCCCATTTTAAACCAGTTTGTTCAACTGTTGCAACAGGCACCATATATTTAGAAATGTGATAGGCTACTGCCTTGTAAATGAAGCTTGTAAAAAGATTGGTTTTAGGGCAGGAGACTTTCCAGTCTGGCTTCCAACAGTACAAGCTCCATGAAGTTTAATCTTCGTGTAGTTTGTCACTTTTGTTGGCTAAATGGAAAAAGAGGTTTGCAGTGCTTCCAGCACTTGTTTTGCACACATGTGCTGCACTCTCTACATATCACATTGCACTGTTGCTCATCCAACCTTTCAAACCCAAACCATCTCCAAACAATACATCCATGATTTCTATCAGCCTACCTCTATCTCTGTCTAACACTGACTGAGAAGCACACACACACGCTGCACAAACACACCGAATCAAATTAGAAGCAGCTTAAGATACCAGACCAGAGGGGAGGAGTTTGCCTGGGTTTAGATCATATGTGACATCATAACCTCAGAGGAAACCATGTGATAAGCCTAACCATATCAAGAGTTGAACCATGTGACCCAATTATATTTAGAGAATATGCCGAGTCATTTCTCAGTCACCTCCTTCCAGATCAGTCCCAATTTATTAAATGTACACTACACTTCCATATCTGCAACATCATTTTTTTCTAGCAGTTTGAACCGACTAAAAATGTACACAAATAATGTGAGATTAAGTCCTCACACTGAAGGTCTGGTCCATAAATCCAGAGATAACCACTTTCAACTATGGCTATACAGGCAGTCAACAATCATTGATTACAACAACATAACACCACCACAGTTGCTTAACGCAACTAGGGGAATAACTTAACCTGGAGCCCTAACCTGTGACATCATAAAAGAGCTATGAGTCAGTTCTGGAAATTGAGAATATTTTAATGAGTAAAGTTTCCATGCTGGATTTCATTACCAGAAGTTGCCTAGGTCTTTTATTTAACGTTTGGAAAATCTGGTCTGTGAAACTACTAGGCTGTGTTCTATGCAATATACCAAATGTCAAATATATTACCCACACAGAGCTACACGTGAATATAAAAAGTCTAAAAGAGAAATAATTAATCTAATCTAGTACTAGGTTTCAAAGAACACACAGGTATGAAACCAACAACTAAAAAGTCTAGACGACACCATCTAGTACCCAGACCAAATGGTGAAATGTAGTCACAACAAACATTGAGTTAAGGTCCAGTTTTGCCACAAACAAATAAGGCACATCACCAAGCCTACAGTCTTCTATTATTAAACTACATATGTGCACTTATCTCTAGGCCTGACATTTAAATCCACGAGTCACCCTCTCAACAGAAAGTTACAACACAGTAGGAATGCTGGCCAGCAGGCAGCCCTGTCTTTGTCAGGTTTTCTACGGGGTTGAGACGAGGAGAGTTTTGCAATCCTCTTAAGAGAGACACAGAGCCTGGTGTGGATGGAGATACTCTGCTACCCATGACTCCAGCTCACATCTCATTGTGGGAATTACTGTAGAGGGCCAGGAATTGGTGACACACTGTCTATCACTACGTACTGACTATAGGCCACATAGCTGGTTTTGTATATATACAAACCAGTATGTAGAACACACTGTGTGCATGACTGAACAACATAGGACCACAAACTGTGGCAAAGGCAACTGAGGGCTTAGTTGTGGAAGTAAATTAAGCTGCTGGTTGGACTACTATGGAGCAGGACAGAAGACAAATGACAATGGAACACGGAAGCCCCGATTGTTATTCTAGGTCTTGGTTGTGGGCTATAGTCAACAGATCATATGATAGAGAATTCTTATCGCAAAAGGATATTGCCTTCACTGAGGATAGAACTAAAACTATGATCCACAAAAATGGCTAAGAATACTGCTGCGGATGGGCACAGTACTCAGCCTTTCTGCCTCATGCAGCACAGTCCAACAGGATGTTTTCATAATGACATGCGGTGTCAGCAGCAACTCTAGCCATATAAACTGCAGACAGCTCACCTAGAGGCTGAGCACCAATGCACAAACACCACAAATCAAACCTGTTTCACAAGCATGATTCAACTTGGAAGGAGAAACTCTTTAAAAACAAACAAAATCACTTCAACACACTTAAGGAAATGTACCTTCCCAACAACCCTGGTTTCATGACAAAACTCATAAGTACACACTACTAATCGGGAAAAAATATTTTTGGAAATAAAAAGAAGAGGTATGCTTAGCTCTTTCCAGCCTGCGATCATAACAGACCTATTAACCTGAAGTGAGCCCAACAGTTCTTTCCATGGCTTCCTTATGTAATACATGGATCAGCTTCAAATCCACATACAAATTAGAGAGGGGCACTCAAATGTAAATATTTTATTTCTTTATGTTTGAAGAAAGTATAGTCCACTAAAAACCAAACTTGACCAAACGTCATGTACGTTTAAGAGAACAGAGATAGATCAGTTTCCACCATCACAAACCGCATCATCCGTGAACATAAAACACTATTGTACTCTAAAGTAGGAAGTATGATACGGCTTCTGACAGGAAAACATTTTACCTTGTTCAGCAGAGAATGAAGTTGCTCGTAACATATTTGAGGATGAATGTAAAAGGCACGATATTATGCATACGCGATTGACGTTGAATCAGTAGGCTCTAGCGTACATTCTACCTCTGAAACAGACTTGCTTATCCCCATCACCCTAGGTAGGCCCTAATGCTGGATAGGCCATCCGCGCAACAACAAAGCAGCATTCCTCACTCATCTAGAAGTGTTGCTGTTTTAACAATGATCTACTTTAACATGCAACATCTTGCAATTATCATTTTATATTTGACTACGACACCTGTCAACCAAATTGCTCTTTGGAAGAACATTTCAGTATGTGTGTTCACTGCCAAAATATACTAATACATGATGTAGATAGTTAAGTTTTATAGACAGTGCTAGTTTACTGGTCTAGTTTCAGGTTATATAAAAATAATGTCAACATTAAACACTACCGTTTAGCTAAACAAAAATATCCGCTTTCCAGTTAAACATGCTAATCGCACCATCGGCTGTTCTGAAACAGAAAGTGATGGATGCAATAGGCCAACATGTTTTTTGTTATTTAAACGATTTGACTACATAGCCTACTTATACAAGCGTCGTAAAACTATTCGCGTAAAACACTATTAATTCATCGCGGACTCTAGAAATATGTAGCTAGGGTTGAACGAATGTTTTAATGGTCGCTGTCTTTCGAGTGGATCTAGGCTAGGCTACGCTGACTGTCAATAGTACTGGCTAGCTAGTGTAGCCGGCTAATCTTCAAAGCTAGCGTACAAACTACTTGCCAGCGATTACGTTTTGAAAACATTGTTTCTTCTGTGTCTAGAGAATGAATAATAATTTGTCTCACCGTGTGATCAAAATGGTTCAGGTCTAGCTATGTCGATTTTACACCATAGCCCCGGCCATACTGTACTGTATGTGAATGCAACCGCTACAGTAGCTAGCTAGCTTACTAACACAAATCATGTCAACATTATGTATATATTTAAAAAAAATAATATATATACATATATCTAGCAAGCTTACCGCTGTATTTGACTTCTCTTTACGCCAAGCAACTCGATTGTTTTATTAACTGAAAGAAAATATTCCTTCTTGATTTGGATTTCGCGTTCGAGATGACCACTGCTGATACACGCTCAACGGCGTCTCAGTAGAGCAAGTTACAAGGGTTACATGGAACTATGACGTCATCTCAGATAACGGTCATGTGATATTCTGGGAATCACCGGTTGTCCACAGAATTGTATCTCCACTCAGAGAAAACATTACGAAATGTTGAGTACACCAAAAACATTTGTTTGGATTGGTGTACAGTCATGAATAAAGAAACTCTTCCACATATTCTGTATTATGTTTATTATTAAACTGACGACATTGTCTCAAAATATTAGGAACGTTAAGGCTTATTGCCCTCAATAAGTATTTCCATGCTTATTGCACTGTTTTGTAAATATTCAAACTGCTTACAATCTATGTTGTTCTTACTTCACTCTGTAATTGCAGTTATTATGAACTATCATACTTTTTATATAAAATGTACATATTCTACAACGGACTTGTTCTTGTGTCCAAATCACAGGCTAACATTTTAAATATAAAATCATGAAGACATACTCATACTCTTCCAAGTTCATTCTCTTCTCTCCATAGTCTACTGTGGCCCATCAAGTGCTGCACAAGCTGATTGGCCCTGATAGCATCCACTCTATTCCTACTGCATTGATGTTTTAGGTCATTGGTGTGTCTGTGTGTCCATTCCACAGCAGGGCACTGGTGGGCATGTTGAGTGTGGAGCAGGTCAGTGGTGGCTGGGTCGTGTTCGGAGTAGGTTGTCCAGCTCTGTCTTGTTTATGGTTCCATAGGCCTGAGAGTAGCTGCCCAGTTTAGCCCGGGGATCTCCTGCTGCTGCTATGTTTGAGTGTCCCTGGAAGACCTTCTTACTGAACCTAGGTGGGGGCCGTGCTTCACGGGGTTGAGACTGTGAGCGCTGGTTCTAAACAAAAACACAAAATACATTTTGTAGTCACATTGGGTGTCACGAACTTACAAAGACTAAGAATCAGGTTGCAAAACAGGAATTCCAAGGGTGAGAATCAATGACGTGCATCAACTGGTATCTACTGAGATCTTGCTTTCAGGCATGCAGGCTCCGTTCTAAAACAGAGGGAAGTGTGTGAAAGGTTGGCATGACGACGAGGGACTCACCAGACGAGCAGAGGTGACACACATCCCAGAAGACACAGAGGGCTCATCTCTGCGGACCAGAGGGTTGTTCTGAGGATGGGACTGGGCTAGTGAGAAGGAGTGGGTACGAGCCACAGGTGCAGAGCGCCCACGGTGCAGAATCTGCTCCATAGACTTCCAAACCAAAATGACACTTCATCAGGAACGTTTCAGATTACACTCTCGCTGAACATTATGTTCTGCAGCAGGCAGCCCGGCCTTTCATTGGTGTTCAAGGTCACCAAAAACGAGTGCAGACGGATTTTTGGAATGAATGACTATACCCTATGGTACTTACAACGGTGGCGTTGGTGCCCTCTGTTGAAGATACTGTTACATTTTCACTGCTAGTCTGCCGCACCAGTTTTTTTCCAGCTGCTCCAGATCGGTGATAGTGAGGTGGCCCACAAGGACTTCTCACAAAACCATCTGAACAACCAAAGACATAGGAGAAGGAAATTAGATAAGCATGTCTGTCTGACTAATTATCATTTATATTTTTTTGCTAACATGCATTCATTTGTGTGGATATGTGTGTATTTCCACTCACTGGGAGCATGTGTGATTGGGTTATAGGTGGTCTTGCCCGTGATGGGGCTGGATGCAGGGCTGGCCCCCTCCTCAGCAGACCGGTTGGGTGCATGTGTCAGGGTGGGTTTGGAGATAGTTGTCTTTATAGCCAGTTGGTCTGCCTCACCATGGGGCAGTTTGCTGCCATTGTCCCCGCCTCCAACCCTATTCACTAAGACTGGTTCTTTTGCACAATTGTCCTCCCCGTTGGGCATGTCCTTGCCGTTGTCTCCACGATCACAATCAAAACCTGACCCAGAATCTGTTCCCGAGCTGATTTTCTCCCTCTGCCGTGACGGGGCTGGCATCCTTCTGCTGGTCCTCTTTTCCAGAATCATCTTTTCAAAGGACAAAACATGAAGGGAAGTAAATTTAGATGAGTAAAATATTTATCGATTCTGTATGTTAGAACGGAAAACTGTATGCCTGTCCCTTGAGAATTTAAACAGCCCTTAGATAATTCACGACTGCCTTTAAATAAGCCATGTCTGCCTTTACGGGAACCAGGCTGACCTGGGAGAGATCCTTGAGAGAAGAATTTACGTGGGAAAAACATATTATCCATATAAGTGGAAAGTTATGGAACAAATGTTCATACACTGAACTATGCTCCAGGCGTTGGAGGCCTGGTTATGACTGATAACCAAGTAAGAAGAAATGTATGGGCTCTATCCCATAACCAAATTAGGACACTGTACCCTTGAATTAAATGTCAGGCCGGCCCCCTTGGCATATAAAATATTGAGAAGAAGCATAGAGGAAATTTACGTAACAATACGTTATCTTGCAACACATCTATGTTTAGAAAGGGGCAGACTTTAGAGTTTAGAGTATAAAGCAAGCTTGTGCTGATGTTGGGCTTTTCATGCGCGAAATACCCAGTGAATGTGTATAACCTGTATTGAAAAGAATAAAGCCACTTGTATTTGATTCAACTAAGACTGAGCGTCCTTGTCGATCATCTGAGAAACCAGTCTTGCTACATACCAGTAAGGACCATGACTCTGCAATTTTACCTCATAGAGTTTGTTGCGGTACTGAACCACTGACAACTGGACATCATCGTCAACTGGCAGGATCACATCATAGTCCAGACTGGGCTCCTTAGCTGGGTTATGGAACCTTCAGGAACCGGAGATGAACATGATAGATAGTCAACATGATAGATAGTCGCTACTAACAGGCCACGCTATTGTTTCGGATACTACAGTGGACAAAGACGATGCAAATAAACAGTAGTCTAATCGAAAACAGGAATCAAACACAAACAATAATACTTCAACTAGACAGGAATCACAGACCACACATTGACAGAGCCATTCCGAGCATACGAGTTCGAACACTAGAACAGGACAGAACTCCCAGAGTACCTGGAGACATAGGGGTGCTGGAGGGCCTGGGCGGCTGTCAGCCTCTTGTCAGGGTTAAAAACCAGAAGGCGGCACAGCAGGTCCAGGCCATCAGGAGGCACCGAGGGCTGCAGCAGGTCCCCTAAAGGCACCTGGGGCCTGGGGAGAGACAACAAAGAAGGGGAGAGAGACTGGTGAGTGGTGACCCCAACTATGCTTGTGCAAGAAGGGACAGGGTGTTCTCCGGAAAGTCCCACGCTAGAGGTGTGTAATGCATCTTACTCATCAAAGATTGATCCTTATTGTCATGACAATGAGACAAGCGGAAGACAGTCGGATACTGTGAGTTGGGACTCACCTCAGAAGCATCCGCTGAAGCACAGAAGCACCGTATTCAGTTTTGATGGAGATTATATCTGGAAATGAAATGTGCATAGACTGAGTTTGATATTAAAATGTCCTGACAGTTTCAGGTGACATCTTTGGGGATGCGTGATTCTGTCCTCACCCTCTGGGCTGGGATGAGGTATGACACTCATTATCCTCTCAATCTGGTTGATGGTGGAGGTTCCTGGGAAGAGAGGCTTACCCAGCAGCATCTCTCCCAGAATGCAACCTATGCTCCACATGTCTACACCCTTGGTGTACCTGTAATGTACATATATATTATGTTTTACATAATATGCTAGTATATCTAATATTAAATATGATATATCATATTATGTACCATACTTTTGACTGTAAATGTCATTTATGTCTGACAGTTTACAGAAATAAATGCAATGCTATGTAATAAATATCAGCTGGACCAAATGTCAGTAGTGGAGTATCGTAAACGATCAGAACCTTGTAGAGCCCAGTAGGATCTCAGGAGCTCTGTACCACCGCGTCGCCACATATTCTGTCAGTGCTGGGTTCCCAGCATCCTCTTGGATCTGGTACAGTGATCGGGCCAGGCCAAAGTCACACAGCTTGACAAAACAGTCTGTGTCCAGCAGAATGTTGGACGGCTGATGGAAAGGACAGCGAGGGTCAAACAGTGAGAGAGAGAGAAGAGAGAGAGAGAGAGGATGGGGCATCTTATCAAAGATTCAGAGAAAATATCTCTATTCTCTTATTTTATTTAAGGACAAAGTAACAAACAACAGTACAGTAGAATTATATCAAATAATTCCTCCTCAATACTACAGGAATAAACATGAATGTTTCAGTCACCTTCTGGTCCCTATGGATGACGTTGCCTGAGTGGAGGTATTTGGTGGCTTTGAGGAGCTGATAGAGAACGTAGCGCTTGTGAATGTCTTTCAGCAGGTTCCCTTTCCTTATAACAGCATGCAGGTCAGTATCTGCAATGGGGAGGGATGCATGAACACTCAACGTAAACACCACTCTGCATCAGTGCAGATAGTATCTCGACACGATAACGAACCGTGCTCCGCAATGTGCGGATGCAGAACAAACTAGACTGCACTCATCCAATCACTTGTGCCATCCCAAGTGCCAGCTCTCGCAATCAGCCAATGACAAAGGCAGGATGGCACGTGCCAGGGATACAGAAGGAGGACCCCCCCCCCGAGTGTGCAGCCAAACTGCACTACAGTTCAGGACCGCAGTGTGCTCGTCTGTAGATTCAGCAGGCTGGTCAGCTGCCAAGGGCAGTGCTTCCATCCCCTCCAGCGGGTCGTTAAAACTGCTGAATATCCTTGTCCCCTTGTTTTGCAGCTTGCATTCCTCCCTGTCATTTGCGCACGTAAAGGCTGACATTGAATTTGACCGACCCGATAGGTTGGGGGTGACGATGAGTATCAGAATCCTAAAACATCTGAGCACAGCTCTAAGGGATGGCTGTGGTTGTGTACTTCAGAAGGCTGTGTTTGAGTGCGTTTGTGTTGTGGTACTGTGTTTACCGTACATAGTGATGCAATGGACTACATGTGTGCTACGCATGTTTTTGTATTGTGGAATATGTAAAACCTTGATGGTCGTTGAAGGAAAATCTCACCCATATATTCAAAGACCAGGTAAATGTCTTTGTCATTGTGAGCTCTGATGACGTTTAGCAATTTGACAATGTTGGGATGATCCCCAAATTCCTGCAAACAGAGATAAGGTTTAGCGGGAAAGTAAAGAACACACATGCACATATGCAGAGTTGACCCAAACCAAGAAATCGATGTTTAGAATACAGAGTTAAAGAACAGCCAGGTGTTTGTGTATGAGATGACTGATTAAAGATTCTGGCACACAACTTCCCCCGGAGAGGGAGGGAGGGAGGGAGGGAGGGGGGGATGGAGCAAGAGGGTAGAGAAAGGAGCTGACCACAATATTTGCATGTTCTGCAAGTCATCAAACAGCTCACAGTTGTCTCACAGTTGAGTTGAGTGCAACTGCGCACCAAAAGAGTCTCTCAAACACAGAATTTCTAAATGCATTCAAAACCAATAATAATCCACTCCAAAGCCATTAAACAGGTTTGCCGTGCTAAACATGAGCACCACCAACTTTAGATATGGATCAGTCCAGCATGAATACAAAACTGAACTTTGTAAGTAACAAAATAAGGTAACAAATCATCACATCAGTGTGTGTACTTACGAGCCTACAACACGAAGAACAGCTGTTTTCTTATCTTACATTATATTAAATTCAAACAATTCCCAGAATCCTCAGCGAACTCTTTCAATAAGTACTATAGTACTGAGAACAGGGACATTTAAGATTAAACATGTATTTATTGATCTATTTTTACAGTGTATTCCATGCATGTACAGTATGGTGGCAAATGTATGTTTCTGCTGTTTGTTAAATTTGGTCTGAACTAATGGCTACTATGTGGCTCTTATGTGGCCGACTAATGAGTTTCTTATTATTATCTTAATAAAACACTACACCAGAGCACTCCACGTTCTCCAGATTATTCTTACCTGAAGAAACATGATTTCTCGGAATGTCCTCTGTGGAGAAAAACAATAAAGAGAGTTAGTCGCAGTCACAGGTAGAATGAACTTAGAATGAACTACAACAACACTCCTGTTACAGTCAGCAAACTGCTGTAGTTATGTCAGCTGCTCAGAATCCTAGTATGGAAGTCCCTGATGAGAACAATACAGATAGACAGGCCTCCTTAGTGATAAACGAGGGGTCTTACCCCTTTGAGAAACACCCAACTGTCTACAAGCAGAAAGTTGAATCCACCGAGCTCTACTGTATGTACAAACCTGGGCATCAGTCCTGTTCCTGAATGCATCAAATATCTTTTTCACAGCCACCACCTCCCCTGTCTGTCTGTTCAAAGCCTTCCAAACGATTCCCATACGCCTTGACGGAGAGAGGATGAAAGATGAAATGCTTGTTTTATATTCTCATTGGTTGTGAATGATTGTGGAACTATAGGTGATTGTGGAACTATAGCTGCTATCTCCTGATGAAGATGTGCATCTCATGTGACTATGATGTCACATAACAATTTCCTAGAATGAATTGCCTTCTTCAGCTGTTCAGTCAAATCTGGACCCAACATCCACTGACTTCTGCGGGTAACCGCCAGCCAGCTTGCTACCCAGTAGCTGTCGAGTGGGTTTATGACAGCTGCTGATTATATTGCAGACTCCAGAGAAGATTTGGTATCTCATTTCAAAACATATTCCTTAACAGAAAATATTTCGGCTGGAATAACCACGATAACATTTCATAGAATGTTAAACAAATGTTGGCCTATTACCGGTATTAATTTAAATCAGGCCTATTACTATCTTTTCTTCAGATTAATGGTGTTGATTATGGAATCACTGGGGAAGGACCTGTTGCTCCACCTGATGACGAGCAAACCAATAATGTGCTGACAGTTCCAACTATTCTGGGAGAATACTGACACCCATCTGAGGGGACAAGGTTGACCTGTTCCCTGACCAGTGAGATCTTTGAGAAAGATATTTAAATGAAGGCTGTAAGAATTTAGCAACACCTGACAACATGGATGTAGGCTACTGTGGATGTAAATGTATGGGGGACCATGTTTTCTATTTCATCCATGTTGGATACAAACTGTACTAAACTTAATATTGTTACAGCTATCAATATGTGAATAATGTATGAACATAATAGTAACACTGAGACGCAAAGGTTTAATATCTGGCTTTAGGAAAGTAATCCACTTACCCCTTTTCCAAGTCTTCTTTTTATTTCATATTTCAAAGAAACATGATCCTCCACTTCAGAGACATTCATCTTTCGCCTTTGCTTTGCAACCAAGCTGCCAAGCTAAATTGGGAGCTAGCTAATTTGCTGCAGTAGCAATTAACTATGTAGGCTACTGTAGATCTGAACAAATATTTATGTTCTCAAAACTGTTGTTTCATAGCAACGCTGTTGACTACTCAACTTCTTTCAGCTTGGTGCACATGTACATCCTACAACAAAACAATGTCTAAAGCCATTTCATTATCATACATGAGATAAACAACTCACAAAAATGCTTACGTAGCCTCAATAGTTTACCTTTTTGTTTAGCATTAGCAACGAGTAACACTGTACAGTACTGTCTCTACAGTAGCTGACTTCTGAGCGCTCGTTGTTTTTATCAATCACAGTGCTGCTGAGCAATGAATAATTACTGATAAACTTCTTTTCCACACATTGCACCCTCAGAAATTGAGGAACCCCAACATGTGTAAGTTTGAAAGCAATTAAACAACTATGACAATAACCATTAAATTCCAGCTGCGTGTTTAGATATCCGCGACTTTTTAGCAGCTGGAGACAAACCAGCGTATCTGCTCATTTTTTGTGATCGTTTGTTGTCCTGGAGACGCATCTATGCAGCCTTACCCGTTCTTAAAGCAACCACCGTCTAATTTTACCCTTACCTGGTTCCAAAGAAATAAACGATTTAGTCCAGGGTATCACTTCATTTCAGAATGTAACAATTGCAAAAGGCACAACAGTTAACCCTTAAGGGGGGCTAAGATGGATCATATTGTTTGTGCATTAAATAAAATAAAAGCCATGTTTGGAGGTAGAATAGTTTTGAAAAGGTGTTTCATTTATTCGTGCTTTATTCACTTTATTTTATGTACAATGATACATCTTAATAAATGTGCTCTTCCCTAATCCTAACTAAGGGGTTAAAAACCTTTACTATGGTCCTTGGAGAAAGTAATCCCCATTTATCAAATCCATTGAAACCCCAAAACACCCTCGAAAGTAAAAAGGACTTAGACATGTTCTCAAATAGTGCTAATATAAAATGTATTGAAATACAACGATGGGAAAAGAAATACAGACAGAGAAAATAAAAAAATGTATTTCACCTACAGAAAAAAGGGGATTCGGGTGTTACACCTGAGTGCACTTAAATCAATGGAGGTGAAGGGAAAAACAGTCTGAAATAACAGATTCATGTTTATCAAACTAATCACCCTAAACTTTTTAATAATTTATTGCGGATTATAAATTCTCAATTTGCAGTCATGTTCACAGATTTATCACACAACATGGCATTTCACCCCCAACAAGATATAACATGCTTCGAAAAAGACAGTGGATTAAAAAAATCAATTGTATAAAGGCTTTAGCTGTGTCAGCCTTTCAAACACACCCATCTCCAATAATATTTATGAAAGGTTTAACTGTCTTCTTGCGCCACTGGCTAACAAAAGTCAGCCGGGCTTTTTGATGTCAAAATAACAGAAGTAAAGAATTTGGTGGTCAAGAACACAGGTTGGGGAGCCTTGTTATAGGGCTGTGACAAGCTGGAACAAACACTGTACAGGGTGACCCCGTTGAGCAAGGCCACAACATCAAGTGCTGCTCTGATTCCGAGCTAGGATAGGGTCTGCACCAGAGAAGTTGGACAAGTCTAAAAGGGGGAGATATCATGTATGGTGTCAAAGTCAGAACGGTCCCAATGGATGATGGGAACTGTAGTTTAGGAGGAGTGTAGAAAGCGGTTGAAGGCGTTGTAGGCCGACTCGAGGTCAAACAGCATCTGGCGCACCTGGGAGTCATCTAGCTCATCAGAGGCAGACATGCTGCTGAGGGTCGTCAACCTAGGGAGAAAGATCACAAGCATGTGGATTGACAGCCACACATTGATTGACAGACCAGACATACAATTTGTTGCTTGCATTCTGTATGTGTCAATGTTAATTTAGGCGGTGGTGTAGTAACACAAGCACAAATAAATGTTGTATATAAAAAGCTTTATGCAGCAGTTTCATAGCTTAAATATTATGAATGAATCTCTTTCTTACCAAAGGCTGACTTTGTCCTTGGCCTCAGAGTCAGGGGGCATGTTGCTCATTCTATTCATGGTCTCCATAAGTTCTCTTAAGTCTGGCTGGATCTAATCAACAAAACAAACAAACCCAAACACTCAATCCACCAATCAAACATGATCAAGTGTAGAAGGGATGATTAAGGACAGGAAAATGTACCTCATCCATGGCCCGGATCTCTAGTCTCAGCTTGTCCATTACAGTAATGAAGAGCTAAAGAAATAGAAATAACAATATTGTTACACAATATGACGGACGTTTCTACTGTCCAGATTGTACATGCACTCATAACCTCAATCCTAACATGTCTGTTCTTGGGGGAGGATCAGCATATGACTGCTCTTGCCTGTGGAAACATTTACAGGCAGTTTAAGGTTTTCTCAAACAAATGTTTGTTTTATGGATAGTACTGGGAGCCATGACAACTATCCACATTTTGCAGTCAGTTGTAGTAGCTTTTCATTGTTCCATGGATGGTCCTATATGACAAATACAGAAGTGGCAAAGCCAATCTGTTCCACCCTATGGAAGTTCCTTTTTAGAGACCAGTGCATTTTAAGGAAAAGAGAACTTAAAGTGCTGCAATGACCCTGACATTTTGCTGACTAGAAGCCAAAACCAAGCACTTCAAATTGGAAACCCTTAAGTGGAGGGTTTAATATGTGACGCGTGCTGGAGAGACGTACAGATACTATATCTGCAATGCAGCGATTGAGGTTGCCCTTGTCATCCTTGATGGTAATTGGTCGGTCCTCCTTGATTCTCTCCATAGCCAGCGGGCAGTCAAGCTGACAAACAACAAGAGTGGGTGGTATCAATGTTAGAGAATACACAACATACTATACATTCCTCTTTAATACATGTTGTCATATAGGAGTACCGCAAATAGAAGGCACTGTTCAGTAACTTTAACACATTAAATGCTATACATTAGGTATATAAACAGTATGCAGTCTTTTATCAAACCATTCGGTGTGCCTCTTACGGTTCAAAACACAAACTGCATTATTATGATATGCCGGTAATTTTCCTATAATTTCCTAAACGGATGACAATGGTAAGAAGACCGTATTAAACCGAATAGGTATGACTGCAAGCATGTATTTGCCACTGTCAGCAACACATCTAACATTTACGCCGTCATCACCGGGCGCATCCCTTGCAGGGTCGAGCTCGAGCAAGGACAGTCCACTCGCCACAACACAACGATCTCTCGCTGCTGCCTTCCAACAACAACATCAGGAAAACAACTCACTCTGTACTTCCTGCAGAAGTCATCAATGGACCCCACATCCGACCCCTGAACCTGTTTGAAGGCAGCCTTGTACTGGACCAGCAGTCTCGAGCAGGCAGCCGTGTACCTGAGTAAGACACCCCAATCAGTCTCCAAGTCCACACTGAACCATCCAGACACTCTGAGATGCTGTAAAGTAGGAACTCACTCATTGGGAGTGACACAGTCTTTGATGTAGGCCTTCTCCAGAGCTTGGAGGGTCTTGACGACGGCAAACAGCTCGGCCATGTTGTCAAACCTGCATTAAAAGACGATGATAGTGAGGCTTCATGTAATGACCGCAGGTACTAAGAAAGCTGGGACACTTGCTTATGTTTAGCCTTGTCAAGATAGAAAGGGCACTTACTTTTCTCTTTCTCTTGCATTTTTATACAATTTGACTTCCTAGGAATAGATTTGAAACATGCGTTAGACAACAGGTGTGATTTGGCTTCCCAATAGAAGAAAGAGAAAGAACCATCTCAAACCACAACAACATGAATATTGTTAGACATAACAGTCTAAACCCAGTAATGTTATTTGGATATTACATGGCTAGAACTATAATAATACAAGACAACGCGTGGTTAGACTTACCTCATACAACTCTGGTTTATTGACAGGGGCTGCAAAACAAACGGGCATACAAAGAGTCAGAACTATCAGGACATTCATTTAAAAATATTTAGCAAAAGCATATACAGAACATAATAATCTGATAACAGTACAAGATGACAGGGACAATGTTTATTTATTCTTCTTTCTAAGGGTACAGTGCCTACCTCCTCCAATCCCTCCTGTTACTGCTATTCCATGGAACATGGTGGCAGCCGATGTGTCATGAGATGATCTGTAGATAACAACAGTTATTGATATTGCATTTACATTATTTTAGACGACTTTATATCCAAAGCAACGTACAATTGTACAGCAGATAATTCAAAGAGTAATACACGACAACAATGGAGATCGTAAATGTAGGCTAATCATTGGGTCAATCTGACACTCCATTTCCATTTAATCGAAAGTGACACAGCAGGCTAATGATAACCAAAATCTTAATTATAGTTGCTGAAGGCTGGAAGCTAGGTACGACCTAATTTACCAATACAAACTGATACCAGACAGAAATCTACACGTAAATACTTAACAGCTAACTTACAAAAAACAATGGAATTTAGATGAGCACAAACTATTGCGATGATATGTACAGTAGCGTTAGCTTTGCATAACTACCTAGCATATAAATAAGCCACAACATTAGCTTTCAGCTAAGCTAGCCTCCTCCATTTCCTTTGTGAATGTTTTAGCCGATACAAATACGCGTACGTATACTGTAAACAGCGTGTATAAAAATACGTGTGAAATACTGTTAGTACTGGGTGTTGGGTTTCGTGTGTTATTCCACGGACATTTCAAACACAGATCAACATTTATTGTTCATAATTCGAGACTCACCCCTTGGCCAAATGTAGTGACGTCAACCTAAACAACTAGCAAAATGAAGGACCCCAAGCGAAAATACATTAGGTTGCCCATTTGCCTTACTATAAATTACTACATTTAAGAGCTCTATCTTAACGATTTCTATTTCCATTCCATTTTATTTTATTACTATATTTTGCGCACAAAACATATGGTTTGAAAAAATGTTGCGTGAAGTTGACTCTGACGCTCATTACAGAAGGACATTTTGGCAACTCAGAGTCTGAGCGCGCGATATTTAAATTGAACAAGGACATCAACAGCGTCTCTGCAATAATCTGCCTTAAAATCTAAATAAGAACAGCATCTCTACAACAAGGTACGCAAGTAGATTCACAAAAGCGTATTTATAGCGTATAACATTACACTTAATTGTAAGCACATGTCTTTTTTCTATAATCAAACTAGTAGCTAGATTTGTCGAATAGACCTCGGTCAATCTCCACCTGCCTGGACTAACGCTATACTTTTCGGAAATCAGCACTTCAGCTAGTACAATACTATCTTGTTATACATGCGGATATGCTAGCTAGAAGTGCATCCTGTGGACTATTTAGCCATATTTAGACTCTCCTGGTAAACAAATGTTGTAATAATCAAGTTGTCCTTATTCTCTCTGATAAAAAGACAGCTAGGATTCATATGCAAAGCTCCCGCTGTCTCCCAGTCATCCAGCCAGCCAGGCCTGCTCTGCCATGATGAAACCCTCCAAATCAGCACAGCAGACATCAGAGCAGTGTGGGGTCTGGTTGGACACCGTGGATCTAAAAGTAAAAGCTAAAAAGGTAGAATTTGTTTAATCGTGCTGATTGCTATGTAATCATTGTGTTGGCCATCTCTTTCCTAATTAGTGTGAAATCAAGATCAGATTTCATGCATAGATTGTAAAAACATTCTCTGCATCTCATGTTTCAGAAGAAAATAGTCCGTCCCATCTCCAAACTGCTCAATCCCCTAGCAAGACATGGAGGATACAATTTGGGAGTAGCGTTAAACTTCACTCAGACTAAGATCCAGATGCCTAACACTAAACAGAGTTCCATAACTGCATTTTTAGCTCCAGCACACAGTGGTAAGTCTTTCTACACAGACAGAAACAAGCACTTAGTTAATTAACTCAGTCCCATGTTTTAATATTATTACTGTTAACAACAACTGTGATGTGATATGATTTAGGCATTCAATTCTTACTTGGATCACTGATGTTTTCTCCTATGACCTGGCCCAACAGTTGTCAACCAGGCACATGCAGAACCCAACATAGAGCCCGCCTACCCTTCATCATCTACCTCGACAGGAAGAAGCACCACATCAACCAATCAAATGAGCTCTTGGACCAAACAAGAGATTGGCCCAGAGCTGTCTGAGGAGCACAGGGTGGATGTAGGCTGTGAGTGGAGCAGAAAGAAAAAGGGGGAGACGGAGGTTACAGCATGGTCAGAGGAGCTCACCATCCCCCCTGTAGACATGTACCATGCTTCTGAAGAGGACAAGGAAGACAGGCACGAGGAACCGTGGAGAAAGAGGGACATCTACAAACACTCATCCCAAATGGACAAGCCCCTGGGGGAAGCCGTGTCGTGAGAATCGATGGTGCACCTGTAGCAGCCCACAGGACAGTCAGCATCTCGCTGAGCCGATCACATGGATTGTGTAACTCATGATTCAGAGGATCGGGATGCTCGGCCTCCACAAGAAACTCCCAGAGCGAGGCATGACTGCACAGGAAGTGAGATGTGCGACAGCCAGCTGAGTGAGGTGGGATTTGGACTGGGCGCTAAAGGGAGAACCTCCACACAGAGGACACCTGTCTCGACCCCCTGGACGTCACAGGATGGAGGCAGCCGAGGGAACCACCCTCTGTCGCCTTCGGCCGCATGTCCAACGACGAGAGCTCCCCTCAGCCCACTCGGAAACGCTCCCCTCAGCTCTCAGAACGGGCGGATGGAAGCAAACCCACAGAAGGGTGTTCTGCATGGGCCTCTGAGTGACATGGAGATGTTGTTCACGCAGGACTCTGAAGGCTTCAGAGTGATCGCACATCGAGGTCCCAGTGTGCAACCCAGGAGCTGTCCCAAGTATCACACTAACCTAGCAGCTGGTAGTAAAGGAAATCAGGAAAATGAGGCTTTTTTTACCCAAGACTCTGAGGGAAATGTAGTCATCAAACATTGTGATTTTGTATAATGTGTGTGTCCAGGATCTCTCCTTAAACAGATGGTAAATATATAGATTGTGTTTATCTGTAAGATATCTGCTTTGTACATATACTAGTCTGTTTTCAAGTAATGGTTTTCTAGCATTACTACAGATTTTATTTCCTTAATGTGCTGCTTGTTAACCAGGTAGTTGAATACACTAGCAGAAAACACTGAGACGTATTGGACAGTTTTTATTTATTTAGAAAAACTTACAGTCACATTTATATTGTATTCATTTATGTTGAATTAACGTTGTGAAAGCACTAATGGTGAACTAATCTTCTATGCTGGTGTCTCTACGCATCTCTGCCCGATGCACAGCCCAGTACGTAATAAAGTTGGTGTTATAATAATTGATGGTCACAAAATGACAATTTCTCTTATGTTTGAGCATAAAGGTATACAGAGCTGGTAATCTAATGATCATGTACTGTTGACATCAAAAGTATACAGACCCTTCTATGCACAATTACTCCACCTGACACAAAATATTCTTACGGTTGTAAAAGCAGCATTTTGAAAGACTATATATACTTTTGATTTAAAGGCACATTGATTTATACTGAATACCTCTACTAACCGACCTCTGAACAATTAGTTGCTTTTTAAGAGCTGCTTGAACACAGTAAAATCTGGCCAGGATTAAACCTCACTGAGTTTTAACTAGAATGTACAACACCATCAACATAGATAATCTGCTTTTCAGCATAATTGATTTGACATAATAAGGCAAACACAAACAATTCTACGGCTTCTGTCATACTGTAACATACTGTATACTTTTCACTCATAGCATCTTCTAAGGCCTCAATTTAGTATGACAGCCAATGAGGTACCTGCACTATTCTATATATTGTTTTAACCCCTTCAGCAGTCATGATTACTCCTGCCACACCTTCACCCTCTCTGCTGCCGATCAGCTCAAAAACACCACAAACATCAAATATAAAGAAGCACAAACCAAGAAACAGTGAAATACTGACCATCTTTAGGTGAAAAGAATTCCTTTTAGGTCTGAGACATACTGTATGTAGCCATTACCATACTTAATTAATAAATGCCTTTATTGCTATGGCACACAAATGTAAGACAAATGAGGTGTTCTTCAGTGGTGAAGGCGCTACATGTGACAACAATTTATAAAGTTGAATTCCGACGTGTTCGATTCTGGTTATAGTGGCATACACCCTGTAACTGGATGACATGTTGTGGGTGTTAGGGTGAACACTCAGTGCAGTGATTTGAGGATTGTGGGTAATTGTGTTTCGTTATGTGTTGTTCATGAACGATTTGTTCATTTCTACTCTACAGGGTCTTCAGGTGTGAGACCTGATATGGTATGAGAGAGACACATTTTTCATGTGACTGACATTTCTGATGAATGAATTGGTTTTCGGCTAACAATATTATGTGAACATTCTATTATCTTGAGCCATGTTCGAGAACTGAATTTTTCGATTTATTTTACTAGAGTAAAATTGTCGGAACTGACTGGAAATGTAATTGTTATTTTTGTATGCTTTTAATTTGTAGAGTTATGGTTACAGACTATCTCTCTAGCTCTCTACGCTCATATGACACACACAAACAAAGTTATGAATTTGACAAAGTCTTATATATCGTTTTTTGTTATTGTAAATGACTTTGGCCAAGATAATCGAATTGTGAATATCAAATACCGTGACAACCTTAATCTCAATGCTAAACTACAACCTATTTTGTATAAGCTTAGTGCTGTAGTTTCTGCTTGCTACATTAGTTTACCATCATCTCCGTGCATTGAACCCATTCCCTTATCCACGAAAGCACAAGGGATGATGATGATGATGATGTTGGGGATGAAGCAGCGATCAGCCAGCGATCTCTGTGGGTTCCGTCACCAGTTTAGAACCATTCCAGACGGTCTTGAACTGCTCAGGGACTGGGAACTCTCTCTGTGGAATATGCAGAACGATAGAGAGGGTCAGCAAACACACACACTTACACACACACACACACACACACACACACACACACACACACACACACACACACACACACACACACACACACAGAAAGACACACACACACACACACACACACACACAGAAACACACACACAGAAAGACACACACACACACACACAGAAAGGAACGGACACACACTTACAAAGTCATCATCCCCCTGAGGTACCAGGATATTCATCTCAGAGCTCTTGGCACTGACGATCTCACAGTCTAGGGCCTCCTTGCTCAGGTAGACATGACAGCCCTCTGTCTTGTTGATGGAGATGGTGGGAACCTTCCCTAGCACCTGGATAAGCAACAGAAGCAACACAACCAAAACTCTCTAAAAAGCAATACACAATGAGGTGGTACTAAGAAATGATTTGTAATAATGATCCCGCCATGTGTCCTAACAATGATGTACATTTTCTCTTATAGTGGGAGTTTCAGGATGCACACACAAGACCTGAGCTTTAATGGGAGTTGAGTTTACTCAGTGTCAAAGTCAAAGTCTTTACTTACCTGCAACTTTATGTCCTTGGAATTGATGATCTCTACAATACCAACCACGTTGTCAAACACCAGGCCCAGCTTCTGACAGTTGTCTGTGAGAAGTCATCCTCATAATCATCAGGGTCATAGTCTTATAGGTAACATGAATACATTACATTTATTTGGCATTTACTCGTTTTGGCAACCATACAAATTGTGCATTTTGAAAGTAGAGCTGAATATCAAAGATCAGATAAGTACACAGGCGAATACAGTGAATAGGCAGTCGTACAATGCGAGACAGCATCTTAGCGAGCGCATTGTGTGGTAGTTAATGAATGGTAGACCGGGACTCACCAACAATGATGGAATTGATCTTGCCCCTGATCTGCAGGGTGGACTTGCTGCAGCTGTAGATATAGGCAACCTGGCACAGCTCTGTGTCCTCGATGATCAGGTCATGATCCTGCTCAAAGTTCTCCTGCAGGGATAACCAAAAACAACCAGGAGGTAATGAGTCAGCGTTCGTCACGGGTTGACCTTAGACTCCAAAGGCATGCCAAATACGTTTACTTAACCGATGCTTTTAGTTTATTTCCGCCTGTGAGTTTTGGCAGTTTGAATGCACTAAAAAAGACCCTGCCTCTAAAATCTGTCCCTACATGGGCAAATTGTTATCAGTAATTAATTGGTTTCTGTGTGTCGAACCAGCGGAAAAGACACGCACCACGCGCCATTTCTTCCCCTCCAGCTCCAGCAGAGGGGGTCTTTTCTGGGGGGGGCCTCTGCCAGAGAAGCCCCCGGAGGTCCTGTTCCTGGAGGGGGTGGAGGGGTGGACCCCTCCCTGGGATCGCAGGCCGGGGTTCTTGTGAGTCTTCTGCTTTTCCGAAATATGTTTCAGGCCTGGCAGAGAGTGAGTGCGTGAGACAGGAGATAAAGCTTTTTTTAATCTATACTCTGTCACCCCCCGCTGTCTTCTTCCTCTTAATCTACTCTCCTCACGCCCCTTGTTTGTTCTTTCACAAGATGGCTCATCAAACTCCTTTAGGTGACCTACCACTGGTGATGGCCTCCCCCTGGTTCAGCTGGGCGAACAGGGCTCCATGCTGGCTGGCCGTGCGATCAGGCTGGGGAGTCTCATCCATGGAGCCGGGGGGAGGTCCGGGGGGAGGGGGTGGTGGTGGTGGAGGGGGGCAGGGGTAGCCAGGGACGGGCGTGCAAAGTGCAATGGGACCCTGTGAAGAGGGAGGTCATGAGATGAATCAGCCAGCGTTGAGACCTGTGTATGTTGATGACTGGAGAGCTCGCCTTGGGACAGGTCTAGCGTTCACCACATTCTAACCTTTAAAATGGATGGGAAAATAACATTTGAACCAAGACCAGGGTTGAGTATAGACAGTTTTTGGAACCTACCCTGACCTCTACCCAATAGCGTACAGGAATTTATTGACCGATTGAAGGAATACTGACGGACGACGTAAGGACACCTGTGACCTCATTTTGGCACGGGATGTCCAGCAGGTTCAGAAGCGCGTGATGGTCAGGCATCCTCACACTTTTGGCCATATAGAGTTCATTCACAGACTCATAGACACACACACACACACACACAGACACACACCTCTCAGTCTGTCTTCCAAATCCACAACAGCCAGCCCAGCTGCCAGAGTCTGTCACACAGTCCATCAAAACTTAAACAACGTCAGCAACTGCTGGCCGAGTGCACACACACACCACACACACACACACACACACACACCACACACACCACAGAGTGGTGCTGAGGGTCATGAACAGTTCATCTCTCACGTTCAGTTCCTGTAGGGTACAGCTCAGGAAGTTCACTCCATGACCTGTAGTTCTATGTGTTGCGCTTTTGACTTGTGTTTGTTGTGTACGTGTGTTCCTGAGTTAACACGCGTGTGCCTGTGTGTGTGTGTGTGTGTGTGTGTGTGTGGGGGGGGGGTTGTGTATGTGTGAATGAGTGTGTCACTAACTCTTTTGGACAGCAGGCGTCAGCTTTAGGGAAACTAAGCCTGGTAGTTTAAGTTACACCGCGGTGTGTTAGGGAACAGGTGTGTCTGGCTCGACGCACACTAGCCTTTTTGTTGGTTTTCTCCAGCAAAGAAAGAAAACCGTCATTCAACTAAAGACCAAGTGCCACCTGTTGATACAGCACACTTATTCCCCCACTTGCCCCCCTGCTCTGGCAGACGGCAGGCTCCACAGCTGACACACAGAGACACACGCACATGCGTGCACGTCAGACACACACACACGGGCACACACACAGTTTCACTTGGAGTTTGGTCACAAAAACGGATCCTTTCTTTCCCAAGGATGCCCTGGTGTTTATAGAAAGCACACTTTCTTGAAATGAGTCATTCACTAATGGAGGAACAAGAGGGATATCTTACACAAGCACTGGTGGACAGCGTACAAGGCAGGAGGAGACATGACACGATGTACTTGCTGTTGCCAGCAGCCATGACTCTTCCCTAGATCACAAGCTATCTCCGGACAGATCTAGTCCCAGGCCTAAGTTGTTACTACAGAACTAACATCTTACGTAAGCATTCATACATAGTAAAAGTGGGTGGGATGGAGAAGAGAGGGGGGGTACAATTGCTCAATTGAAACCCAGCGTCCACCCAAGGTTCCAACCCTCCCCCGACAACGACATCTGTGTGTGTTTGTGTGTGTGTGTGTGTGTGTCTACTCACTGTGTTGCTCCAGACAAGACCAGTGGTGTGGTGATGTCTGATGTAGTTCTGCAGCTCTGTCCAGATTGACAGGTAGGAACGTACCCACTCCACATGCTGTTTGTCTCTGAAAAACAAAACACAAACACACATTAAAAAAGTCGACCGATAACAGAAGATAAAGTAATTAAACAAAGTACAGTCTGTCAAGAGCGAGAAATAAAGAGAGAGAGGGGCATTGAGAACAGTCCTTTTTAGGACGGGTACTTCCAGGGGTCCAGATCAGACACAGACCTTCAGAGGGACTACAAGGCTGTTTTTATATGGAGCTGAGGAGGAGCACCAGGAACACAGTGATACGTACGAGTCTTTGTAGTCCTTAAGGACTCTGTTGGTGTAGAAGGTGGCAGAATCGTTCATCTCCTTCACGTAGGGACAGGGCTTCTGAGTCTGAGGCACAACAACAGACAGACAGACAGACAGACAGACGGAAAGATGTGGTTCAGAATGCAGAAATATGTACATGTCGATTGACATTCATGGAGATATAGACATAACCACAAAGAGATGTGCTTCTCAGCAATTCCTGTCACTCCTTATTTATTACACATCCCTGTTTGGTGCAAAAGTCTTACAGTCAGTGTGAAAACACCAAAACAGGTGTGGCTCGGGTCGTTTTGTAACGCAAAGACCAGGTACCGGAGAGCTACGTGACTACGTTGACTTCAAACAGATTTGACCCAAATCATTTGAGAAGAATGTGTAGCCTGTAAAATTGTGTAACACAAACCTGGCATCAAGTCCATCTTATTCATTTAGCATTTCAAGTAGTAAGGCTTAACTTTTGGGGTTTTTGTGTTATACCAGCAACATTCAAGGGAAGCTGGAAGTGTGTTAGTACTGTATTTGTGAGAATGTCTATCAGTATATTATGTGTGTGTGTGTCTGTGTGTGTTCCCTCACCACGGCGACCCAGCCCAGCGCTGGGATGCTCTCACTGACAGCCGACAAGTGGTTAAAGAGGCTGCTGCCACGGTTACGCTCCCGAAAACTCTGGATCAGATGGATCTGCTCCGATATGGGTTTCAACAGGTCCGAGAGCTCTGTCTGGGGGGTGGGGGGGATGGAGGAGAGGGAAACAAGAGGAGGGGAGGTTGGGGGGTTTGGTTCGACCTAGGTGAAAACATTATTGGTCACAGTCAACAGAAACTATAACTCCAGGCTCCCAGCTCCAGCCCCCCTCCCCTCAGCAGCATTCCAGAGCCCCACTGGCCATGTAAGGCACTGAGCTCTACCCATGTTTACAGTTTACCTTCACTCAGCCTCCACACATCCAGGAACAAGAACACTTTGTTTCCCTGGTGTTAAGCTAGCAGCCACGGATCTTATTGTGACCTGCATCTAAGAGGACTTTGCTGTAGTGATACAAAGCAGGGAGTCGTTTCTGTGTGTTATCATATAATATGACGGGGAGGTCACATGGATTGTACTACTGTGGCAACTGATACGGTGTAAAATACTGTGGTTTGTACTACAGGAAGATAAGAATATTCATTGTGTACTTGTAAACATTCACGTTCAAACTGAATTACGGAACTGCTGAATTCAGCGATTCCAGTGTTGGTGTAGATGCGCGAGGAAATCACACATGAATTCCATAACGCAGTTACAGACAGGCCTTTCACTGCACCAGCGGCTGGTTCAGAGGGCATTCCCACAGTCTGCCACTGGAACTCATGGGCCCATTGAAATCAATCTGAGACAGTGAGATAGGTATTTGAGGAAAAATATTGAATAATTATTCAATATTCAAATTCACAATATTTTTCCTCAAATACTGAGACAAATACAATGTACGAGAGGAATGTGCCATGTCGTCTGTTTGTCTAAGCCAATCGTGCTCTTATTGTCCAGTCTTCATTTCCATGTCTGCATCTTAACTGTGCGTGTGAGAGACTTGGCATCAAGCAACATACACACACACACACCCTCACACACACACACACACAGGAGCTCAAATATAGAACATGGCCATAAAAAGACACAGAGGACAGGCCGAGAGAAAAGCCAGAGGTTTATAAGAGTCCCTCTGCTGACCAGGTTCTCCACCAGGCCCCTCTACAGAGTGGGCGGAGCTCAGGCCATCAATGGTCTTTTTAGACGGCGAGTCAGCGTGAAGGAACCCCCAGCTTCAAGCTGACGGCCCTGGGAGGAAAACAGGACCAGGGGTGGGAGACTGTTTACATGTGGACCATCCACAGGGATTGCTGGCTGGGACACTTCACTTATACAATTCACTTAGAAATGTCCTAAAAGAAAAAGCGTATGATAAATGACTTCTATAAATCAGAAATAAAGCGAGCAGCATCCTAGAGAGAACCAAACATCAGTGGGAGGAGTTGACGTTAATATCCCTCTAACATGACTATCCCCCTGAGTGAATACATTTGGCAAGGCGTTGCCTTGACGTTTTGCCTCGCTTATCCACGGTGTAACTCACGAGTAAGTCATCCACTCATCCACCGAGACATATTTATTAGGAACGAAATGGCACTCTCCGAACGTAACCTTTGGGGAATCCAAACTGATTCAATCCGTCCTATGTTCAGAACGGTGGACTGGCATCGATGAAAGGTAGACAAAGGAATGAGGTATGTTACTTAGTTTTACCTCTGCAGGCTCTTGGTGTGTGGCGGTCATTTTGAGGAAAGTCCTTTGGAGCTGCAGGGCATTGTTCACCATCTCTGCCTGAAAAGGTCAAAGCTCTGATACATTATCAACTTCAGAAAACAAAATCATCAGCTTGTTTGTTCAAGTGACATAAAATACATGTCGGGTTAATGCCAGATGAAACTACTGAATGCACTGTCTCTTTAACACTTAGAGCAGGCATAACTGTTTCTGGATGAGGACCCAAAAGGCATGTCTAGCATCGGGGAATAGACCTCCTCTTAAGGAGTAGGGAAACCCAGGGAAGATTTGCCCCTAAAAGGAGTTTTCCCGACTACCAGAACTCACCCAAACACCTCCTCACTCAGTCCGATGGGAGTGTGAGGCACAAAGAACAGTTTTCTTTGGAGGCACAAGAAGGCTAACAGAGTTGTTTTTGTGTGTTGGAGTAATTTCCCACCGATTGCTCAGCGTTCACTGGTCTTTTTTTGACAATACAACCATCAAGCTTGTGTCTCCGAGTATTGGCCTCAGGAGCACTATGCCGGAAAGCCTTCTTACTCCTGCTGGGGCAGAGCGAGGGCCCTGTAAGCTTCGACCAGGAAACGCACACGCACACAGAGAGGTACTCACGTGTTTCTCCACATCTGCTCCTATCGCACGGCTGTTCCTCAGGTACTCTGACACGGGGCCCCGCAGCAGACGGTCATAGGCCTCCACGTGCTGGGACACTGCAGAGAACAACGTGCTTTGAAATGGGTTTTCGTTTGGTATGATACTTACCACAGCCGAGTGTAGAACTTATCACAGTCAAGGGGTAGAACTTTCCACCTCCAAGGGGTAGAACTTGCCACAGCCAAAGGTACTGTAGATTCAAATCTGGTTCCAAAATGATATCAGACTTGAATTCATTCACAAATGCAGATTTACCTCCGCCAATGCCATTGACACAAGCCCCGTTGGCCATGCCATTGGACGCCTGCATCTTAAAGGACACCTGCTCCAGACGAATCACAGTCTGCTCCAGACGTTCCACGAGCGTTTCCATGTCGACAAGTCTGTAGCGAGAAAGTGAGAGGTAGCAAACCGGCCCACGACCGCAAAACGATAAACCATGGATTTACATACCCTAACTATGTATGTATGTATGTATGTATGTACTGAATGAAGTTGCTCCAGCTGTTTGGACTCCCTGCCCCAGAGGCACGGTTTCAGCAAGAAGCTCGATCAGGAATGGAACACAGACGGGTGGAATTATTTCAAGTGCATAAGAATTAAGTAAGTTGTCTGGTCCCTACAACCAATCAGGACGGTACAAGCGTGGGATTGTGTCAAAAGAAGGAAGTCATTCTGTAAAGATGGACACAACCTAAATTCACCAGACTGACATGGATGTTCACCAACCTGAAGATATGAAGGTTTTTCGAGACCCTCAACATCTCCCACGGGTTGCTACATCAAGAACCTTGTGTGAGGATTTAGCAGTGGCTGTCGGTGCATCTTAGTCTGATGTCTCAAGAGCACCTGGTGCAAAGCCAAGTTCAATGACCTTAGCTGGAGTTTGGAGGTACAGAGGCAGTAACGTCTCGTAGCTCATGAGTGCCCTCACAATACATCTCCTATATTATCATGCTATACAACTTCTATTGATTTGAAACGTATAGTCGATAGATATGCAAAACCACCCTTAATTGTGTATATCCCGCTTTCATTTGTAACTCCATAGAGAAGCAGGTCAGGTGGGTCTTATTACTCTCTCATTTGTTCCTCTCATTTGTCCCCTGCAATCAATCCCAGAGAACACACTTTCACATGAAAAAACGAAAGTGAGGAAGAATTGTGAAGCGTGGTGTAGTGGGGGTCTAAAAGCAGGGATTGGTAGTGATTATCTGGAGGGTTCCAAGTTATCGGCAGTGTATTTCCTAGACAGGGAAACACGGTCAGGAGAGGTTTGCAGACGGGTTATGGCTTTGTAACACCCTTATAGAATATTATCTTGCCAGTGAGAAATGCCAACCATGTGAGACCTCAGAGGGGTATTTCCAATGGTCAGTTTAACCGCACAAGTCCAGGATTGGGGGTGTGTGGGTTGGCATGCTTTTGTGTTGGGCCAGGACATCCATAACCACACACAAACATAAATTAATGTTGTGTATCATGGTTGAAAACCTAAATCGGTTGACTGTTAGAACTAGCTTGTATCCAGAAAAAGATAGGTCGATAGGTATGTCTATTGTCTATGTCTAGTTAATTTAGAAAGACACACATTTTTTTTTAAGAAACTAGAATCACAATTTGTTAGATTAATTCATTTAGTTGTTTTTATTTGTCCACACACAACTTTCCTCTCATTCTGTCATTCATCGGTGTCTCTCACTCCCTCTTACGTAGAAATCGCTGATGAAAAGGCCATTTGGTAGGAGAAATCTACACAAATGCACCTAAGGAAAAGAAATGAATGCCTGAAGTGTCATTCAGCTGCCAGCTGCATTACACAAGAGTGGGAGCATAGATTCACCCTACATATAGGATGAAACTATGACACCGGAAATAGGACACCCCTAGTGGTGAGTTCTTCTTGGTACACGAGTTCCCACAGCAATATGAGACAAAGTAATGGAATGTTGGCAATAATATACAAGTTATTGTTGAATCTGAAGAAGAAACAGTGGGAGTCAACAGCCCTGTGGGTGCAAGACAAAGGCTGTATACCACGATCTGGACTCCTTAGCAGAAACTGTAGCCTAGTTCTGTTACCATAGTCACACAGACGCATTGCAGCTGAAACACCCTCCCAATCGTCAGCTGTGAAAGCAGACATTTTACAGAGAGCAGAATGACCGTAGCCACGTGCTCGATCTCATCTCCTGAACCCTGTGACCAGGTATCTGATCTGGGCTATATTGAGCTAGAACTGCAAAACTGTATCTGTTCTACTGGCTCCCAGCTGGTCCATAGGATGGACATATGTCTGGGGGCTCCACGATGTAATACACTGTAGTAAGACTTGAATCCCTTTCAAAATGCATCAGTCAACAGTGTTTCAGGATAATGGATGTATTGATAGGTTTTTATATGATTGAAGTGAACATATCTGGGCCCACAATGGCATCATGAGCGGTTGTCTCTGTAAGCTGTAGGTCTATTTTAGTCACAGGCCTCACCCCCTGTAATATTCCAATGAGAACATGTTTAAAGCTTGTGCCGTTTCAGTGGACTTTTTGCCACTGGATTCCAGTAATATTGCATCAATTATAAATACTATTGGAATAAATATAGGCCTAGGTCGTCAAACAAAAGTGTGGTTAAGCATTTAAAGTGGATTTATTCTCTGATAAACATCACACCATATATTGTTTGCATGGCTCATCTATATTGTTGACATGACATATCTTGTGTATCGAACAGGGTCTTTCCCTCTATAACAAGGATGCTCGTATAGTCATCGACAACATGATGAAAAACACAACAAAACCCAGGTGGCACACGGTTATGTCTATAGCCTAGTAAGTTAACGGAATAGTCATTTTCTGGTAGTATACATACGTTGCTAATACGCAGTGATACAAATACAAGTCACCCAAACCGCAAACAAAGCGTACGAATAGGTCAAGTGTTTCCTTTAATTTAGCCAAAACAACGAACTGGACAAGTGCGCACATTTCTATCCTCCAAGCTACCCGGCCGGCGGCCGCACAGTCCACCGATCACCGCCGCACACCTTGTCCCTCGATCCAGTTGTCAAAAACACACAGAGACATTCGTTAGGAAACATAACAAGATCACATAACACAAATTACCTTTAAATGTAGGCCCCTAGTGAATCTTCACGTTGTGCTTTCGAAGATTTCTAATATCCCGGGAAAGATATCGGTGCCTTCCGTCTGCTGCGTCTTACGCAGCCTTCCTGTCAGTCAATGCGCAAAGGACCCTAAACTTCCGGGACTTCCAAATTAAGAAGTATCTAGGAAGCTCTCACTGGAGTGGTCAAATCCCCACTAAGTGACAGTAGGTTCCAATCTCTAGGTCTCCAAAACTGCACCCCCACCCCAGACACTGATTCTAAATATGGAACGTCTGGTTGACGTTGTTGCACAGGCAGCTTAGTCTCCGTCCAGGCAGGCCAATTAAATTAGTAATAATCCTGCACATACTTGTTCTGCATTTGTGAAAGGAATTGTACATTTCTATTTACATCCATTATAAACATTATCTTCTACAAGGGATGTTCATCATTCAATGTAAAGTTTAGACAGGACCTTTGATGTCTGTCCATCAATCCTTCTCTCCCTCCCTCCCTACAACCATCCATCTCATGCCTCCCCTTCATAAATCCATCCCAGAAGCTCTCCTTACATCCAAGCAGCTATGATTTCTGGCCTGCATATTTTTTTGCGCTGTCATGCTACTCCAGATATATGAGCCAGCATACTGTTACAGTGCGGAAATAGATTCTGCTCCCCTCAGGGACAAGAAAATATGGGTTGGGAGGGGTGGCAGGCCTTTGAGCATAATTTATTGATTACACCGTTTTAAATCATTGATTGGCTTCCATTGGATACTCAGTTTTCTCTTTACCTCTGTGGCGCTATAGGCTGACAGGAGTATCCAGCGTTATTCAGGGTGTTGGATCCAAAATGGTGGAGAGCTCTTCTGTGACGGTGTTAAACCGCAGGACACTGTCACCATGGAACTCCATACTTTGTCTGATATTTGATCAATGTTGCCCTCAATGCCATAGAGCTACAATACATAATAATCTATATTCAGATTTATTGCGGTTGTCCTTGAGCTGGAAAATGATACACTGTAAATAAAAAACTTTTTTTTAAACATAGAACCTTTTATTTTAATTTAGAGTAAATAGCATTGAAATTCTAGAATAAAGTTTTATACCAACAAGACCATAATGCATTTAAATAGTAATAACACTTTACATGCCTTCATCCAGTGACAATGAAAAGCTTCATTATAAAGTTTTTTTTGTCATTTATTTTCATATTTTCCCTTGTAAGAAATAGTTCAAGTATAAAAATTCCCAACAGTGTAAAATAGCTGATATCTGATAGCTGATATAAAATATCTGATAAATATTAAGAGCAAAATAAGCACAGCTATTGAAACCTTGACAATGACTTTACATTCTAATGTATAAAGCAGCATTTTTGCTTATTGACAGTATTTTACGTCTGTTTTGTCTTTTCAACAGAATAGGCAGAGTACAACCTGCACGCAAATTGGCCTGCATTTAAATAAAGTTTCATACAAAAGGCATCAAACTAGCCAGTGATGACATCATGGCCTAAAGATTCAAAAAGGCAATAACAGAATACAGTGTACAGTGGACATACAGGAATTGTTTCTTAAATAAATTCTACATTAACATTTTGGTTGAGTATGTTAATAGTAATACAACTAAATCTACTCAATAACTTATATGCCTTGAGATGAGTACATAATATTAATACAGTGCCGCCACCAAGTTTCGTTACTTAGAGCGCAACATAGTCAACTCTCAAAATAAATATCTTAAATACTAGATTTCTTTTTTTTCTCCCCTTAAATTGCAGTACAAACGTAAGGCACAAGAAGAAGCCACATACTGGTGTGTGAGGAGCCTGAAAGCCGTCCCATCTCTGCTGCCATCCCCACACCTTTCTACACACATGGGGCAGGCCAGTCGGAAAGGTTTGGGTGGGTGTGGTGGGACTAGGAGAGCGGTCTGTGTGTGACCCGGCCTGAGCACAGCTAGTTAGGCTCTAGCAACAGACAGGACAGAGCTGGAAATGCTGACAAGGACAGAACCAGAGAGGGAGGGAGGGCCGAGGGGGAGAGAGAGAGAGAGAGAGAGAGAGAGAAGAGAGAGAGGGAGAGAGAGAGGGAGAGAGGGAGAGAGAGAGAGGAGAGAGAGAGGGAGAGAGGGAGAGGGAGAGCGGAGGGAGAGAGGGAGAGAGGGAGAGAGAGAGAGGGTGTGGGGACCCGCTTTCCAAATGGGCCCAGGGATTAAAATGTGACAGCTCAACAAATGAGCACAAGTGATGCGTTCTTTCCAGAGTGATCTGTCAGAGTGGTACTGGCCTGACTGTCCCTTCTGCACCCCCTCCACCCCCCCCCCTCCACCCCCCCCCCACGCCTCCCTACCGCCCCCATTAGCAGCTGCTCTCCCCCTGTTTTCTCTCTTTCACTCTGACTCCATTCCATAGCACAAAGCCAGACAGAAACACCACTAGGGCCTTTGTATCTGACTGCTATGTACGCAACTGTGTGTGCCTGTGTGTGCCTGTGTGTGCCTGTGTGTGCCTGTGCGTGTGTTTACAAAAATGTACTGATTTGGTGTTTCTCATTGTCAGAAGCATTTCCCCCCTCCCTCTTTGTGCCTCCTATGGTTCACCATGCCCAGCTGTGAAATCCACGATGACAGTTTCTATTTATTTATTTTCCTGCAGCTTTAGCGTGTCCTGGTTATTTATTTGTATTGCATCATAGGTCAAGAGGTCGAGATACAGAGTAAAAAGCAACATTCAGCATGAGGAAGATTAAAAAGGTGGTTTTTAAACATGAGCAACATGAGCCATGACTCTTCTCCACGGCTCGATCCTGGTCAAGCAGAGGTTGTCCTAGCTAACATGCTGGAAACAGCTCCATTTCCCTGATTCTCAGAAAAAAAGTTCAACTTCAAATGCATTTGAAATGACAAGATTACAACATGGCCCCCAAAATGTCATAATAAATACAGATTATGAGGACTTCCGAACCAAAAGTAGACTTTAGAGATGCCCCTAAGATTCCCTCAAAGAGAATAATCTCCTATGTTTTAGACAGCAATGGGACTGAATAAGGCCTTCATTAACACCTATACCAACCACAGAGATTAGTCCTTGCATTTCTCCTATATAAATAAATACTTTACTACAATAATAATAATAATAGTAAAAATGATAATAGTAATAATAACGATAATCAATCACCTTTCTTGCTCTGAGTTTTTCCTATTCTGGGGGTTTATGCACAGCAAGTTGGAAAGCTACTGTATGAAGTTCCCACCTCACCCTCACTACCATCACCACCATCACCACCATCGACATCACCACCATCCTCGTAGCAACTCACTGACCCGCCCACGCCTCCGGCCAATCACTCTTCCTCCGACGCTCTTCCTCATAGCCAATCATCCCGGGATGGGGGCGGGGCTCTCCTCCGCCCCTCCTGTCCAATGACTGCTGTGGCTGCTACTGCATGCGGTCAGCTTGCAGCTGCTGGGGCTGATATTGGCCGAAGGCTGCGGCGGCGGCGGACCCTGGCGCGGCCGTGGCAAGCGGCTGCTGGACCGCGTAGCCGTACCCGGCAGCCGCCACGTATCCTGCGGCGGCGGGGGAGGCGGCGTAGGGATACTGCTCGTATGCGGCGGCAGCGCTAGCGGCGGCGGCGGAGTACTGGGCGTAGGCGGCGCCCGTGTAGTCGATGTAGGGCGAGGTGGCAGCGGCGGAGGTGGCGGCGCTGGGCTGCACGTGTGGGATGACCATGCTGGGCTGCATGAACGCCTGGGGGTACACGTAGTGAGCTGGGATCCTGACGGACAAACAAAAGCACACACAGAGTGTCAGACGGGGCCGCCCAGACACAGTGCAAGTCACTGACAGCAAACATCCCAACCTCATGGCAGAGCCCCAACCAGCCCTCCTGAATCCAACCCAACTTCAACCAGTCCCCCAAACTCAAACTAAACCACACTGCGGCCAAGCGTCCCCCCAGTCCAATCCAGTCCATGAACATCAGGGAAATTCCTGCTAGTAGTTATTAGAGATTCAGACGGTTGCCAAAATAGACATCTTTATTCTTCTTCTATCTAACCCTGTTAATATGGTTAGGGTAGTGTTCAAGGTGCTTCTATTTAATTACACCACTTCTATGATACAGTTGTGTAATTATATTTATACCGAGTTTGGGTACATTGATGCCATACATGTCTTAGATTACAGAAAGAAAGTGACAGGTTTGATGTGAGAGAAAGAGAAAGAGAGGGAGGGAGAAAAAGAGAGGAAGGAGGTGGGATTGGTCTGTTCTTGTTCACATGTGGCTCTGTAACCATGCGCCCTATTCAAAGGGTGTGTGTGCGTGCGCGTGTGGTTCTGTGTGTATGTGTACTCAGCAGGGTTAAAGGTAAACGGGGGGAGAGGGGTCTGCATCGCCCTGGGGTGATGAGGAGATGAGCTGGGAGGGGGGGGGGCATTGTGAAAATGTCACTGCCACTTTGACAGCTGGACAGTTTTCAAAAAGGGACACTGCTGGCCATTTCCCCTTCTGTGCTGAGACAAAAAGCTTTGGGGGGGCCGGGCCAGGCCAGGCCAGGCTAGGCTCAATTCTGATTAAATAAGCAGTCAGGGACAATGAACATATTCTACACCCCTCCCCCCCCTCCCCCCTCAATACAGACCAAGCCCTATGCCCGACCCCCCTCCTCACACACGACATAGAAATGGACCAACTCGGGAAGGCATGATTGAGTCTCAGTCACATGATGGAGCCATGACATGGGAGGAGTTAAAAAATCTCATCATTCTGTGGACGGGGGACAACTTGTCATGGGCAATAGGAAAGGGTGTGGGGGGGATTTGAATACAGTTGGAGAAGAAGCTTACATTTGACTGATACACAGGCAGCGACAAATTGATCGTGCTTTTTTGGAATGAGTCTGTGAGATATGGGTTGGTTGGTGTGTTCACAGTCGGACCGTTAAATTAACCAAATACTGACACAAGATTAGTTTTAATTGAAAAGAAAGTTTGAGAAACATTGGTATGGCAGGAAACACCAGGCACAGCCCTTCAGATTTAGAGTCTGGATTGGAGGGAGGAAGGGGGGTGAGTGGGGGGTTAGAGATGCAAGAAAAGATCTATGGTGGCAACCCGACTATCAACACTCCATTAGCCAATCAGGTCACATCTCATCAAAAGACCGAGGCCAAAGAAACAGGGGGAAAAGCAGGTTTTCCAAACACAGGCATCAAGGAAAACAATGTCAACAAAGTCCACATGGACCAAGAACAACAAAGCACTCTCACTCAACAAAACATCAAGAGAGGAGGGCGGCCTAGGTTCATTCTCACTTAGGTCAAAGGTCATGCATACTGCAGTCTCAGCTTAGTGTAACACACACACTGATGCTAGCTAAGACACAAAATAAATGGCACACACACACACACCTGGGCAGCCCAGTGGCAACAAAACACAGCGACCGCCACGAAGCAACACACACACAAACACCACACACACGTCACACAAGCCAGTCCAATACACTGCTGAAGACCTAGTGCTGCATTAAAACGTATTCACATACTCTATGGAGAGATTCTGTCTGACACACAGTGGTCTGCAGTCTGACTGGCCTGTAATCCTCCACACAAATCCTCATCCACTCCAAGTCAGCTGGAATGAAATCCCATTCACAACATTTCCTCCCTCATCCTCATCATGTAGGCCTATACCCTACTCTTCTTTCCATGTGTTTAAACCAACACACACACACACACACACGTTTAACTGTTTCCAAGGATACCAGGTGTTCTGTTCTTTCTCTGGATAGTACTAATTCTAAATGCAACTGTTAAAATAACAGATAAATACCAACATGAATTCCTTCTGTCCTTGTCTGCTGGATGGCCGTGGCTTTGGCTCTCTCCAGCGCTCGTTAAAGTTCAAGGCTAAATAAAGGCCTCCAATCACATGCCAGAGGGGTGACATGAGTGTGTGTATGTTCAGGAATGGGGGATGTTTGTACAGCACACCTTTCATTCCCTGATTTGTAAAACCATCAGAAAAACAGCCAGCCAGCCAGCCAGCAAGTGGAATGGTGCTCTATGGTTAGTAATACACTTCCATAGTTCAATGTTCAATAACACCATAGCTAGCATAGGTGGAGGTTACGGTTCTCTGCGATGACCACAGCAGTGTCTATGTATGGGACTATAGGCTACTGTCTAGGCCCTGACACTGTACTACACTGTACTGTGTCTACATATGGATCTGTACTGCACTGCACTATATGGTAATATAGTGCAGTGTAATGTACTGCATGTAGGCCTAGGTGTGTACCGTACTGTTTGCTACTGTGTCTGTCATATACTGTACCGTGGCTGTGTATGGGTTTGTATTGTATCGTGTCTGTGGCCCTTTAAATGCCCCGGGGGCCTTCTGCACTGGTGTTTTTAAGGTCCCCATTCCTGTATGACAGACAGAGGGATAGAGAGAAACAGAGACAGAAAGCGAGAGAGACAGAAAGAGAGCCCCCCCCCACCCTCCCTATTTTGTGTGCCGGCTTCACGCAACTGCAGTGTCAGCACTCTGGGCTTTGTGCGACACAATGGAGAAGCTTGTTTTCCTTAACACCGCCGTGCGCCCATGTGACGAAAGCTTGTTCAGAGTGGCCGTGGCATCCAGACATGTGTTTGTGTCACAGCGGAGACTTTGGGGCCCTGCATCGCGCCACACACAAACGGCCAACGCAGAAACGAGCGTCTACGCGGTCACATAAGTGTGTGTCCATATTTCGTACTGACATCATACATATGCGCTGGTGCACCCACTTCACACACACACACATAAGACACACAAGTAATCACACATGTAACTACACACACATACATACAGACATGCTCTCACAGCTTCAACTTTGTGCCACTACTTGTCCTCATAAGACCTGTTGTACAACATGTATGGTCTTCTAGACTATTTCAGTCTAGTATCTCTAGGACAATCTGTTCTGTAGAGTTGGAGTGGACATTCTCTTGAGAGACATGATCAACTCCATTGGGATCTAGCAGTGGTATTCCATATAGGGCTACAGCAGGAGAATAAGAGTGAGAGAGAGAAAGAGAGAAATAGAAAGAGTGAAAATATAACTCTTATTATTAAATTATGCTATGCTATGAGGAATTTCAATGAGAGTGAGGGAGAGAGGTGAAGAAGCGATGAGGAGAGAGAGAAGAACAGCCCTTACATGGTAAGCTGGAGCTAGGATGGTTGAGAGAATAACTTCCACCAGTTTTGGAGAGATGCATGCAAGCAGTGAGTTGAAGGGGTGTGTGTGTGTGTGTGTGAGGGGTCAAGTCACACAGAAAACTGTCAATCACTCCAGCAACAAAAAACAGCAACATAAAAACCATCCTGTTAAACCAAAGAGAGGTAAACCAACCACAAGCTACAGCACAAAAGCGTGAAAAGAAACTTTGCACCCCCTGGCAAAGTTGACACTCTTCCACAAAAACAGAAAACAACACCTCAAAAATCATCAACCCAGTGTTTTGTTTTGTTTTCAAACAGGAAACACACTGTTTAGATCTCAACACCACGTCATGACAGTGAAACAGCACACAAAGCTATGCTACAAGATACACACAAGGTATTATCATAAATGTCAAAACCAAAAGAAATGACCAACATACATGCATCTATAATCACCATTTGAGCGTGTTTGTGTGTGTTTGAGTTTACTGGTAATTCCTTTATCTGAACTATTCCTCAAACCAGCAGTTATCTTAACCCAGATTCCTCCTGTCGGGCCAGAGAAAGATAGATAATATTGAGTCAGGATGGAACTTTTCCATCATTGCCCACTTAAGAGTATAATCACACACACACACACACAAACATACTCACACACACATACATAGTGCACAAACAGCACACACACACACTCTTCCATACATGCATGCACACAAACAGGCACACGCACACACACACACACAAACCTTAAATTGACATTTCGGGTCAACTTTGCAGTGAGTGATAGAAGCATTACTGCTTTTCAATTTAAACTTATCATCCATCATCTATGCATGGAGAGAAATAGGAGTAATTACAAAACAATCAGATACACAAGATTGATATTCATAGAATAATAAATACATTCATTCATATGTATATCAAACTACATGGAAGTACAAGGAGGGACATTGGCTTTGCAGTTCAGTAGTTCACTTAGTTAACAGATTTGGTAGCTAACTGACACTCTTGCCATATGAATCGTCGTCTTCATCACCATCATCATTAGACCATCTCAAATAGGACATCCCTACTTACCCATAAGGCCTTTGGATGAATGCTGGGTGAATTTGGGGAACACCAAAGGTAAACCCTGGATAAATCATAAGGAGGACACTGATTCATCAGCCATCACTTGGAGATATACGCTCTCGACATCATTTTGGACACTGTCCCGTTGTATATATAGAATATATAATGTTAGGTATTGACAATCAATCTCGTGTTAGTTATGCTTCTCTGTAGGCTTAGTGAAAACGACAGTTCCATGTAAAGGGCAGCCAGTGAAGGGGACTGCTTGGTGGCCTGTTATCTCACCTGGCTGCATGACACGGGGCTTGGCACCCAGGTAGGCTAGGTTAACATTGGCCTTCCTGCCGTCGATGATGGGGTTAGGGTCCTTACAGGCCCTGTCTGCTGCTGAGCGGTCTGACATTGTCACCTTGGTGGACACACAAAGGGAAGAGGCGCAAGAGTGAGAGGAGGAGTGTGTGCGTGTGAGTGTGTGTGTGTGTGTGTGTGTGTGTGTGGAGTGTGTGTGTGTGTGTGAGTGAGCAAGAGAGAAAGAACAAGAGATCAAATGTGTGAGTTGGTGTGCCCAGCATACATGAACAGGATCATGAAATGTGTGTACAAACAATCAGCAGCAAGTAGTGGCATCCTGGCGCATCCTGAACTATTTCATATAGTTACTATATGGACCCACGAGACGAAAAACAATCCGATTTTAAAAAGCCTATACTGACCCCTTATGATATCAAAGCTTTTGACCTCAAAATGCAGTTTTTGAGAACATTAAGACATTAGGAAATACCAGAACTTGAAATATATGTTTTGACAGTTTCATTTTGACTGAATACTATGGCGTTCGTGCTGCCTAAACTGTCAATTAATAGACCTAATACCATACCTGAGTGGGCGCGTTAAAGTAACGGTGAGTTAAATACTTCAAGCCAATAGATCAATAGATCAAGCCTTAATAAACTAAACACATTGCATACATTTTAGTGGGCCTGCAAGATAAATATAATCTGAAACATGGCAAAGAATACACCAACATGAACGAGAACATGGAATTGAAGCAATTTGATTGTAGACTGAAGACTGTTGCATATTAGAGCTGTGTCATAAAAAGTGGTTATGAAATAAACTATTGACTATTGACACTTACGAATCCATACCCCCTGGACTTTCCGGTCTGTCTATCCGTAATCACTACTGCCTCCTCGATCTCACCGAAAACTTCAAAATATTTCCTGAGACTGGAATCAGTGGTGTGATAGGGAAGACCCCCGACAAAGATCTTCGTATAGGTCGTGTCCTTTTGCGTGGTATGCATCTTCACCAAAACTTTAGTGCAAAATAGAATAAATAAAAATACAAATATAGTGCAATATGTCCTGATCAGTTGGTCACTTATAATTAGTACTATAAAGAGCAGGATGAAATATTTAACTTAAAACAGAGGCTTCAGAGTAAAAAAAGGGAAACAGCACACAAAAAGTATGATTCGAGGTAGGTTATCTTCCGACACTAGAAGGAGAAATGGAGCGGATTGTCCAGGATCATCAGGTGTTTTCAGCTCTTCTTCTTAACTGTCGTGTCTAACTAAATGTGTTTCAGAGCCATTCCTAAAAGCCCTGTCCTAAACTCCACCCAACTGCCATCACTAGGGCGGTACAGGCAGCGCATGCATTTCAACCCGCCCACAATCCCAATCCGCTACACGAGTTGGGAAACAGCTGTGAAGCGCGCAGAATAATAATTTCCCCCCAAATTATGTACAGACATAAGTGATGTTGTAAGATTCATGACTGGGTCATCAAAGTTTATAGAAGCAAAAGTCTCTAAAAGTCTAAAATACACTTTGCAAAACACGGTATTTTCAAAGACAATCAACGAGTCCGAGACCAATCGTAAAATTGGTAGCCTACAGGTAACAAAATAGGCATCTATGTCTTGGTCCCAAGACATTACCTCACAGCAGGTGGACAACCTGGCACATGAATAACTCTAAAGAAGGGATGCGCACCATATATGCGCACTATAACCATTAGGCCTTGTCGCGCCAGCAGCGCACTGATAAAGATGTGGACAGGTGTTGGCTGGGTTCGAGCCAACAATTACAAGATTAAGTTACATCGAAGATACAATCTGGTGTGTGTTTTTTTCCACAGTAACAATAAGAAGACATTGGCTAGTGCTTTCAAGAACGTGGCGCTCAATGGTGCACACCAGTTGAGGATAATGATATGATTTTGTTGATGATTAAAGTGGGTTATAATTTATATGACAGTCAGATTGTATTGATTATTTATTCGTGTGCTTTTTAAAGAACAGCTATAATTAGTTTGCTTGTACTTCATCCCGTGAAATGTGATAGCCTCCTAGACCTACCTGGCATACATAATTCAAGCACGGCTCCCCCTCTAGGTCTGTTAATGTGCAACATCGACAGTGTAGTCTACCCTGCTGTTTATAATAGGCCTATGGTGAGTTACCAAATTCACTGTGACATGACTGACACAGATGTCAGTTCTTCTCCACAGAATTGGAATGAGATTGTCTGTGAACTGCTAAAAGACTCTGGTCACAAAAATGACTCATGTCAAGTCAAGTCAGTTTTATTTATAGAGCACATTTAAAAACAGCCAATGCCGACCAAAGTGCTTTACAAAATCATCAAATATAGCAGTACAAAAATAACTAAAAACAACAGACAAACAACACAATTAACTCTTTTGGCCAGTAGTAGACACAACCTGATAGTGTCATCGCCATGTTCGGCCACTAGTTTATTCATACAGACGCATGCCCATTCAATGGAGTGTCGTGACAGGACTCGTATCGGGTTTCAGTTGCCAAACAATGAGGAATCTATCAGGTTGCGGCCCCTCGCGTGTTGCATGCTGACTCATTAGAATTACCTTACCTGGTGCTATTATGTTGATGTCACCTTATCCCCTTCAAAATCCACAATCTTTGTCTAGGTCCCAGCATATGACTGATGTCTTCAAAATAATAGGTAACGTTGTAGACTAAAAGGCTGTCAATATTGGATAAAGGTAGTGTTTGCGTATATTTTACCAGCCGGAAACTTCCCGTTTTAAGTCGAAAAGGCGTTGGCATCCATCATCAGCTGAGTCTCCAAAACACGGGTTGTTGCTTCTTGAATGAACAGTGACACCGTTAGTAAGGATAGTATTCTTACACAGCAGACACCTTCAATAATAAGAACCTTCTGGACTCTTTCATCTAAGACCCATGCCCATCACAACTTCAGACTGAAAAGCGAATGCACCCAAGGAATTGTTTAAAGTTGCACATTGCTAGATTTTTTTCTGCGTTGTACTATAAACAGTTTAGAAATATTATTATTGCACAATAGTTAAGATATTATTATGATTTATCCCTGTCTGTTAGCGTAGATATGTGCTCGTGTTGTGTGTAGGCCTAGTAAATACAGACAGTCCCTTGAGTCTGACCACTGGAATACTATTAGAACTATGCACTTCTGATCCTTGATTTTTCTACTGTACTATGTGCCAATTGGTATTAAGGTTTGGATAAAAGACTGCTTAATGAAAAAAGGTAAATTGAGGCAATTGCTGAGCTCAACTGCAACTTCTATTCATGGATACAGTGCCACCTTGTGTATAAAAGTACATACAGCCATCTACCAACCACAACAAGTTAGAAAACAGTGATATTACAATTTAATAACCGCACACAATTATATAATGGTTATATACGTAATTAAGTTTATTTTGATTTCGTATTTTGGCAAGAACATTGTCTTGGAACTATTCACCGACTATGATACAATCTTATTTTTAAAATGCAAAATGTATATTTATATTTCTACGAGATCCCATCCCGTTCAATCCCAAGGAAATTTAGTCTGAAAATTATTTTATGGACAGACACACCTACTCTTAATCTGCATTTAAGAGCACAAGTAGAAGCCATTCTTCTTCTTTCTCCTGTATGCAAACTCATAACTGAAGCACACTTTCTACTCTAGGGAAGCCAGGCTGGGAGGGTAAGGTTTCTACATTGTGGTAATGGCAATGGTACCACCCCCAAGCCCAACCCCCGATCTGGACAAACTCCTAGATCCAAAACGAACAATCATCTCCTTAAAGGCTCCTACCCTTTCCCCTCAGTCATATGCAGGTACTTCACGTTAACAGCCCTCCTGTGGCTAGAATAGGTCTTGTTCAGCCTGTTCAGTCTGCTGGAACGTGAAGTCGCTCTCCATCTGCAGAGAGGCTGTGAGAAGGTCTCCAATCCTGGCACCTTCTGAAACCTTGTCTCCTTGTCCTTCACCTCCCCCAGCCCCCCTACTGCCCTCTCCAGCCTCCCTACTGCCCTCTCCAGCCTCCCTACCCTCTACTCCCCTCTCCAGCCTCCCTACTCCCTACTCCCCTCTTCAGCCTCCATGCTCTCAGAGTGAGGGTGCAGCAGTGGGCCCTGGAGGTCTTCAGGGTCTCCAGACCCGGGGAGCGTGTCAGGGAGGCGGTTCTGCAGGGTCTCCACAGGGGTGAGCTCAGTCTCTCCCCCCAGCTCCGCAGAGGCCAGGCTACGCGCGCGGGCAGACTTGGACCTCAGTTGAAGCCTTAGCTCCTCCTCCTTGAGCTGAGAGAGAAACAACAACAATGCTGATCGAGAGAGAAGGAAGGATAGGGGGAGGAAAGCCTAAGAGACTGGCTTCACGATCAGTTCATTTGACATTCCGTCAATGACACCCCCAGAATCTGACCTGGTGTCTCTCCTCTACCTGTCTCATCTTGTCCTCCATCTCCTCCCTGGAGGTCCCCGTCTGGTCGTTTTTCATCTTCAGAGACTCCAGTCGAGATGGGGGGCTTGTCCTGGGCATTTCTGGCTTGTCCAACTCACAGGACACACACACACACACCGTAAATTAGAATTTATGTTCATGTGAGATTGACACTAGAACTGCCACATGATTTTTTATAATCTCAACATTTTTAAGTGTTAAAATCAAACCCAAACATCTCTCCTTTTATAAAATGGGTGTATTAATCCTCTCATGAATTATGTGTGGATGAAAAAATAATTGAACCACTGAGCATTTTTACCCCTCATAGAAACCATTGAATCATGCCATGCTCACCAGTTACGCAACGTACGGCTTAGCAATGCCTATTGTTATCTTTTGATAAGCAGGCTGATGAGCTATAGTGTGTCCTGTACTGTAGCTGAATGAACAACTTAACTGCTTCAAGAAATGACATCTTTACATTTGGCAAAGATGTAATTGGCAGGGGATTTAAATGAACCACCCGACGGTTGAAGGGGTGTTAGAATAATGGCAGTTCAAGGGCTAAATGGGCTTTGATTTTTCAAAAACGGTCACATTCTGTTTACGATATGACCCTAGCAGTAGTCTCAAGTCCCTGGACACACCATGATGTCGTAGGCCTCTCCGGTCTTGCAGGCCCTGTCTCTGGGGTGGGCTGGGATGATGCCCTGGCTGAGCAGCTGCTCCATGATGTCACTGGACCTGGGCCTCTGGGTCTCCTGGGGCAGCCCTGGGCTGGAGCCTGGGAGAGGTCGCAGGGGGAGGGCTTTGACTCACACCCTGCACACGGTGAATCACCCAGCAAAGACAGGCACTCAGGTCTACACCTACCTGTAAGTGGGGGTAGTTTCCTGGGTACGGCTCCTGGTAGTGTGGGGGCCTCTCCAGGGTCCAGGCCCACCCCACTGTCAGTGGTGAACTTTGACACTGCGGAGTCACCCCGATCCACACCTACACACTGTTTGCCGGCGTCCTCCTGCATACATGGTAACGCCAAAAAGGATTTTCATGTTTATCATTTCCAATTCTTGAACAAATGTTCACTACATTTTTATTATTTTGCTTTGGATGATTTCTTATTTCAGATAAAAAAATACAAACTGAAAATGAGAAATGATTCGACACCCCCGAATGGGTCTAACACTTTAAAGTGTTGAAACAAGCTTACCTCATTAGGGTCAGGGCTGGACGACACCGGCTGAACCAAGGTTATTTTTGAGCTACCACATCCCATAATTAAAAATGCATCTTACTCGGTAGTACTTTAAATATGTTACTAATGAGACATTCTCGGAACTTGATGCAAACAGGTACTTCTCAAGACTGGGCATTCCTTCACATACTAAATAGAGCGCGATCCATGTTGCCAAGGACTTGTCGTGGCGTTGCCATGGCCTGTTGCCACAATAAATCCGACCCTGTTTAAAGGTGCTTGCACACTGCACCAAAACATACAACATCCCAACTTTCTGACGTTGTATTTAGATTGTTGCAAGGGCGTCATTTTAGGTGCGTTGTCATGGCGAAAAGTGTCAGGTTGCCTAAAAGTGTCCGGCATGACGTCATAACTGCATTACTGCTAATTGGGACACAGGGAACCAAGTTTTGCAAAGTGAATGTAAAACCAAGTGTCGTGTTATGCTCTTATAGGTTTTCTGTACAGGCCTACATAATCTTATTCAAACATGAGAGACTGTGGTGCAAACTCATACATTTGCCTACTTATCTATTTAAATAGGCTTGAGATGTTGAAGTCAAACAATAAAACGGAGCTGTCTTTGACTAGATATCTCACTCTGAGAACCCTATTTGCAGGCTGTACTGGGTGCTGGTGTCGAAACGATCACTATGAAAACCATTACTATGAACCTTATTTTCTTTTTTCATCTGTCCTTCGACTCAATAATGGTTGTCAGAGGTAAGATAATTATATGTATTTTATTTGTTTAGGTAAACGAAGATGCTCTTATTCATTTTGTTTGCTCGAGTATTTTCTGCATTGTAACTAAGTAAAGGGTTCCATGTCGGTGTTAAAACTATTCGTTTGAATGTCTAAGAAGTAGCATGTGTTCCAAAGCTCTTGGATACATGGTCACTTCCCCTATGAACAGGATCCTATATACATAGTATCATTTTCTCTAAGAGATGGTGGCAAAGATAATTTGTTTGTCCTAAAAGATACTTACATTTTATTTCAGGGCACTGCTAAAACAACATCACATCCATTTTTGTTCACAATAGATCTCATTCCAGTTCCTAGTTAACATCCCAACATTCCAATAATGACTCAAATGTCATTCAATCTCCACCAGTATTATCATTTATAAACAACACTAACTGGATGCTAGTTCGTATGTTAAACCTTTTAACAATAATTTATGAGAGAAATTGTTACACAGAGAATCGTCTTTTTTCTGTTCTCTTGTAATAGGCTTGAATTTGGCTACCCAGAGTGTGCAGTTGATCAACAGAACTAATAGGTGAGATTCTGTGAATTCTGAAATATACTGATGTAGAATTTGGCTTGATTGGTAGTGACTATGACAGCATTGTCCCTTGGATTAATGTGCTCTCAATGTATGTAAATGTAATCTTATGTGCAGACTGCCACTTCCTGAAAGTACTCCATCAGACCTGATGACCCTCCCAACATATTCAGATTATGCTGGTTTGAGTGCTACTGGTCAACGTGACAACGAGAAGACCAACGATGTTCGTGCTGCAAATATAAACCCCCTTCTCACATCTGAGTCATGGAATACTCTGTATAAGAATGCCACCTGCAGCCATAAATATGAAATAAGGCCTTGTGTTTGTAAAGCACAATTTAAAATTGAATTAGTCACTATATTGGGAAATTGCTTACAAATATGCCCGCACTTTTTCCCAACCTTTTTATGCAGATGGAAAGCGAGAAGTTTGAGCAGAAGGACTCTGCATCTAAAGTCCTGCAGGTGGTCGACATGCATCATCTGAACATTTGGGACAGTGCAAACAGCTATGACCACCAACATATCGTGATCATGGAGAACAAACCAGAAGTCATTGACTCAGCATTCTTCCTGTTTGAGAGGCGTCCTACCAGATCCACTCTTCTGAGTTATGACAATGGGGCACTGCATGTCCTTAAGGGCTCTGAGACCGGTATAACCAGATATAGCATTGTGACATTGGTTGGTCATGGCAGTATGGGCAATAGAGGAAAGGCTCGTCTAGGAGGTTATGAGTCAGAAGATCTTGCTCAAGTGGTTGCAGCAATGGCAATAGGAAACACTCATCTGCGCACATTAAGCCTGGTTGGTTGTGAGCTTGGAAAAGACCTGTCCTTTGCAAAGCTGCTGCTGCAAACACTAAGGTCCCTTCGTGTGGAGACCACGTTGCATTTGAGCAGTTCCAAAATCTCTGTGAACCCATACGGGGAGATAGTGACCGAACATGACGGGAGTCTGGAGGACCAAAGACACGAGGAAAAAAGTGATTGCTCAACTTGACCAACGAGGTGGCTTGTTAACCGAAAGTGGAGGCTGGGACAGGAAGGACAGGCCATTCCAAATTACCAAGGACATGCTTTGTATATCGAGACTCTAGAATGGCCAACCCACCCTCAAATGTTTGTGCCTAAGGACCTGCGCAAAAAGTACACATCCATCGACTGTCTCGAAGGCCTGACTTGGAGTCTGTTCTTTGAACAGCATGATAAAAGGCGTGCTTCTGATTATATCCCGAATGAAAATCGCCCCAACTTTACGGCAGTTTGGCTTCTGGACAAGGAGCCAGATCAAAAGATTCCAATCAAACACATAGCCACAATCCTAGACTTAGCAGTGGAGATTCGATACAACGCCAGGGAAGATGCCGAATTTGAATTATATTATGTTCTGAATGACTGCATTTACCAGGTGCAGAGGAAAACCTTCCGTGTCTTTCTGGTTGGCAAGTACATGAATACTAACAACCTGGAAGCCATTTTGAAGTTTACAGTCACGTACAGGGACCAGAAGAATTACTACTCCCTCCAAGAGTTGACACAGGGACTCAATCCGTCAGAATTCAACCATTTCTGCCGCCAAACCTTTCAGCTCCTGAATTGTGTCCACAACTGTGAGAACTGGGGTCGCTACTTCATGGCCGCCGTTTTCTCTGCCTCTGTGCACAACTTCAGAACCTTCTCGCTCTTCCTCATGAGCGTCATTGCCTGCGAAGTGGGCCGGACCCAAGGCTCCGACGACACCCTCTGCACGGCTTTTGTCGGGAAAGAGCACCCCATGGCATTCGAGGACCCCTCGCACGAGAACCAAAGGCGAGGGTTTTACGGCTGCATGGTGGACCTGTCTAAGGAGATCGTAAAGCAAGAGAAGCTGGTATGGTTGAATGAGGTGGTTGCGAAAGAAAACTCTCTTTTCACCAGGTCCAAACTGATCATGAGCGGGGTAGACCACGATCAGGAGACGGAGATTGATATATTTGGAAAGGTGAAGGTGATGAATAAGTATGTGTTCTCATCTTTTCTTGAATTCTTTCGAGGAACCCCTGAGGGAAAGAAGCTGGTAAGAGGATGCATTAGCTCCCCACAACAGAATGTCCATGTTGGGGACTGAGGATCAAATATTCACTGAGGATAAAACATTACAGCCAGAAGTTTAACTGTCACTGGGTATTGGTCAGTGTGGCATGACAAAAAGAAAACACAAGGTGGATTCTATGCAACGTTCTGATAGTCTAGTGACATTGCTCAAACAGCTTTAAATATGGATTTTTTAAATGATTGATTTGGCTGTCATTTTGTTCTTCTCTATGCCCTACTCTATTTCAGCCTGTTTCAGTTTCATATGTAAAATGTAGAAAGATGGGTGGACTCAATAAAATGAAAAGCTATGAAATGTGAAAGGGAACTGGTTTTGTGTATGTTTTGTACTTAAACTGAAGTTTAGTGTGCATTTAGCTGACATCCCACTTAGGCAAAGGAAAACTGCCCTGACACAAATGAAGTGAAAAATAACTGTCAAACTTTCACACATTTCATGTTAATCAGAAAAGGTGAACCAGGTGGTAAGATGTACAAATGTTCATGAGCGTTTCCACCCACAGTGTTTCTACTGGAGAAACTGTGTGGTGCACATTGGCTGGTTTGTCTTTTCTGCCCATTTGTTATCAGAATGGCTGTATTCAGATCATCCCAAAAAACAAGGAGCCAGCATTACTAGGTTAGGGCACACACATGCACACATCTTGTACTGTCCCTTACTTTAAAAACCCATCTGAGATATTCTTACCTTTTAGTTGTGGACTTCGGGCGACATCTAGCGGCTCTTTTTAATAACTGCACCTGGTGAAAAAAGACAGATTTGAGCTTTCAGCAGAAAAGGCATGAACAAGCATGATATCTTCATTTCTGATGTGTAATTAGCCACCCCCCTTATTTTGTATTTTTGAATACAAACAGTTTTGCAGGAACTCCTCTGGATACAGAGTGTCCTGCTGCTCTTCATGGAGTGGACGAGAGGCAGACAGGTGATCATCACTCAGATATACATCTCTGTCACGGGACACATCTGGGATCTCTGAGATAACTTAATGGAGATAGTTCACTTTCCAGTCAGTTTAAAGGAAGCAGCTGGACTGTGGAAAGTTCCAGTGTGTGTCCTCCACACCCCCAGAGGAGCTCACAGCGTTGGGTAGCGTGATGTAGAGGGTTGATTTCAGCTGCTCTCACGGGCTGACCCTGTCTCCAGAGCAAAGAGAATGCAAGATGTGTCTTTGTACAGGACAGGCTACTGTGATTTAACTGGACAAACAATGGCATAACTTGCATTACCTTACCACATGGTAACTGTTGGTGAATGACAAATGGACACAAACTTTCTATCCACATTTTGGCGTATCCTCGTTTTTGATAGTCTTGGGTCTACTTCCTACATCATTTGGTGAAGTTGTCGCTCTACAATGATGTATTAGTCTTGAATGATTCATATTAGGAGATGAACAGTAAGCCTGAAGGACACTCTGTCATGTCATGGATATCTGTCAGATCATGGAGAGCAGCAGGTTCATGCATGACACTTTATATCATTCAAGTCATCAATACTTTCCATAAATCCTGTCTGGTATGTGCTGGTCATGTTCTGTAATTCTTCATGATGATGGAGAGCGTGGATATTGCCGACCTGGCAGCGGTGGGTGCAGGTCTACACAAGGACTGCAAGAGGCCACTCAGCCTCTTCACAGCGCTGGTGTCATCACATCAGATTACTGCAGCCAATCAGATGTAACTGATACGCTGCCATGCGTGCTGTCCTGACTCCTGACTCATCTCCTGACTCATCTCCTGACTCCTCTCCTGACTCCTTTCCTGACACTTGTTCTGACTCTTGTTCTGACTCATCCTGACTCTTGTCCTGACTCCTGACCAGACTCTTGTTGGTTAAAATGAGTTAGAACTGTAGGTGAGGCAGGGTTGAAGGGTGAAACATAACAGTAGGGTATGATCAGTAGGTTAAGGTAGAACTGTAGAGTGGGGTAGAACTGTAGAGTGAGGTACAACTGTAGGGTTAAGTAGAATCATAGGGTGAGGGAGAACTGAAGGACGAGGTGTAATTGTAGGGTTAAGTAGAACAGTAGGATAACGAACAGAAGATGGAGTAATAAAGCTGAAGGTGGGGTAATAAGGGTGGAGTGGGACTGTAGGTGAGGTAGTAAAGCTGAAGGGTGGGTAATACTGTAGGTGAGGTAGTAAAGCTGAAGGGTGGGTAATACTGTAGGTGAGGTAGTAAAGCTGAAGGGTGGGTAATACTGTAGGTGAGGTAGTAGAACTGAAGGGTGGGTAATACTGTAGGTGAGGTAGTAGAACTGAAGGGTGGGTAATACTGTAGGTGAGGTAGTAGAACTGAAGGGTGGGTAATACTGTAGGTGAGGTAGTAAAGCTGAAGGGTGGGTAATACTGAGGTAGTAAAGCTGAAGGGTGGGTAATACTGTAGTGAGGTAGTAAAGCTGAATGGGTGGGTAATACTGTAGGTGAGGTAGTAGAACTGAAGGGTGGGTAATACTGTAGGTGAGGTAGTAAAGCTGAAGGGGGTATACTGAGGTAGTAAAGCTGAAGGGTGGGTAATACTGTAGGTGAGGTAGTAAAGCTGAAGGGTGGGTAATACTGTAGGTGAGGTAGTAAAGCTGAAGGGTGGGTAATACTGTAGGTGGGGTAGTAAAGCTGAAGGGTGGGTAATACTGTAGGTGAGGTAGTAAAGCTGAAGGGTGGGTAATACTGTAGGTGAGGTAGTAAAGCTGAATGGGTGGGTAATACTGTAGGTGAGGTAGTAAAGCTGAAGGGTGGGTAATACTGTAGGTGAGGTAGTAAAGCTGAATGGGTGGGTAATACTGTAGGTGAGGTAGTAAAGCTGAAGGGTGGGTAATACTGTAGGTGAGGTAGTAAAGCTGAAGGGTGGGTAATACTGTAGGTGAGGTAGTAAAGCTGAAGGGTGGGTAATACTGTAGGTGAGGTAGTAAAGCTGAAGGGTGGGTAATACTGTAGGTGAGGTAGTAAAGCTGAAGGGTGGGTAATACTGTAGGTGAGGTAGTAAAGCTGAAGGGTGGGTAATACTGTAGGTAGGTAGTAAAGCTGAATGGGTGGGTAATACTGTAGGTGAGGTAGTAAAGCTGAAGGGTGGGTAATACTGTAGGTGGGGTAGTAAAGCTGAAGGGTGGGTAATACTGTAGGTGGGGTAGTAAAGCTGAAGGGTAGGGTATCAAACCTGAAAGAAGGGTGATAAAGTGACGGTGAGTAGGCTGTGGGTGGGGTAATGAGCGTAGGGTAGGACTGTAGGTTGAAGTTGCGCGCTAATGGAACAGAGCAGTGGTGCACTCACAGGCTTCTCTATAAACATGTAAATCTGACCTTACCAGCTTTCAAAGACTTTCCATGCGACTGTTTGCCTTGAAAAGAGTAAAACGCCCCACTCAGGGGCTCCATAATGGGGGAGAGGAGCGGTAATTATCCTTTTACACTTACAGAGAGAAATCCTTTTAGGAGGGCAGACAGAGGGGCCCTTTGATAAGCGGGCCGAGCGGCACCAGAATACCAGAGGCCGAGGCGTGTGAGAGGTAACTCTGCTCTCTCCCATTATGGCTGCTGGAGCCCAGACGCTGCTCCGGAGACGTGCGCCATACAAACACGGGAAAGCTAAAACTTCCTGTCTTGTCTGAAGACGGCCAATTCATTTCCATTGGCATTTGTTCCGTCTGATAAAACGCAGAGGAGCCAGATGATTGAGTTTCAGTGGAGGATCAGGGGAGTCTTACGGCACATTTAGCCCTGCGAGGAGCAAGACAGCAGCCCAGTGTTACTGCCCTGCTACAGCATGTCCTGTACAGGATGCTATATCCTGCCTATACAGGCTGGTGTACAGTATACAGTATATTCCACACAAGCTATACAGTACATTTCAGAACAGGTAGTATATTATTTCAGACTGGGTTTCTATGTATTTCCAGACTGGGTTTCTATGTATTTCAGACTGGGTTTCTATGTATTCCAGACTGTCCTTGATAGTATATTCCAGACTAGGTTTACTGGATTTTCCAGTAGTAGTATACAGTATAAAATACATTTCAGACTGGGTTTAGAGTCTATTCCAGACTGGCTTGGCATAGCCCTGGACTGTAAATGTCAGGTTTAGGGGAAAGGACAGGAATGTTGTGGCTGGGATTAACAGAGTAATGAACTAACTTGAACAGCTCAATGTTATCTTCAGATCAATCTAGTTCAATCATGTTATGTCTTCAGATTGGGGCAATGAGTTCACACAGACAAAGACACTCTCACACACACTTAGACACCCACACTTAGACACACACTTAGACACACACACACACACACACACACACACACACACACACACACACACACACAAACACACACAGAGACACACACTCACACACACAGAGACACACACATACACACACATGTAGAAACACACAGACATACACTCACACATAGACACACACACAGGTAAGCAAACCGAAACAGACACACACAGGCATGACCAACAGGGGAATTCCGACAGGGCTTAGGAGTAGACTAGCAATACTGAATCTATCCATCTGAAGGATAGGAACGTTTGAAAATGAATACTCAGGAGGAACAATGGCGTTCCAGAGCCAAGTCAGGAGTTTGGTTAATGTCTGATGCAATCATGGAAGAGTATCAAGTCCATCGTGGAATCTAGATTCTAAGCATTATGTTTGAATGAACCAGATCCTTTTAACATTTCACCAGGTTGTTGGAACGATATCAGAGTGTTTGGTTTGACCTTGTCAGGTTGTGTCTCTGTTGTCTCAACCGTGCCGCTAAGGGAGTTCCCCGGTGCCTCACGTGCGTGTGTGGTACAAGGGGACGTGTGTGTGAGCAAAGTATGTGTGTTTACGATGTGAAACATTGTGTGTGTGTTCCTGTTAGGGATTGTCTGTTGTCTTGAGTCGTTTGCGACAGTCTTTAGCGATGACTGGGTGGTCAGATGTCTGAGCGGTTAGGGAGTCGGGCTAGTAATCAGAAGGTTGTTGGTTCGTTTCCCGGCCGTGCCACATGACATTGTGTCCTTGGGCAAGGCACTTCACCCTACTGGGAGAATGTCCCTGTGCTTACTGTAAGTTGCTCTGGATAAGAGTGTCTGCTAAATGACTAAATGTAATGTAAAATGATGACCAGATACACCCTCTGGAGAACAGCCTGGGCTATAACCATCCCTTGCATGACATCCTTCATATCACAGTAACAGGATATCTGTGTTTCTCCTCTCGTACCACGTCCCCGCCCTCTTTATCAACTCCCGGCTCTAGTCTACCCAGCCCACCCTCATCTTACCATCCCTCCTCCCCCAGCCCTACCCTTCTCTTACCTGACTCAGCCTCCCAGTCCCATCCCCTCGTCCCCCCATGCAGCTCAACCAGCCCCTCCTCTTCAAGTCCCAGCCCCCACATGACATTTGAAGTGCTATAAAAGTTCCCCCAGCTGGTTGGCACTGAGGACCAGTCGAAGTGCAATATCTACGCTGTACTGTACGCCAGACTCACCTCAGCATGCCGCCCAGGTAGGAGACGCTCCTTTCAATCAGGTCCAGGAGTTTAATATTACCAGGTATAGGTACAGGAATATGTTACTACCAGGTACAGGTATAGGTACAGGAATATGTTACCACCAGGTACAGGTATAGGTACAGGAATATGTTACCACCAGGTACAGGTATAGGTACAGGAATATGTTACTACCAATATGTTACCACCAGGTACAGGAATAGGTACAGGAATATGTTACTACCAATATGTTACTACCAGGTACAGGTATAGGTACAGGAATATGTTACTACTAGGTACAGGTATAGGTACAGGAATATGTTACTACCAGGTACAGGTACAGACAGACTGGCACAGACAGATGCAGGCAAACAGGCACAGACAGACAGACAGACAGACAGACAGACATACATACATACAGACAGACAGACAGACAGACAGACAGACAGACAGACAGACAGACAGACAGACAGACAGACAGACAGACAGACAGACAGACAGACAGACAGACAGACAGAAAGGTACAGACACAACAGTTCTTTCTGAGACTGAGGCAGGGGCAGAGTGCGACAGAATCTCTAAGATGTGTGTGTTAAGAGCAGTAAGAATAATGTTACTACCTCACTGTGTTCCAGGAATATTCTGATTTTCCTCTCGCTAGTAGTTCTGCTAGTGGAAGCTGAACTAGATACGAACGGTGAGATGAACAGCTATATCTACAATGTCATTATTATAGATTTACTAATCACTTTATCAACAGCTGCTCAGTTACCAGTCTTGTTGTTGGACTTTAGATATTACTGCCTGGAATTATATTCATCTTACAATCATAAGTGTTATGTCATTGTTCACAATGTGTGTGTTTGTGTGTCATGTTTTAGATGGAGGTATCCAAGCCATGTCCACAGGTAACCATTAGTCCACAATCTGATGTATTGATATTGATGTAATTAAACCCCTATCAGGCCAGTAATGATGAACTGTGTTCTGTCACCAACAGACAAGGACTCCACCTCTGATGAAGCTCCCACTGGTGAGTCTGCTTCCTGGGTTAGTGTCCGCTAACCAGCTAACCAGCTATCCAGCTAACCAGCTAACCAGCTAACCAGCTAACCAGCTAACCAGCTAACCAGCTAACCCTAACCCTTCATGGGTTGTTACCTTAAACTACCTAGCTAACTGTTACATACCCTGGGTTAGCTTCTGTCTGTCCAGCTAACCCTAATCCTAACTGCTACACCCTAACCAGCTAGTCAACCTGTCAGCTACTTCCACTAACCAGCTAGTCAACCTGTCAGCTACCTTCACCAACCAGCTAGTCAACCTGTCAGCTACTTCCACTAACCAGTTAGTCAATATGTCAGCTACTTCCACTAACCAGCTAGTCAACCTGTCAGCTACTTCCACTAACCAGCTAGTCAACCTGTCAGCTACTTACACTAACCAGTTAGTCAACCTATCAGCTACCTCCACAAACTAGCTAAACGACCAATTCCTGAACACGTGTGCGTCTGAACAGCCATGTGAAGTCTTAACCGGTTCTTCCTGTTGTTTCCACAGAAAGCATGAACGCCGTCTCCCCAGACCATCCCAACGGTGAGCTCAGCTAATAACTCTCTAGCTCTGCGTCCCTCGGAGTGTAGCTCCTCTCCTACTCTGGCCCCATCTCCCTGAAGTCAGTGAAGCTGGAGGACCAGAGGCAGCAGAGAGGGGGATCAGAGGCAGCAGAAAGGGGGATCAGAGGCAGCAGAGAGGGGATCAGAGGCAGCAACAGTAGGGGAAAATGCACCCCCGTCATAGCCTGCCTCCTAGCGGCAGTCCACAGTTGTGTTAAACAGTTTGCCTGTTAAGCATGTTAGGGTTGGATCATCATGACAGGTCACATGGCCAGAAGGGTCCGGTGCAGAGACAGGTTACAGAGTTACCCTGCATAGTGCCATAGTGCCTGTAGTCTTGAACAAGTGGCACAGTGTGAGGTCGACCTCGCCGACATTTACAAACGTAAATGAACTCCTGGGGGTCGTGCTGCTAATGACCTTGTCTGTCTTTCTGCAGATGAACCTCTGTATGACAACCGAGGGAGAGCAGGTAAGCAGCCAGTTACCACATAGCTTAGCATAGGCTCATTATAGTCCAGTAGCATTGCCAGCATGGCGCCCTAACCTTAACCCTGACACTGACCCTTGACCCTAACCGACTGCATGTTTCAGAAGCCAGGAGCACCAGTGCAGAAGTCGCTCCTGAGCGTGAGTATCTGTTGTCCGAGCTCGCTTGTAAACAGGCCTCTGGCAGCGTGACACAACACAGACATACTGTCTGTACATTCAGTTTGTGGGGCAGTAGCGTCACTATAAGTACTGTTACTAGTTTAACTACATTCCTCAGGAGCATAGTGGTAGAGTTGTTGTTTTCTGGATCAAATGGCTGTTCAGTAGTGATGCTCATTTATTGGTCCAGTTATTGGTTATTGGTCATTGCAGTAGTGTCCACACAAGCTACATTTCACCAAACATTTCACCAAACATTTCAATATAGAGTTTTGTTACACCACAGCTGCATAGTATATTATACATAGGCTACATATAACATGTACTATACCTCAATTTAGAGCCTTATGTTTTCAAAAGCAAACAGGTGTTTGCATTCGTTTCCAAATTGGTTTGGGAGAGGTGAGAGCACTGAACTGTAAAGGGTTTCGATTGCCCAATGTTTTGTCTGATCATTTTAATGATAACTGAGATAGCATTGACTTGGAATTTGGCTTTGATGCAGTAAACTACCTTTGCTATGTTGCTGTAGCTTAGCTAGCTACTTTTCTCTGGGGGGTAGCTTCAGTGTAGTGAAGCTACATTTATCTGGTATAGCTCACTACACTTTCCAAGTAGCTTGCCCAACACTACCAACCTACATCACATACAGGATGAATATACATGCAGGACATGTTGACATGCATCACATGCAGCAATGTATAGGCTGAAACCAGGCTAACATGTTTATCTTGCCCTCCTTCAGCTCCCAAGCCAAATGTAGTGAATGGTGCTGGTAAGTGACTTCAGATATCTCAGAATATTTACTCATGTTCCACGACATCTAGTGCAGTGGAACATGTTGGTTGTGAATGTATTATTAACCTTTAAGGATTTAGCAAATGTATAGAATGACTGTAGAAAGTATTTAATCAATGGAGAATGTAAGTTTGTGTGTGTGATATTTGTGATGGAAATTGATACTAATACAAATATTCATCCAGGATGGACAACAAAGTTCTATTCTAATCTACTGAGGAAACTGGGCTGAAACACAACCTAGTTGGATGTTTGAGAGAGCGTCTCTCTTCACTTTCTCCAGTTAACACAACCTGGTTGGATTTGTGAGAGAGAGCATGTGACCCTGACACTGTGACCTCTGACCTGTGGTTGTTCTCCTCCCCACCAGGCGCTGCTGCCAAAAGTGTCGAGGACGACGATGGTAAGAGGAACTCCGTTAATGCAATCCACACTCACACACACCCACACACACACACACACATACAAATATACACATACACACACAAACAAATACACACAAACAAACACAAACAAACACACACACACACACATGTCCGCACACACATCTCACACTTGAAACCAATCCGACGTGACCGTTTCCCACAACCTGTTTTTTCAGACGACGACGATTCCGACTCGGACGAACGTGCGAGAAAACGAATCATCCCACGCGTTTCCAAATCCCAAAAGACAGTGGGAACTCGGAGCAAGCCCCCCCAGGCCAGCAGGAGGAGAGCCCGCAGGCCCTCCGGCCGCCAGATCTGACCTCTCACAGGCACACGGACACTGATGTCTTTCACATTAGCTGGTCTCATCCTTAAACGATCCTTATCTCGTAAGTCCTAAAAGACACAGACAAATCCGGGGAGATTCTGTCTGTTAGGAAAAAGAAGGAGCCTTTACAGACAACACAACCCTGACCTAACCCATTCCAGACAGATCCAGTAAACAAATCTGCTATTAAAACACAAAATGTCATACAGGATTTTTCACGCCAGAACACTAAAGACCTGTAATATAGATTTCATAGCACCCAGCCCCAACACCAGTAATATAGACGCCCAGCCATACTACAATACCAGTCATATAGACCCTATGTGTAACGCCAGTAAAGACACTCAGCCATAATACCAGTAAAACAGACCCCTGAAATAATACCAGTAATATAGACAGCCACAATGCCAGTAATCTACACCCCTGGTATAACACCAGTCTGCTATCTGGGACCCACACCAGCCTGGTCAGCATGGCAGTGCCCCCATGTTGACTAGCTACACTGTCACACTCATGTTTTGCCCCTGCAGGGCTGCAGGCTGCTTGGCTGTCTATAACTACAACCACAGAAGGCACTGATCTGGGGGACAATCTCCTGCTATAACAGCCATTAACCAGCGGGTGGCGCTGTGGGATTAAAGGCTAGCTACACATTGGCAACTAGACCAGAGACAACGAGCTTTAGTCATTATGGATACAATACAAATCTTGAATTGATGATCTATTTTTCTTCATCCTTTACAGGCAAACGCTAAACAAATGTCAGAATGTCAGACTGGCGATACTGGTGCTGTCCCTCTGAAGACGCTTACTCACCCGTGTTATAGCTTAAGTAGTGGCTAGTCTCTATAAACATCACTCTTGTCTTGTGACACAGTCAGTGTTCAAATCAAAAGTGTCTCTTTTTATTTCTAATGGTCATTTTTATACACACCGTATTTAACAAATGTATAAACATTTTGGGATGAATATCCAAACATGTGAATATATTAACCTCTCTGTCTTAACTTCCTGAATAAACTTCTCTCAGCAAAGTTACACCTGGCCTACTCGTTTTAAATCGCCTCCTAAACACGATGAGAAAACAAGATTAAAATCTAGACACGTCAGGAAACAGTTGCAGGCGGATGAGAACCTGAGAGTCACAGAGCTGCAGGTGGATCAGAGAGCAGACATGTTATTGATCCAGGCAGGAGTCAGATGTAGGCCCAGTCTGGGTGATGGAGAGGGTCTAAGGCTGGGGTACCCTCCCCTGTCTGGGTGATGGAGAGGGTCTAAGGCTGGGGTACCCTCCCCAGTCTGGGTGATGGAGATGGGTCTAAGGCTGGGGTACCCTCCCCTGTCTGGGTGATGGAGATGGGTCTAAGGCTGGGGTACCCTCCCCTGTCTGGGTGATGGAGAGGGTCTAAGGCTGGGGTACCCTCCCCTGTCTGGGTGATGGAGAGGGTCTAAGGCTGGGGTACCCTCCCCTGTCTGGGTGATGGAGAGGGTCTAAGGCTGGGGTAGTGGGGTACCCTCCCCAGTCTGGGTGATGGAGAGGGTCTAAGGCTGGGGTACCCTCCCCTGTCTGGGTGATGGAGAGGGTCTAAGGCTGGGGTAGTGGGGTACCCTCCCCTGTCTGGGTGATGGAGAGGGTCTAAGGCTGGGGTACCCTCCCTGGACACATGTGCCCCTTCACAGGAGCATGGCTGCTCGATTTCACTAGAAGGTTAAAGAGCTAAAGCATGACTTACCTATAAGCCATGCTCTTACACACACACACAAACACACACACACACACACATACACACACATACAAGGAGTCCGAACAAAATAACGCTTAGCCTGAATCCTCCAGATTCAATGACCTTTTATGGTTGACTGAGTCCGGGTGTCGCGTTCCCGGCCAGTCCCTGTGAAACAGCAGTATCCAGGGTTAGGGTTAGGGCTAACGTCCTCTCTCTCACTCCCATCTGCTGGAGGCATGGGTGACCTGAGAGGAGAGGCCCAGAGCACCTATAACCTGCTCACAATCTTGCGCTACATTTAAAAGGGAAATAAATATGCTTTCAGAATCATGTCCCTAAGTAAAGGCCTTTGTTGGCCTCTCCTCCCTGGATACCCCAGCCTCTCAAGTCTCCAACTCCCTAGCCTCTTTCAGCCCTTAAAGACCCGCGGCCTCTCCTCCCTCAAAGACCCTCGCCTCACCAGCCTCTAACACGCTGGCCTCCACACCCCCCGGCCCCCTGGCCTCTCACACTCCAGGTTCCGGGCCAGTTCCCCCCTGCGCTCCGGGCTCATTAGCAGCAGTTTGCATGCATCCCCTTCCTCCGGGGAAGAACACAGCCCAGATCAATGGAGAGAGTTTGGCCGGGCATCTGGACTGAGTCATGAGTCAGCTAGATTTATCCTGCTGTGTCCTCCAGCCTCTGTCCTCGTACGACCCCAGTACAGACACCATGGAGCTGAGGGAGTTGTTCCACCTGTCTTGAAGGTGGGCTGTTCCTCCATGGTGTCCCTGCTGTGTCCTTATGATCAGCTACAGACATGAAGCATCCCAGGACCCACAGTTCAATCAGGTAGTATATCAGCCCTGAAACCCAGCCACTAGACACTGTTCCCTGACCCTAGCTCTGACCCCACCCTCCTGCCTAACCTTAACCCAACACCCTCCTAGACCCCCACCCCTACCTCAGCCCTAACCCTAACCCCACCCTTACCTCAGCCCTAACCCTAATCCTAACCCCACCCCTACCTCATCCCTAACCCCACCCCTACCTCAGCCCTTTGTTGTCTTGTCCTGTCTTGTTCTGCCAAATTTTCCGTTACTGATTTCATTTAAACCTATTATATGATGTGGAAGTTATTGTGGCCGTACACACTGGACACCAATTTGGTGTTCAGACCTTGTCCCACACCTAACCCAGCCCCTGACCCTAGCCTTGAGCCTAACAGCAGGGTTAGTGAGAAGTGAGAAGGGAACATGGTGAGAAAAAGGAGGTAAACATGCACTCCTTACTCCATCCTTCTGTTGTCAAGTTGGCATGGAAACGTCTGATCTCAGTAGAGCAACACAGAATGATGGTTTATGGCAAGCAAGGCTGTGGGGAGGCGGGTCCTCCCTGACCAATGAGCAGCAGTCCTCTCACCTCACACAGCTGTGGTTATGGGGCATTCGTGCAGCGACGATGCGCTCTGCTGATCAGAAGCACAATGTTCTGTGTGGCTGTTGACAAGTGACAAGTTGGAAGCTACATTCTTACTAGCTACTTTCAACCACTCGACCCAGGTTATAGAGTTAGCTAACACTGTCGCTAGCCCATATACCAAGGATAGAGTGGGCCAACGTGCTGCAATTACCTCAGGGTTCAGCAGTAGGTTTAAAATTAGCTAACTCTGGAATTGCCCCAGACTCCAACTTCATGATGAAACTCACAGCTGCTCTAAGCTAAAACTTTATTTACAAATACTGTCAAAACTGTGTGGGGGTCAACTTAGTGTATTCACTAAAAGTACAACAGAAAACAGACAATAAAACATCAACACTAATGCCTTAACAGATATGTAACTATAGCTAAAGGGAGGAATCATAGTCTGTTGTTTGATTATCTTGAGAATCGGGCACTGACGGAAATTTAAATTGCCTGGTGTATTGCTCAGAACGCAAGTGTAGAGAAGTTGTTTGAATGAGTGGTTCGCGTGGGTGGGAAAAAAAGATGAATATGGGAACACTGGTTTTACAAAACAAGCCAAGGAGGAAGACCTTCCTCGCCGAAGACGATTGGCTTGAACAGGAATGCTGCAACATAACTGGCTGGAAAGAAACAGGCCACTAAATGTACTTTCCACTTACACTGAGATGTCTGTGTTGTAAAATAACTCTCATGTGGCGTGTTCTTATGTTCATGTGGTGTGAACTAATACGATTAAAAAAAATTATACTATTATACCTTTAAAACTAACATTTCCAGTTCAGTGGGACGTTACCCTGACGTCAGAGTGTGTGAAAGTTTGCAGAAAGAACCTGAACCTCCATTTTCACACCTGCTAAAGGCCTCACTGTTCCACTGGCCCGCACACAACGAGGCCAGCTTGGGGCCCGCTCCGAAGGCAAAGATCAAATGCTGATCTCTATCTAAATCTCTGCTTCGGGGATCTCCCACTGAAACGGGTCAGTGGGTTTAAGCTATCAAGTTTTGGCAAACAGGTAAGGCTATATTTTGGACTGAAAGGCAATATGAGAGAAATGAGAGTTATATGTTATTTAGTATGGGTTTTCAAAGAGTCCCAACTGAAAATCTTGAGACGTGAAAGACGTGGCATGAAGACGTCGCAACCGCGAATGTGTCTGTTTTCGATCGCCATGACACCCACAGCCTTTCAACCTTTAAACAATCTGTCCAACGTTAACGCTTCGTCCCATCACTGTGACCTTTAACCTCATCCAGCGCGACAGAAGGGAAGCAGTCACACTGAAAGAAACCTCTTCTGCCCCGATGTTCTCCCGAGGTAACGCTGCTTCCATTACCGCTCAAACAAACAGACCCCACAAGGTAGCACACCTCCATCCATCCTGAAACTCTCCAGATTCCCGTTTCGACACTAATGAGTATGACATTTGATATGAATGTATCTGGTTTGATAATGCCAGGCAGGCCTTTCAGAGTCTTACCCAGATGAAGCGTGAGTGGGAGAGAGTCCGGGTGAACTTCCAGGCTCTTAGTGACGGCGTCACTGTTCGGAAGACAACGGGGGTTTCCAGAACCTGGAACGAGACGGATTTGAGCTTGCTCTGTGTTGCTGTGGAAAGCTTTGTTTAATGAGCTCCGTTTAGCTTCTGGGGCGACGCCAACCCTGGAGTAAGTATGGTTCTGACCTGAACCACATCCTTTTGACATTTAGTAGATACTGCAACTGCCCTTACGAAATATATACAGTTGTAGGTGAATGTTACTATTTTGGGACACACTACTCCGTCATTTTATTGCACCATAAACTGGCGCACACAGGTTTGGAATGATCCACTTTTGTACTGTCGTCTCAACGGTTGTAGTACGGTAGTATGGAAATAAGGAAATTCGTTGGTGTTGGTGTCAGTACAGGAAGGTTGCGTGATAAGATAAGGCAGGAACTCGCTGAGCCAGTTGTTCAAGAAACAGCAAGAAAGCAAAACGATGAATCATCATAATTATCTGTTGATTTTGACATGACAAAGGGTACAAAAGGTTTGGGTTACTGTGATTTGTTCAAGATTATTTTCGTCTTCAACCCGCCTCCAACAGACTGAGCTGTGTCACCACCTCTCCCGAGTCACACCTGTTCCAGGTGACCATGTGACCAGAGCTTACAGGTGGCTTTGTACACTTTGTGCGCACAGGTCCCCATGCTAGCTGGGTCCTAGACGCATCAACGTCAGTGAACAAGCAGGGTTAGACTTCACAAGGCTTGCTTAGGTCACAGTTCCACTGCTGCCATTGTCATTCAGCCTTGAATCCGAGGCCCTGTGCGCAGGTGTGTACAGACGTCCCCTTTGTGTGTTTTTTTTGTGTGCTGGAGAATCATTGTGTGAGTCACTTCCTGGAATCAAACACTACACTGGGGTTCCTGCACAACCACATACCTGATTTGAACTTCCTGATTCTTCTCAAGAACATTCCAGCTACCGAACGGCAAAACCGTCACACCGTTGTAATACGAGAATGGTGGTGAAGTTGTAAGTCGTTGATCGTTTAATACTTAAACGTTCGTGCTGATATAGAGTTCTGTCCAGATTGTAGTCATATAGTTGTGGAGGAGCAGTTCCCTGCCACCCCCCCCAGCCCCCCCCGCTCCCCCCCCCGGTGTGGCTCTGCCCCCCCCTCCACCCAAGAGTGGCTCTGCCTACCCAGTAGAGGGAGGGTTGAAGCTATTTAAACCCTTGCCGTTCCTCCAGCCTGACTTCAGACCCACAGGACACCAGACAGACTGAGTGTCACCGAGCTTCATCACCTGACACAATGCTGTCACGGTAAGATGACATTTTCTCTTTGCATAAACACGCTGAACAGATTCACACATTCACCTTTCTCATAAAACCGTAGATTCCAGCAAAGTTTTGTTAGTTACAGTGAGAGGAACTGACACATTGACTGCATATTTAAATGCCACACAAGATATGTATGTACACAGACATATTTGTTACAGGTTTTACTCTTTATTGCGCTCTTTTCTAGCATGTTCTGTATTACTTGAGATGGATGGATAACGTTAGGGTGAATCTATCTAGGATTATAATGTATCTGTTAAGGGTTAGGGTTAGTGTTAAGGTTAGGGTTAAGGTTAGTGTATCCTAGGGTTAGGGTTAGTGTTAAGGTTAGTGTATCTAGTCCTAGGGGTCACAGGGCCATCATGTGTGAGTAGCTGATTCTGGATGAAGTCTCTCAGTGCTCAGTACAGAGCAGAGCTCTGTATCTCTAGCACGTGTGGGCCTTGTTAGAGAGCTAAATGGGACATGTGAACGATCCAGTAACTATTTGGATAAGTTGTGTTAGGGCTCTAAGCCTGTGGTCTGATTGATTGTGTGTCCTTCCAGAACTGTGTTTTTACCCCTGCTCTGGGCATTGTTTACTGTGTCCATCACCTTCCCCATCACTGGTAAGCACGCATTTTACCCACACAGGAATCCTCACTAATATCTGAATGTTTGGTACAGTGTGAGACATCGTTTTTTATCCCACAATATAAGAGACGGTTATATATATATATTTCTACAATGTTTATAATGTACTGGTATTCGTATTCGTCCAACATTTCTAGATTAGAATACATGTTAAAATGCTGTATAACTAGTGAGCTGGTCTCCATGACAATGGGAGTCGTCTTGCTGGCCTCAAAGAGCGGCGTAATGAGACGCCAGCTTCCTCTGCCAGGGACAATAGTCCTGTGTTCCCCTCCTGCTCACCAGCCATGCTCTGCCTCTCTCTCCCACAGGTGAAAAAGACAACGATGGTAAAGTGGACATGTGCCCATCTTCACATTCAGCACAATCAGCACAATTCAAAACACACATCAAAACAAATCAAGTCGAGTCCAATCGTGTTTGTGTAGAGCCCTTTTTACGATCCACGTCACGGGGCTTCACAGTTGCCCACCGATCAGCACACGCTACCAATTTAACCCCTTAGTCACTATACAAGTGACTCGAGGACACACTGTGGCAATATACTGATACCACGTACCAGTAGCATTTTAAAATCACTGATGTTGTAGATAAAGAACTGTCTACTGTTCTAAAAGTAGTTAGCATTCTAGAAGTATTCTAGACTTCTGACGTTCTTCTGTGTTGCAGAGAGAGCTGCAGCCTTGCTGGAGTACCTGAATGGTGAGTATCACACATCGTGACGCGCTGCTCTGGAAACTGTCAACGTGTCAAGGAAATGCCAAATATTCTATTATTCATGGTTCACTTTACAGGACATGTTCTGAGATGATTTAGCTGGTTTAAGAATTTACCCAGCTAACTAAAGCTTCCGTGTTTTCTTGTCAGGTGCCGTTGATAGTGCAAACCCAACCGGCCTTGCAGTAGGAGGAAATGCTGAAGGTTTGGTCTACCTCTCTGCTATAGTTGTCCATACAAACTGCATGGCTCTACAGTCCCACAGACAATAAAGCTTAGCCCTTACCTTTTTACCTCACTGAAAATCATCATGTGCCCAATGCTAAGCTGCTGTCCATTAGCATTAGTATAAGACGTGAAAGTAACTAACACACTGCTCTTTACAGGACCAACTGGTGGAGATGACTTTGCAGACCAGGGGACAGGTACAACATATGTCTGCCTGCCTGCCTACCTGCCTGCCTGCCTGCCTACCTGCCTGCTGCCTGCCTGCCTGCCTACCTGCCTGCCTGCCTGCCTGCCTGCCTGCCTGCCTGCCTGCCTGCCTGCCGCCTGCCTGCCTGCCTGCTTGTTTGTCTGTCTGTCTGTCTGTCTGTCTGACTTTCTATCTCTCTTTCGATCTGCCTGTCTGATTTTCTACTTGCCTACCAGTTTTTTGGGGCCTGGTTGCCTGGTTGCCTGCTTGTCTGCTTATCTGTCTATCTGCCACCTTTCCACCTTCCTGCATATCAGCCACCCAGACCCTAACTCTTATCACTGTCAAGGAAGAAGGAAATACATTCTTAAGAACAAATCAAATCTCTGAAATCTGACCCTTAAGGAAACAGGAACAGAAAATAGAAAGAACGTTGAAGCTAGTTTTCATTGTTCCTGGTCATCTTCCCTGGAACGCCTACGTGTTTAAGAGAGAGAACTTGTGTTGTGTATGTATTTGTGTATGTATTTGTGTACGTGTTGTGTGTGTGTGAGAGAGAGCCATAGTGTGGATCTGTGTCACACTCTTATTTTAACATTGAAATACCATGTATGCCCATATATATACCATACACCAGGCAGCCATACAGAACATAGTATGTCCATGGTCAGCTGGCCCTAACATCTGTCCCACCTATCACCAGGAAGTTACTGTGTTGTTCTATGAAAGTTTACCTAACATCTAGTCTACCCTCTGATCCCCTGTCCTTCAACCCCAGACCCACTCCAAGCTGCTGAGATAAAGCATTTGAATCAGTCTTGGAAGCGTGGTGACCAAACTTTGTCTGTAACACTCGATAAGAGAGGCTGTGGGCTTGTGTTGTCCTATCTTGTCCTGTGGTATCTTGTCCTGTCCTATGTTGTCCTGTCCTATGTTGTCCTGACCCCCCTGTGCTTGTACTTAAGATGGAGACAGCTTGGAGATGACCGGTATGCCAGACCTTCTGGATGCTGCAGGTGATAGCTGCATCCTTCTGCGTTAGCACAGACACACACACAGTCGACAGCCTTTATCAGACATGCTAGATGGAGTTCTATTATGGCTTCACTAAAGACAGAAGAGGTCTATGGCTTGGTGATGCTAGGCTACGCTAACTAGCAAGCATTTACTCTTCCCCCATCACAGATTCAGCTGATGCAGATGGCATGCCAATGGAAATGGATATTACAGGTACGAGATACGGGCTGCGTGAGGTACACCTACACCTGTCTCTTTACCTGTCTAACCCTAACCTGTCTCTAAAAAGCGCTATTGACCTGTCGCTATGTAGCGAGGTTTGCTATCTAGGTTTGTTAGCTAGCCTTATCTATCTTTGATTAGAAGCTCTCTGAGTGGCCACAATAAAAGTGTTCTGAAAAAAGGCTAGGTTCAGCGCTTCTTCTCTATAAGTAGCTCAGAAAAAAGCCTGGTCTGGACACTGGCCCTAACCCTCACCTGTCTAACCCTCACCTGTCTAACCCTCACCTGTCTAACCCTCACCTGTCTAACCCTCACCTGTCAAACCCTCACCTGTCTAACCCTCACCTGTCTAACCCTCACCTGTCTAACCCTCACCTGTCTAACCCTCACCTGTCTAACCCTCACCTGTCTAACCCTCACCTGTCTAACCCTCACCTGTCTAACCCTCACCTGTCTAACCCTCACCTGTCTAACCCTCACCTGTCTAACCGTCACCTGTCTAACCATGACCTATCTAACCCTCACCTGTCTAACCTCACCTGTCTAACCCTCACCTGTCTAACCCTCACCTGTCTAACCTCACCTGTCTAACCCTCACCTGTCTAACCCTCACCTGTCTAACCTCACCTGTCTAACCCTCACCTGTCTAACCCTCACCTGTCTAACCCTCACCTGTCTAACCTCACCTGTCTAACCCTCACCTGTCTAACCTCACCTGTCTAACCCTCACCTGTCTAACCCTCACCTGTCTAACCTCACCTGTCTAACCCTCACACATGAGGCTTGTGTCTTCCTGAGGTCAAGAGGTCATACAGTGAGGCCCCTTACAGAACAAATATAGACGTGGAATAAACATATGTCCAGACTCTTGGGAGACAGTAAGGAGGAAACATGTATAAACAGGACTTACATGAGTTACGAGGTCTTCACCTGTTGCCTGTTCTACTGTATCAATGTATTGACCACGCTAGACCATATAAGGAAACGATTCTGTACATTCTATGTTTGAACATGTCCAGCGAACGTATATAAGGACGTCTGGGAGACAGGTGCCCCACTCATGCTGACCACTCTGCCGTGGACGGTCACATGATCCGAGCTCGCTCAATAAACAAAGTGAACCCTTTTCATCGTTGTGCATCCTTCCGGCCTGCCTTCTGACAGAAAGATCATTCAAACACCTGTCTAACCCTCGCCTGTCTCTTCACCTGTCTGACCTCACCTGTCTAACCCTCACCTGTCTAACCCTCACCTGTCTAATCCTCGCCTGTCTAACCCTCACTTTGTTCTGTTGCACCCATCAGATCCGGCAGCCAGTGATGAAGATGGAGATGTTGAAGATGAAGATGCCGCTGAAAAAGACTCACATGATACGTCTGAGGGTAGGTACACACACCACCGTCATATACACACCACTGTCACCACAGCTGACATCACACATCCTGACATCACTCTGTCAAGATCCTGACATCACTCTGTAAAGGTGCTGACGTGATGTCGCTTTTGTGTTTCAGAGTCAATGGATGAGGAGGACGCTGATTCACAAGGGAAAGGTGAATGATGATGATTACAAAAGCACTATCAGAATGTGGTCACTCTCGTGTCTCTCTTGTAACAGTGTGTTGTGTGCCCCTGTGTAGTGTCTGATGCAGACAGCGACAAGGACTTAGAGATGGACCCAGACGATGGAGGTAACGATGGATAGTGATTGTGACAGACACACACACAACAAGACAAGCACAGACAAGCAGAAACACACACGCACACACAATACATACACACACATGACCCATTCAAACACATAGGGCCCTATTTTGACGATCTGAAACGCAAGTAGCAAAGCGCAAAGCGCAAAGCGCAAAGCGCAAAGCGCAAAGCGCAAAGCGCAAAGCGCAAGTGGGCGGGACTCCGGTGCGGTTGCTATTTTAGCAGCGGGATAAATGACTTTTCGCCAGGCGCAAATCTAAAAGAGGTAGCTACATTACTAATGGGTGTGGTTTGGGCGTAACGTGCAATAAGCCAATCAGAGCGTCATCTAACATTCCCTTTAAGAGCAGCGCTTGTTCCATGGCAGATTGCTATTATAACGGCGGATTTGCCAGGCGCACGCCAGCGGTTCACAGGAGACCGACGTTCTCGTCAGGACCGTAAACGATAGAGAAGTGATTGTATGGGAAAGGCAGAGCAGTTTCATTGCACTAAGTTGCCCACTCATGCTGCTCATTCAAATGTAGCCTATTTTGACATATATATATTTTTTTAATTGCTTAGTTCTTAGAATTAGTTTAACTGTTGTACTTTTGTTTACTTAATGTGAGCCCCGTAGGGCCTATATGTTTATTTTTTGCACATTCCTGCCACAGTAAATTGAAAACTGAATTCTGATTCTGATGTGCATGGGAGAAGAAACCTACCCAAATTAGCTTCGGTTAAACAGGCGTAGGAGTAAATTGCCACAGTTGTTACAATTCAAGTTCACATACATAGAGATTTCTCATGAACATCTTATTAATCATTGATATGAACGAAATGTAACACAGCTAGCCATACAATAAATCAAAACAATACGTAGTTTCGCAGGAAGAATACCCTGGCTTCGCCAGCAGTGCGCACAGACCAAGCTTGCGCCCTTAAAATAGCATCTGAATAATGCGCCATTGTCTTTAAACCACCTTTTTCCTGGTCAGTGGCGGAATTGTTTTTCGGAAACCGCAAGATAGCACCAGGGAACGTTTGCGCCGGAACACGCCTCCTTTTTCGCTGAACCGCCCCCGGGAGCGCAAGGTCATTCCGACGTGCGCCCATGGAGGGAAAAATCCGCTTTGCGCCGAGTGCAAGCTAGGAATGATACTTGCGTCACTGACAAAGTCAATTGCGCTGGGTGCAAGATAGGGCCCAAACACCCACAAGCCCTCACAAGAACTTTACCAACTTTACACCAAAATAAGCACATTAATAACGTTAAATTGATCCACAACTACTGTGGCCTAGGCACTGTTAGAATGACTGTTGCTGGGGTTAGAACTCTAGCTAACTGGGATGAATCAGTGACAGGGTAAGTCACCGGGACAATAACAGGGTTGGTAACAAGGACGGAAACACGGTCAGTAACAGGGACATCAACAGTAGTAGGGACCGTTACATGGGCTGTAACCAGGACATTACCAGGAAGAGCACAGGGACAGTAACAGGGGCAGTCAGTCCGATAGTGGTCTGGAATGTAACGTCTCCACTACACATCCTACATCACAGCTTCCTTAAAGTGATATTTCTACCTGCAGACATGGAGGCAGATGACAGCGACAGTGACCAGGAGATTGAGGCAGAACAAGAACCAGACAGTGACAAGGCCCCGGAAGCCGCGGTGGCCAGTGAAAGCCAGCAGGACTCTGAGGATGACAGTGAGAGCAAAGCAGACAGCCAGGAACAGGAAGTGGCGGCCGTCGAGGAGAGCAAAGACAGCGATGAAAACCAAGATGCGGCTGAGCAGGAGGACGCAGCGGATAGTGTCGAGGATGAGGCGAGGGAGCAGGTGGAGGCAGGGGGAGACGAAGGACAACAGGCTGAGTCTGTGGAGAGCCTAGAGGAGGGGGGTCCCGTGGTCGCCCAAGTCCCAGAGGTGGAGCCAAGTCAACAAGGAGACAAGAGTGTGTCCTCCCTTGCCGCAGACTCCTCCGAGAGCAAGGAGGACAGCAAGGTTGTCAGCAAGGATGTCAGCAAGGAGGACAGCAAGGATGTCAGCAAGGATGTCAGCAAGGAGGACAGCAAGGATGTCAGCAAGGACGACAGCGTGGATGAGAGCGAAGTTGCTGTTGAAGCTCAGAGTGATTCTAGTGAAGAGAGGGATGTCCCAGACCAGGGCCAGGCCCAGGACAGCAATGAAAGTCCAGACAGTGATATCCCAGACCAGGACCAGGCCCAGGACAGCAATGAAAGTCCAGACAGTGATATCCCAGACCAGGACCAGGCCCAGGACAGCAATGACAGTCAAGACCAAGATGTCCCAGACCAGGACAAGGACAGCGATGAAAGTCCAGACAGTGATGTCCCAGACCAGGGCCAGGCCCAGGACAGCGATGACAGTCAAGACCAAGATGTCCCAGACCAGGACAAGGACAGCAATGAAAGTCCAGACAGTGTTGTCCCAGACCAGGACCAGGCCCAGGACAGCAATGAAAGTCCAGACAGTGACGTCCCAGACCAGGACCAGGCCCAGGACAGCAATGAAAGTCCAGACAGTGATGTCCCAGACCAGGACCAGGCCCAGGACAGCAATGAAAGTCCAGACAGTGATGTCCCAGACCAGGACCAGGCCCAGGACAGCAATGACAGTCAAGACCAAGATGTCCCAGTCCAGGCCCAGGACAGCAATTCCCAATCAGAGGATACCAGTGTAGACAAGCAGTCTGAAGGTATGACTTTTCTGTAACATAGCCATGGCCACACATGACCTTGTATAATGACAATTCATAGCTACACCATAAATGATAGCGTTTCTCCAGTAAGACGTCATGTACAGTACATAACTGTTCGTTGCTTCCTGATAGAGACGGACACAGACGACGCCAGCGAGAAAGATGACAGTTTGGCATCTGGTAGGTCTGGCGTCATGAATGTAAATCAGTTTCAAACTCTCAAATCAACCAAAGTGTAGGGTTAGGGTTAGGGTTTATCTAACCCTAACCAAAGTGGTTATTGGCCATTGGGAGCCAGTCTAGCGCACTGTCTCTCCAGACCAGTGGAGGTGAATCAGAATCAGAATCCTAATTCTAAATCTAAATTCAGTTTATTTGCCATGTATGTCACACGAATACGAATCTGTTTACTGTTTGCACCTCCCTGCCTCACAGTCAATGCCGTGTTGATAGAGCAGTGATACTTATTCTCCGCCCAGTCCTGTCTCACTGTCTGGCCAGATGTGACGTCATGTTGTTCCCTCAGGCCCTGAACTTGAAGCAGACCCGGAGCCAGCAGAGGACACAGACTCAGGTGGGTTAGGATCACAGTTACAACTGGCTGGGTGTGCTGACCAAACTAGGTGTTTGTATTCCAGTCAGACCACTTAGCACTTCTGTCACGTGCAAATCATGTTTAGGTTATAACTATTCTATCGTCGCACAGTTATGAATACTTTACCATTGTCTTTTACAAAGATGCCAGTTCAATTTATCTGTGTAATCCGGTCTAATTTACAATCCCAATACATGGATTGATTTACTCATTACGTAATCAACACTAATGAGTTAACAGGGGATGACAACTGCTGCTTGGTGATGACACATTGATGACATAGTGGTGACATAGTGGTGACATAGTGGTGACATAGTGGCGACTAGTGGGGATCTTGTAGTGCGGTTGTTACAGTCTTAACTCTGTTTGACAGATGAAGACGACCACCTGGAGGAGACCGCTCCAGACTCAGACGGTAAAGTCCAGGATACAATACAAAGACATAGGGAGGTTCTGATGGGGGTGGGACTCTTATGAGGTGTGTGTTTCCCTGAACAGACATGGTGAAGTCAGACGAGCTGGACGACACAGACATGGTATCGGATGGTGAGTGTCAGGAATGCTCCAAAGCTAGAGAAGCGAGAAGCAATGATATGCACACATGAATAACGATATGAACACATGAAGAATGATGAGGATGTACAGTACAGAACATGTAGACAGCAGACACACCGCAGACACACATTCAAAGCTTATCAAATGAACAAAACCACAACAATCCAAGGGAATCAAGATCATCTAGCAGCGGTTCAGTTCTGGTTGTGGTGTTTGGGTACCCTAATGTGTTTCTCTGAACAGAGTTGGTTCCGTCAGATGAGCAGGATGAGCTGGACATGTTATCTGAGGGTGAGTAGTGATCCTAACACAAGCGACCCTTTGGTTGCAACATAAGAAAATGTTGTTGGTGTAACAGTCCAGCATCATGTTTTGGCCCAATGTGAACCCGTTATCACAGAGCTCTCAGCCACACCTGATCCACTGGACCCCGCTCGACCAGCTGGACCAGCTGGACCCACTGGACCATCCAGATGATATGGTCCAGGGCTCAAAGCAGGGTAAAGATCACCGCACCACACTGCCAGCCCGGCAGACCAATCAGCCTCTTTCTTCAGGGATGCTATATTAACCTCATCACTGGTCACCTGTTTAGTTCCAGGCTCTGAGGCTGCCGTGTTCACCCAGTCTTAGCGCTATGGGAGGAGTCCACTGGGATATCAGTTTTCAATAGGTAATTACTCCATCCACACATCTGCAGGTCCATCTGTCCACCCGAGGTTCATCCAAGCATCTGCACCCATACGCCTGTTATGCTATCTACTGCTATATCCCTGTCTGGACATTGATACACCTGTGTCTACATTGATACTCCTGTAGCTACTGCTGTACTCCTGTGTCTACACGGATGCACCTGTAGCTACACCCATAGTCCTGTAGCTACACCCATAGTCCTGTAGCTACACCCATAGTCCTGTAGCTACACCCATAGTCCTGTAGCTACACCCATAGTCCTGTAGCTACACCCATAGTCCTGTAGCTACACCCATAGTCCTGTAGCTACACCCATAGTCCTGTAGCTACACCCATAGTCCTGTAGCTACACCCATAGTCCTGTAGCTACACCCATAGTCCTGTAGCTACACCCATAGTCCTGTAGCTACACCCATAGTCCTGTAGCGACACCCATAGTCCTGTAGCGACACCCATAGTCCTGTACCCACATAGCCTTACACCTTCAGCCTGTGTTTTTCACCCATGAATTGAGTGTTTGTGCGAGTCAGCTGTTCTTACTCTCCTCTCCAGAGCCATCATGGTAATGCCCATCGAGGAAGACCCTGTCCCGCGGCCACAATAACAAATCGCGTCAAAACGTCACATGTCATGTGTTTTTTAAGTTTCTTAACCCTGCATTTCCTTGAAGGTTGAGGGTGTCTGTCTAGGGCTGTGGGGCTCAGATTAAATTATTTCCTCTATTTGATGTAAATTAATTTCTACCCACTTGTTTCTCAAGGCTAGTTTAAATGTTTGACGATGGAGAATATGTCAGTTATCCATGTTGCTCATGTCGTCAGCTGTGTTCTGATGTCCTGCTTGTCAGCTTTGCGTTGATCATCCACCAGCACCCTGGAGATAGCATTCAGATACTGTTAGCTTTGCAAAAGTCTGGAAGGTTTTTTGGTTTCCACTGTCTCTTTTGCCTGTCTTTTGTGTGACATAGTACTTTTTCTGTTCTTAGCTGGCACTTTGTCCTTTAAACAGCTGCTACCCTGACTATAACTCCACTGACTCTCAGATCATCATTGGTTAAGTTATGATAAACATAATAAGATGTACATACATTACATTCTAGGTTATGACAATTCTCCTGCCTGTCTTGGACTTACAAACGGAAATTTATTGAAAAAATTAAGATTGCATTCGATGGATCAAAGGTGAAATAACAATTGCATGAACATAATGCTAAAATACTTTAATTTCAATGTATGCTTTAAAATACAATAAAGATTTGAGTTGTCAGATTCACTTTAACTGACCCTTTTTGGGGATAACAGGCTTGTGTGTGTGTCGTGCGTGTGTGTGTGTGTGTGTGTGTGTGTGTGTGGATGTGTGTACGTGTAAACATCTGAACATGCTTTAGGACACATATGGGTTGTTTGTGAAAAATGTTTTGTGCAATGGAGGAATACCAGACATATTATTTTGCACCACATCTACTGCACAGCATTAGAACAGAACACATTGGGCACTAATCACCATCTATAACAGTGTCACACCCAATAGTGCGTATGACTAATTACCAAATTAATAAATCAATAAAACCATAAATGAATAGAATAGAAAATGTTGTCCTTTGACAGTCAAGGCATGTTACACATATAACATATGTTCACTTATTTAACATTTGACATCTTAGAAACCAATAACAAATGATTGAACTGATGGTTGACTGGCATCCCAAAGATGCATGTGTGCGCTCTTTCGTCCAGGTCATAAGCTCACTGCTGGAACAGGAGACCTGCAGGGCTACAGTCAGGTGAAGGGTTAGAGCAGGACCTCTCACCACAGAGACCAGCTCAAGGCAGACAGACAAACAGAGAGAGAGAGAGAAGAGACGAGAGAGACAGAGAGAGAGAGCAGAGAGGGACAGAGAGAGAGAGAGACATGCAGGCAGGCAGGCAGGCAGGCAGGCAGGCAGGCAGGCAGGCAGGCAGGCAGGCAGGCAGGCAGGCAGGCAGGTGGGCAAACAGAGAGACAGACGACAGACAGACAGACAGACGACAGACAGACATGCATACATACATACATACATACATACATACATACATACATACATACATACATACATACATACATACATACATACATACATACATACATACAGGCCAGCAGCAGGCAGAGAGAGACAGTTAGACGGAACAGCAGACAGACAGGCAGGTCTGCAAGTGGACAGAGGGATATGATATAGAGAGGCAGGAGGGTAAAACTGGGCGAGGGACCTTGAGGTGAGCCAGGAGGAGAAGCGGGGAGGACAGAGAGGGATATTGAGGTGAGGCTATCAGGTTCTCGGTTTAGGGTTTTGATGTGACCCAGTGAAGTAGATCATTTGACCCCAGAAAATCTGTTTTGAGGAGCTTTGGTTTCCACGCCTGCCTCCCGACTCTCGCGTTACACATCCTCCACACCTGGTGGTCCAGAACCTCACTGGAGACGAGGAGGGGGAGCCTAGGGGGGCCGCAGGAGGAGAACCAGAGACAAAGCCTCCAAACAGCCCAGAACAAAGACCCCGTGGCCTGCCAGAAAGAAGGCCTGGGATTGGCGTCTCAACCCTGACCTAGGTTACCTGCCCATGCTCAGAGTGGCTGGGTAGTGGAGCCCGACTGCTCGCTCTCCATCGCTCACAACGCTCACAACGCTCCCCTCACTGTTCCCCTCCGCCACACCACAACCCTCATCCCACCCCAACTGCACCCCCCCCCAAAACACTGGAGCCTGACTCGCCCCAGAGCACCCCACCCCTCAAACACCCCCTCCAAACGCCACTTAAGCCCGACCGCTCCAAGTGCATGAGGAACTTCCCTGACCTCTCCACACACACCTCTCTCGCCCTCAAAAAAAAACCCTCAGGAGGGCGGAAGCCTCCCAGACCTGGGAGAAATATTAGACTTTAATTTGGGGAGCAGGAGGTTTCAAGCGTGCACTCTGATGGCTGCCATGATAGCTGTGAGAAGAGTCCTACCTTTACCTGGGAAGTGGCACATCCACTAAATGGATTACTTGCGTTACACTTGAGAGACAACGCGAGCACAGTGCCGCCCCATTGTCGTTCTGCAGGTGTCTCGTCGACACTGTAGGATGTGTAACACGAGAAGCAGGCGCACACTCCCCCCGCTTGATTGGTTGGAGGGACCGGGGCTGGGGTGGTAGAGCCGATGGATTCAACAGTAACTTCCTCTCCCCCTAACCCTAACCTTAAACCCAAACTGTTGACGAAGGCCCATAAACCAGGGAATTTCCAAGACCACTCGTTGGTCATCAGGAACGAACGAAAGGCAGGAGGAAATGATGAGACATTGGAGATGGATGTGAGGGGGGGGAGTGAGGGGGGGGGGAGTGAGGGGGGGGGGTTCTCCCAATATATCGCACTGGGGACACAGATGAACAGTTCTCTTCTGTTGGGTTCCTTTTCGTTTAAGAGCTTGGGTTGATTGGAAAGAGAGAGCAGGGGCGGCCCTGGTCACACTAGCAGCCTCTAATCTGTGTTTGGCTCCGCAACAGCCCCCCCCCCATTAACAGGAACCGATTGTCCTGCGGGGGAGAGGAGGGGAGAGGAGGGGAGGCGGGGAGGCGGGCAGGAGGGGAGAAGGGGGACATGGATCTGGATAAGAGGAATCTTGGCAGATGGATGGGAAGGGCTCCATGACACATAATAAGGCCTTTCTATATGTCCTTCAACCTCCTTCTCCGACACGTGCCCGCGTGTCAACGCTGTTATTGTGATCTGTGGGAGAAAGGGCCCAGATGTCCTCGTCCCTACGAGTAAAACACACGTAAACATCTGACAACGTGTTGCTGGGTAGCACTGTACTGTACCTGACACACCGGGGGTACTGTACTGTGTGACTGTACTGCTGTGTTCTACATTTATTCATTTAGCAGACGCTTTTATCCAAAGTTCTAGAGTTCAGGAACGTGTGTTCTCCAGAGTGAACGAAGGTGAGCGTTCTCTTGAGTTAAGGAAGGTGCATGTTCTCCAGAATTGAGAAACGTAAGCGTTCTCAGGCGTTAGGAACATGTTCTCCTGAGGTAAGGAAGGTGAATGTTCTCCAGAGTAAAAGTGAATGTTGGGTAGACAGGTGTTGTGTTTCAAGGGACAACAGTAACAGTCTGTTTGATGGCACAGTAATTACTTGTGTTATGGAAGATCTCCATTGCTGCTCATCAGAATTCATTTATTTAACCAATAAGTCTGAGCGTCTGCAGGTATTCATTACAGTGTAACACTGTAAAACAGACTGCTGAAGTGACCTGGCAAGCAGGGCAGGAATGCACTGTTTTAATTCTAGTTAAGTTTGATTTTCTGCCTGCCTGCCTGCCCGCCTGCCTGCCTGTCTACTTGTCTCTCTGCCTGCCTCCTCTACCTGTCTGTCTGCTCGTCTTTCACTTTATCAGCCTGTCTGTCTGCCTGGCATGCTACTTGTCTGGCTGCCTGCCTGCCTGCCTCTCTACCTCTCTACATGTCTGCCTCTCTACCTGTCTGTCTGCCTGCCTGCCAACCAGTTTTTCGGCCTACCACCCTTGTCGGCCTTCCTGCCACTCTACTGTCTGTCTGTCTGCCTCTCTATGTGTCTGTCTGCCTCTCTACCTGTCTCCCTGTCTGCTACTGTGCATGTTGGCCTGCTTTTCAATGTGTCCCTCTGTCCTTCAGGCTATAGAGGAAGCTGTATCTCTCAATACAGCACCAGAGTCCACCAGCATGCCTGTCTGTCAGTCTCTCTGTCTGTCAGCAAGGAGGAAAAAAGGGCAGGATGCAGGTGTTGTTTTGATGTTATTAGCAGGCTGGCTGTGCCCTCCACTGGTAGACCAGGGTGAAGGTTGCTCTATGTGGTCGACGAGAATGAGGGTGAAGGTTGCTCTATAAGGTAGATCAGGGGAGGGGGAGGGCTGCTCTTTGGGGTGGACCAGGGGAAGGGCTGCTCTATGGTAGAGCAGGGTGAGAGTGAGGGCTGCTCTATGTGGTGGGACCAGTGGGTGGTTGCTCTATGGTAGAGCAGGGTGAGAGTGAGGGGTTCTCTATGTGGTGGACCAGTGGGGTGGTTGCTCTATGGTAGAGCAGGGTGAGAGTGAGGGCTGCTCTATGTGGTGGACCAGTGGGATGGTTGCTCTATGGTAGAGCAGGGTGAGAGTGAGGGGCTCTCTATGTGGTGGACCAGTGGGGATGGTTGCTCTATGGTAGAGCAGGGTGAGAGTGAGGGGTTCTCTATGTGGTGGACCAGGGGAGGGCTGCTCTATGGTAGAGCAGGGTGAGAGTGAGGGGTTCTCTATGTGGTGGACCAGTGGGATGGTTGCTCTATGGTAGAGCAGGGTGAGAGTGAGGGGTTCTCTATGTGGTGGACCAGTGGGGTGGTTGCTCTATGGTAGAGCAGGGTGAGAGTGAGGGCTGCTCTATGTGGTGGACCAGTGGGGATGGTTGCTCTATGGTAGAGCAGGGTGAGAGTGAGGGCTGCTCTATGTGGTGGACCAGTGGGATGGTTGCTCTATGGTAGAGCAGGGTGAGAGTGAGGGCTGCTCTATGTGGTGGACCAGTGGGATGGTTGCTCTATGGTAGAGCAGGGTAAAGGCTGCTCCATGTTGTCTCTGAGCTGCTCATGCAACTGTTTCTTCATGTAATGTTTGAGATTGTGTTGCAGCACTGTCTTGTAAGAGACTACGTAGTGAGGCTAGGGCTGAAGGCTGGAATTAGATTTGGGTCTAGGACTGGACCCGGGTTGAAGGTCGGAACAAGGCGTGGGTCTTGGGAGTGAGAGTAAGCATGGTATTGTGGGAGGGTTCCGGGCTAGGGTTAGGATTGTTTTATGGGCTGGTGGTAGGGTTAGAGCTGGGTTCTGACCAGATGCTGAGGTTGGGGTTGTGTATTGGCTAATAATGGTGTTAGGATTGGTTCTAGAGCTGTCTCGGATTCTGGTCTGGGTCCTGGTCTGGTCCTGGTGCAGATCCTTGTGTCAATCCTGGTCTGGTCCTGGTCTGGTCCTGGTCTGGTCCTGGTCTGGTCTGGTCCTGGTCTGGTCCTGGTCTGGTCCTGGTCTGGTCCTGGTCTGGCCCTGGTCTGGTCCTGGTCTGGTCTGGTCCTGGTCTGGTCCTGGTCTGGTCCTGGTCTGGCCCTGGTCTGGTCTGGTCTGGTCCTGGTCTGGTCCTGGTCTGGTCTGGTCCTGGTCTGGTCCTGGTCTGGCCCTGGTCTGGTCCTGGTCTGGTCCTGGTCTGGTCCTGGTCTGGTCTGGTCCTGGTCTGGTCCTGGTCTGGTCCTGGTCTGGTCCTGGTCTGGTCCTGGTCTGGTCCTGGTCTGGTCCTGGTCTGGCCCTGGTCTGGTCTGGTCCTGGTCTGGTCCTGGTCTGGTCTGGTCCTGGTCTGGTCCTGGTCTGGTCCTGGTCTGGCCCTGGTCTGGTCCTGGTCTGGTCCTGGTCTGGTCCTGGTCTGGTCCTGGTCTGGTCCTGGTCTGGTCCTGGTCTGGTCCTGGTCTGGTCCTGGTCTGGTCCTGGTCTGGTCCTGGTCTGGTCCTGGTCTGGTCCTGGTCTGGTTAGGGCTGGAACTGTCAGGGTCTGAAGCTGCAGGGGCTGGGTTAGGGCTGGTCCTGCCCCCTCCCAATATGGGGGGTTGAGAGAGTATAAAATTTATAGCCATGCCCACTGAAGCATAAGGACGCCTGTGTGCTAGCTGCTTGATGTCTGTGTTTCAGTCCCCCACATAGACCTTTACAACATGCTTTCACGGTAAGTCAACACTGCAGAGCTACTGTTGTGGAGGGCTGTCTCCTCAATAAGCAGTTTCCATTGAGCTGGTTGCTGATGTTTATCGTTAATGTTGTAATTTTTGGGGTAATCCAGAGTTGATCAGATTATTGAGATGTTTACAGGTGTGGTAGTGAAGATAGAGAGTTGGGTATCTAGACATCTGCTGAACGTTAAGGGCTAAGGTATCTAATCTTCTTCTGAAATCAAAAAAGATGATCTAAATGTTGAAATGCTGATTATACTAACATTCTGTGGAGACAGGAGGATAGAGTTAGACCCCTGGACATGACTCATTTTGTGTCCGTATTGTACTTTGTAATAACCTACAGGAGCATTGAAGTGGCACGCAACAATAGCAAGTTATTAACCGTAGTCAACAAGTAGTTATTGTGAACTGTCATAGTAATAACAACAATTATGTTTGTTAGAATGAATTCTGAGGTGTTATTTCTTATCCACAGAAATCTTTTAATTGCGTCAGTGGTTGTCTTTCTGGTAGTAACAGCTTTCACAGCCCCGGTGGACGGTAGGAACTTTCCCCTAAACCTCGTCGGTTCATTTTGAGTTCACCGTTGATGCCGTTGATTCAAGGCTAACCCTGACTTCTCTGTCCAGAGATCGAACAGGAGGACACGGAGGTGGAGACGGAGGAGGGAGAGGAGGAGCTCTCCGAGGAGGAGGACGGTAGGAGACGGGAGGGGGCGGGGGGAAAGGGAGGGATGGTGGGAGGAACGGGGCGGAGGGACCGAGATAGAGAGGCTGGGGAGAGGGACGTTGTTCCTGATGCTAAGTTCACGGCCGTAAACGTTTAGATGAGACGCATCCTAAATAGGCACAGTTCTAATATCACTCTAACTTGGCTTAACATGGCATGGTTTTAACATCACTCTAAAATAGGATTCACATGGCACTAACATACTCAACAAAAAAAAGATAATCGACCTGCTCCTAGTATTACTAAACTATATCTGAGCATTGTCATTCTAGAACTGCAGCATTATCATACTAGACCTGTAACTGTACCATACTAGACCTGTAACTATACCATACTAGACCTGCTCCTAGCATTGTCACACCAGACATGTAGCCTTACCAAACTAAACCTGTTCCTAGCCTTACCTTACTTGACCTGTAGTAATAGTATTAAAATACCAGACATGTAGCATTACCACACACTAGATCTGTACCCAGCATTATCATACAATACCTGTAGAATTCTTATACTAAACCTGCAGCAGTATCATACTAAACCTACTCCTAGCTGCATCTTACTACTTAGACCAGTAGTTTAGTCATTCTAGACCTGCTCCCAGTATTGCTTTACTAAATCTACTGCATCAACATGCTAGACCTGCAGCATTACCCGACTGCTCCTAGCATTATCATACTAGACTTGCATCATTCCCATACTAGACTTGCAGCATTATCATACTAGACGTGAAGCGTTATCGTCGTAGACTTGCTCTTAGCATTTCCTTCCTCGACTTTCTCCTAACAACAGCTTACTAGACCCGCTCCTCGCGTTTCGTTACTAGACCTGCTTCTAGACCGTACTAGACCTGCGTCCTTACCAAACTAGATCATACTAGATCTGCAGCTTTATCATACTAGATCTGCCACATACCCACACTAGACTTACTCCACAGCACTATCCAGTTAGATGTGTAGCATTAGTTAACTAGACCAGTTAGGACTGCCATTTTCATATCTGCTCCTGGCATCTACTAGACCTGCAGCAATACTGAACTAAACCTGCAGTATTATCGTACTAGACCTGCATCATTCCTGATCATTCCTGCAGGTCTAGTATGATGATTCTGTAGGTCTAGTATGATGGTGCTGTGGGTCATACTAGACCTGCTTCTAACATGATCATAGTTGACCTGCAGCATCGTCAAACTAGACATTTCTAAATATCCCTGGGAATAGGATGCCTAGTCCTAACCTATTAACAGTGGAATGGAACATCAGACGAAAGCAATATGGACACAAATCAATTTATTCCGTTTATTAATGTCCTTTTCTTTTCAGATGATGATGACTCCAAGAGTCAGGATAAGCATATGGGTGAGAGGTTAACAACACACCACCAATGAAGAGAACAGCAATGACCTTGTGTTTAAATCTGTCAAATCTAAACAGATGACTCTCTGTGAGTGATTGGGGTCAGAGGCCAAACTGAAATGTCTGAAAGGATAGATCTTTAAAAGTGAAATGACGAGCATGCACGTTTTAATTCGACTTTGAACGTCTTGAACGACGTAACGGGAACGGGTTTCAAAGACCTAAACACCTTAAGACGGACATAAACGTTAAATGCTATTTCATAAAACCAAACCAAACAGCACATACTCTATGAAGTAGAACCCCACTGCATAAAGTCCATTTGTTGGTAAAACCCAGTTGAAGCCTCACTGCTCTCCTAGTGACATGGGTGTGCAGGTATGGCGGTAGGCCTAATCTTCCCTCCAGCGGGCTGAATGAAGGGCTTCATAGATAAATCTCAGAAGAATCTCGTCTCCCCTGCAGGAGCTGCATCACAGACGAGCACAGCATCAAAGGGCCTGGGTAAGATGACCCTAATCCCCTCTCCGCCAGGAGATCGCTCGCTGCTTCACACCAGAGCCCATCTGATTGGTTTACACCCGAGCCCATCAGATTGGTTTACACCAGGGCACGTCCGATTTTTGGTTTACGCCAGGACGGATCTGATTGGTTTACACCAGAGCACATCTGATGGGTTTACGCCAGAACAGAGCTGTGTGTGCGTCTCTGTGTTTGTGGGTATGTGTGTATGTGTGTGTGTGTGTGTGTGTGTGTGTGTGTGTGTGTGGTGTAAATGTGTGTGCGGGGGGGTGGGGTATGTGTGAATGTGTGTGTAGAGGTGGGCGGCTAGTATATTGATGTGTAAGGTCCAAGACGACCTCAAACTAAAAGCTGTTTCCTTCCAGGCATCAGTGCTCTGCCGGGCTCCTCCGCCCAGGGCCACGCTCTTAACGGTAACTCTCCCAAGCATACGCCTGTACACCTATACACCTACACACACCTGTACATCCACACACCTCTTCTCTCCTCTGAGCACTGTCGGCTCCGTCTGTGTTCACCGGGGCCTCTGATTAGCAAACTGGGAACTGAAAGTGGTCCTGGACCAGAGAGCCTGGTCACTCTCTGGTGCAGACACACTACCCCACCTCAAGAACAAAGCCAGTATAGAACTAGGCTGTACAACTGACCACCTACACAACTGTACACCTGCAGACCTATTACTTACACACATCTCCCCATACACCTACACACCAGTATAACCAGAACACCGGTTAGAATCAGGTAACCAGCAGCATGGATGTGCTAGCCTGTCTGCTGGTTCTGGATGTTAGTCTTAAACCAGGTGTAACATGTGCTCCCTGCGATGTCAGTGTGCTTGAGTGAGAGCTCACGATGTGTTCTCTGTCGCAGCTTCCAGCAGCTCCTCCACGTCACAAGGGATCAACGGTAAGAACCACACACTAACTGAAGTATACCATACTGTGCTATACATTTAGTTTAGTACCATGTACCGTATAATACCATATACATTGTAAATTATCATACAACGTTAAAAGCAGCATTCCTAAAATTGTTGTTTTCTTCAACCAAATTGAATCCGTATAACAGTGGATTATGAATGTGCACGTAAACATGCTCAGTGTCTTGTTCATGTGTGCTCTGACTCCTGAGTCATGAGTCTGACTCCTGAGTCATGAGTCTGACTCACTCTTCTGATTCAGGAAGGGTGGAGGAGGGTCCTCCTGGTGACGGAAGTCTCCACGATGCATCCTCTTTTTCCCAAGGTAACGCTTCAGCCAGACTCACCCATCTCCTCTCCTCCTCTTCCTCCTCCTCATCCTGCTCTTCTGCTCACCTCCTCCTGCTCCTCCTCTCCTCCCCCTATCGTCTTCCCCTCCCTCCCTCCTCCTCCTCCTGCTCCTCCTCTGCTCCCCCTATCGTCTTCCCCTCCCTCCTCCTCCTCCTGCTCCTCCTCTCCTCCCCCTCCCTCCTCACCTCCTGCTCCTCCTTTCAGATGCTACTCTCTCAGATGTGTGTTTGTGTGATTTCAGAGTCTGTTGGTGCACCAGGACAGCCAGGGTCCTCCTTGTACTCCATCTCTGGTACCCGTTCTGTTCCACACCCCTGCACCACGACACCCAGTGGTCTCTGTACCTCCACTAATCACTGATCCACCGTCATGTGGTCCATACATCTTTGTACATGTGACCAAACTGTGCTCCAGATGACCTTACACCACCTTGTTCACATGTCACCCAATGCAACCCTCTAAACCAGCACACCGTGTTTTGTAGAACTGTTGTGAGGTTGTATGTCATGATGTCATCAGTAGGTGCCGAGGGACATGGCAGTTCTTCATCTCAGCTGCAGGCTCCAGGTAAGAGCCATGCCGTTTAGGACCAACCCTAAACCCCAACCCTGTATGGGGATAGCCCTTACCCAGCAGAACATAGTTTTAGCATGTCTTTCCTACTGCTGCATAGCACAGAGCCCAGGTCTGATCCTACATGACTGTAGCCCAGGTCTGATCACATGACTGTAGCCCAGGTCTGATCACATGACTGTAGCCCAGGTCTGATCACATGACTGTAGCCCAGGTCTGATCACATGACTGTAGCCCAGGTCTGATCACATGACTGTCTCCTCAGGAACAGAGGGAGGACACGCTGACACCCCGCCTGACGGTATGAGACCACGAAACTCCTAACCCACCCTCACTCACCCCTCACTCACCCCTCACTCACCCCTCACTCACCCCTCACTCACCCCTCACTCACCCCTCACTCACCCCTCACTCACCCCTCACTCACCCCTCACTCACCCCTCACTCACCCCTCACTCACTCACTCACTCACTCACTCACCCCTCACTCACTCACCCCCCCCACTCACCCCCTCACTCACCCCTCACTCACCACTCACTTACTCACCCCTAACCCATCCCTCACTCACTCACCCCTAACCCATCCCTCACTCATTCACCCCTAACCCACCCTAACCCACTCACCCCCTCACTCACTCACCCCTCACTCACTCACCCCCCACTCACCCCTCACTCACTCACCCCTAACCCACCCCTCACTCACTCACCCCTCAATCACCCCTCACTCACTCACCCCCCCACTCACCCCTCACTCACCCCCTAACCCCACCCCTCACTCACCCCTCACTCACCCCTAACCCACCCCTCACTCACTCACCCCTAACCCACCCTAACCCACTCACTCCTCACTCACTCACCCCTAATCCACCCTAACCCACCCCTCACTCACTCACCCTAACCCAAGCCCACCCCTAACCCACCCCCTGCAGCTGCTGTTGCTATACACTGGACACGGTAAGGCAGATGCCCAATGCCCCTGTCAAGGTACCTGAGTCATGTCATGATATGACAGGTTAAATTGCATAAATGATTAACGCTTTTCTGCTGTTTCTTCAGGTTCAGAGGCACCTGAGATGGAGTTCAACGGTAACACTGCAGACAACAAATACCCCCCACATTTTCTAATCATTCAACAATCGCTAACATTTATCAAATTACGGCTCCAGTCTACATTTTCTGTGAGCTGTTGGTTGTAATGTGACTGGTGGGATCTATCATCCATCCCCTTATTAATGACTCCTGAGTAACAGGCAATTTCACTGGATCACTTTCTTTCTCAGGTAACGGTCACAAGCTGCTGAATGGAGCCCTTGAGAATGGCCATTCAGGTGAGCAAACAGGAAGCAGGGTATGACAGGATGGAGGATGAGGGCATGGGGCTGGAGGGAGACGGCAGGAAGAAGGGAAGAGAGGATGAAGAGAAGAGGAGGGCAGGGGGAGAAGAAGAGGAGGAGTGGAGGAAGAGGAGAGGAGGAAGAGAGGACGGGAGGAGGTGGAGGAGGAGGAGGAGGAGGAGGAGGAGGAGGAGGAGTGAGGAGGAGGAGCGAGGAGGAGAAGGAGGAGGCTATCGGAGAGGATAGGAGGAAGGACGAAGTGAAGGCTATGAGGGCGGGAGGGAGAGGGGAGGAGAACAGAGAAGACGGAAGGAAGCCAGGAGGATGAGTGACGAGGGCAGACGATTGGAAACCTGACCCCAGGGCGTGATCAGGGAGGCAGCAGTGTTTCTGAAGTCCAACTGCTTGTGTCTCAGCTTTAGGCACGGACCTGTTCACTGATGGAACCGCTCACACAGACTCCACAGCAGGTAGGTCTAGTCTCATATGAGAGAAAAGAGGAGCAATGATTCCGTTGACATCATGAGACAGACTGCATCGTATAGCTTAGTGGTAGGGTACAACGCTGCAGATTTAAAGGTTGCAGGTTTAAATCCCTGTTGCTTTGGATACAAGCTAGATGAAATCATTTGATGATTTATTGCCTTGACGCCTGTAAACGTGTTGTGTGGCCTCTTTTTTCTCCAGGTGCTCTTGAGCCGTTTGGTACCGATTCTCACCTGGACTATACAGGTGAGTGTCCAGGTGAGGGTGCTATTGTTTTTCCAGTTCAGGTACGATCCCTTCTGTGTCCGTGATCACGTCACTCAGCTCATGCTCTTCCCCAGGCATCATAGATGAATCCAGTCATGACTTCCTCATTGGGTTGATGGGTGAGTTCATCTCAATATCTCCTCTAAAGGCGTGTTGTGGTCATGGTTGTGTTTAGGGTTGTGCTTATGGTTGTGGTCACGGCTGTGTTTGTAGGTGGAGTTGATCCCTTCGGTCCAGGCGTTCACATTGACACAGGTACGCTCATGTACCACTCATCAGTGCCAGTGTTCTCTCCCACCATTAGAACCCAGAACTGATGAATGATTCCTGTGATTGGTTGAAACTGTTGTGAAGTTAACCCTGTTAAGCTGTAAATGTCTAACGCTTCTTGCTCTGCCAGCAGGACTGTTACCACACTTTGATTCCACAGGTAAGTGTCCTCAGCCTGACCTCAAACCACCAGCCCCCAGCCCCTAACCTCCAGCCCCTAACCTCCAGCCCCTAACCCGTGCAAAACACACCCCCTAATATGAGTGCATCCCCCAAATGAAAACACTCTGCCCCAAATACGAGTCAACTCCGCCCCAAATAGGATGACTTGCTCTTGCTCACCTCCCCCCAATACAAGGACACACTCCTCCAAATGGAAAACAACATTACATTACTGTAACTCTCGTTTTAAAAACCTGTTCCATTGGGCTGCGCTTTACCATCGCCATCTGGTGGTTTACTGTGAGAACTGTACTTGTAATTTACACTTTAAACCACTAGATGGCGGAATTGAAGCGCAGCCCAATGGCGCTGTCGAAACAGTGCCCCTTAACACGCAATTGATACTTTTGCATAAGTAGGCCTACTTGCTACCTGCTTCGATAGCTAAACAACTGTCCTGGTGCACGTTACTCTGTCAGGCTATTGCATTTCGTACTTCTGTCGATCAATTTCTTATTCCCTGTTAGTTACTGCATCCATTCAGCGACGAAAGTGTTGTACCAACCATTTCCGATTTGAGTTAATGTAATGTGGTTTTGAGTTAATGTAATGTCGTTTTCCATTTGGAGGAGCGTGTCTTTTTATTGGGGGGAGGTGAGCAAGTCATCGTATTTGGGGGAAATTAACTCGTATTTGTGGGGAATGTTATATATTATGTTGATATTTTCCCTATCTCTCTCCTCTAGGTGTGGATCTGGATCCGGAGGCGGATCTGGATCTGCTGTCCAGTAGCAGCCTGTATCCAGGTGCCCATCCAGGTACTGAATGTTCTAGCTCACTAATTACCAGGTGCCAGTAATCTCACCAGGTACCAGTTATCCTATTAGGTACCAGTTATTCTACCAGGGTACCAGTTTTCCTACTAGGTACCAGTTATCCTATTAGGTACCAATCATCCTACCTACAATATTGTTATATTAAACATAAATATTAGGGTTATGGTATCTCTCATATAGTATATATAAAGAGTTCCCTGGAGTGCAGACGAAAAAAACATGATGTAGGGTGATAAACATAAACTGAGATATATGTTTTTGCTAAATAACCCCTCAAATCATTTGTAACCTACAGTTTTGAAATCATATTGAATTAAATCTGTAATTCTTTTGCAATACGTCCATGTGATAAAATGTATTCATATAAATAATAAGGTGAACAGTGTGACTTGAACTGAGTTAAAAGGGTGGGACATGCGCGCCCGATTTTGAGTTAACTGTGATTTATAAAGGGAATCCTGTATGAGATGGACGTACTTTTGACGTGAATCCTTCGCAGTTTTATGAATGAACTGCTCTCCTCACAGGAGACCACCTGGACCTTCCTGACCAATCAGGACCTGACTACTCATCTCCAGGGTCCTCCCCCGACCATGCTGTCTCAGACACAGGTCAGTGGGACCTGGCATGAAAGCTTACCTTTATAGCTAGTTCAGTGGTATTCTGGAAACTGCAACACAGGCCTGTTGAGGTCAACAAAGACTAATTGAGATCGAGTCAGGCTATTTAAAGTCAAGGCAGGATAGAGGAAGCTGAGGCAGGAGAGTTGACACACAAGTGCCCAAGCAAAGACTGTGGACTACACAGACATGATGTAAAAGTGTACTGTCATCATGCATTCCTATAGGCGTGGGAGATTACGTTGGCCACATGGATGCTCCAGGTACGTCTAAAAACGCCCCAGTATCTGGCGCCTGGTAACCGTTTCTGCCACTGAATGTTCATATCCAGGACGTTTAGAACAACCCACCCTCAGTTTTTTGGTCTACAGACGCAGCATCGGTGATATCACTTCCAGATCATTTACACATAGACTACCCAGGTAAGATCACACACACATGTAGGATACCACACCACACATCAGAACAATTCCTCCACCCAGCACCAGTTGTAAACACATTCCCCTGTCCGTCCAGATGTCTCCAGCACAGACTCAGCTGACTCTAATGGTAAGGTATGAGTTAACTGTGGGACAAACATCCTATGCTATTGCTGAACATTTAATATCTGCATTAAAACAGGTGGATTGAAATAAATTGCAGGTTTTCACTTGTATATATGTATGTTGCAGGGAATGGTCGTCAGAGTCTGGTTATAGACACCCATGGAGGTACGGAACATACTGCATTAGTGACAGCTCTATCACACATCCTACTTTAGTGACTGCACATTAGCGACATACAGTATGCTACATTAGTGACAGCGCTATAGCATTATATCCTGCATTAGTGACAGCACAATGTAGAAATATTGCTAATATCTGGTTCCTAGGAGACTACCATATTGATGATCACATCCACATCATGGGAACCATCGCAGGTAGGAATGGATCTCCAGACAGGATCTCTACACAGGATCTCTAGCCTAGTACTCCAGACAGGATCTCTAGACAGGATTTCCAGACTAGTACTCCAGACAGGATCTCTAGAGAGGATCTCTAGACTAGTACTCCAGACAGGATCTCTAGAGAGGATCTCTAGACAGGATCTCTAGACTAGTACTCCAGACAGGATCTCTAGACTAGTACTCCAGACAGGATCTCTAGACAGGATCTATAGACTAGTACTCCAGACAGGATCTCTAGAGAGGATCTCTAGACAGGATCTCTAGAGAGGATCTCTAGACAGGATCTCTAGACTAGTACTCCAGACAGGATCTCTAGAGAGGATCTCTAGACTAGTACTCCAGACAGGATCTCTAGAATAGTACTCCAGACAGGATCTCTAGACTAGTACTCCAGACAGGATCTCTAGACTAGTACTCCAGACAGGATCTCTAGACTAGTACTCCAGACAGGATCTCTTGATAAAACCTCTAGATTAGATATTTAGACTGGATCTCCAGACCGGATCTCCAGGTAGAGAGCACAGTTTCTCCAGATAGGAACACAAACACATTTGTAACACCAGATTATGCACGAGCACCAGGGGAATAGGTATAGCATCATTCTAGTGATAAAAGCGAAAGGAATAGATTCATATCATCACGACACACTTCCAGTCTACTCAGTCGTAACTGTCTGTTGATGGCTACTCCCGTCTCTTCACATGTTTAGCCACTGTCCTGGTAGACGATGTCCACGCCTCCACGCCTGCCCCAGGTACAGGCTCGCCTCTCTCCTCTTCCGCACCTCTATGCCAGAAGCGTCTAAACCTTATTCGGCGTCGCATGGTCCCAAGAGTTTGCGTCGGAACTCGTTTTAATCTTCTGTTCCACGCTCTCTTCCTTTGTTTCATCTCTTCCCTTCGTCCACCCTGCCCCTTTAGTGCTGGGAGACGTCCACAGTTCTACTGCCTCGGGCACTCCAGGTTGGTTCAGCTGTGCCCCCTCTCTCTGCTTCCCTCCTCACTACCCAGTTACACCCTCCAACCCGTCACCTCCCTCATCCCCCCCGTCCCTCTTTGACCATCCCTCTGCATCCGTTTCCACCAATCTAACATCTCCAGTGTTTGTCCCAGGGGCTGGTGATGTCACAGTGACCAGTGGACTTCTGAACTCTACAGGTCAGTCAGGTCTTCATGAAGTCACCTTCCCCTTTTCTCACTCCCTCCCAAAGGTTGAATAGTACGTTTGCTTGGGAATCTGTTCAGTGTTCATTTTTAGTTTTTATCTCCGCAGAATACGAGTTTGGATTAGGACAGAATGTCACAGGTACAACTGCTAATACATCTAACCAGTCAGAATGACCGTGATAGTGACTTGGTTTATGACTGTGATAATGACAATAATCATAACTGTAATAATGACTGGGATTTTGACTTACCTGATGGGTATTGTCATGATTACGATTTATTACATGATGATTACATTATCACGATTGATAATGATTGCTGGAAATTGTTATAATGATTGATGGGGTCTGTGGGGCTGTGATGATGACTACGATGAGTCTGTGATAATGACTGTGATGGTACTGTGATAAGATCTTTGATAATGACTAAAATATAGGACTTGCACTGTGTGACTTGTAGGAGCTGGAGATTTTCACACTGTTGTCGACCACACAGAGTCATCAGGTGAGTAGAACATGTGGCCCTCTATGAAGACATTACCAAAACCATTGAATACATTATCTTAACATGATATTATTGTGTTGGCCTGTGATGTCACAGTTACAGGGGTTCCGACCAACACTTTTCCCCAGACTGATGCTGTAGGCACTCACACGGCAACAGACACGGCAACAGACATGGCAACGGGCACGGCAACGGAAACGGCAACAGACATGGCAACAGGCACGACAACAGACACGACAACAGACATGGCAACAGACAAAGGTGCTGATTACAGACCCTGTTCTGTCCACTACTGACCCTAACTCTGTTCTGTTCACTACTGACCCTAACTCTGGTCTGTTCACTACTGACCCTAACTCTGGTCTGTTCACTAATGACACTAACTCTGGTCTGTTCACTACCGACCCTAACTCTGGTCTGTTCACTACTGACCCTAACTCTGGCCTGTTCACTACTGACCCTAACTCTGGTCTGTTCACTACTGACCCTAACTCTGGTCTGTTCACTACTGACCCTAACTCTGGTCTGTTCACTACTGACCCTAACTCTGGTCTGTTCACTACTGACCCTAACTCTGGTCTGTTCACTACTGACCCTAACTCTGTTCTGTTCACTACTGACCCTAACTCTGGTCTGTTCACTACTGACCCTAACTCTGTTCTGTTCACTACTGACCCTAACTCTGGCCTGTTCACTACTGACCCTAACTCTGGTCTGTTCACTACTGACCCTAACTCTGGTCTGTTCACTACTGACCCTAACTCTGGTCTGTTCACTACTGACCCTAACTCTGGTATGTTCACTACTGACCCTAACTCTGGTCTGTTCACTACTGACCCTAACTCTGGTCTGTTCACTACTGACCCTAACTCTGGTCTGTTCGCTACTGATCAGATCGTCAGCAGCTCTCTGAGAGTCCCTCTCTGTTTTCTGTTGCAGGAACAGCGGACCCACAAACTTCCCCTGGTTCCAGTGAGTCTCCTCCAGACCGGGTTAGCCGGCCCATAGTTACACAGAGCAGTGTGTGTCAGGACAGACTGGGTGGCTAGGTCGTGGCATCATCAAGTTGTCCTGTTTGTGATGGGGTTGTTAGAAAGGAGTTACTTTTCCTGTGTTTGTGATGAGGTTTGTAAGGGTCTCTGTGCGTGTGTATGTCTGTGTGTATGTGTGTGTCTGTGAGTTAACATCATGTGTCTGTTTCACTCAGGTCAGCCTGCTGCAACAGAACAGTCACAGCTGGCTGGTAAGCTTCATGAGAGTCCTAGTTCGTCAACAATAAACACTCACACACATGCACTTACACACACGCACCCACACACCTACCAGACGGCTCTGGGATCGAGCTGGCGAGGCTGCAGGGTGTTCCTCGGGGAACAGAGGTGGTTCCTCAGGGAACAGAAGTGGTTCCTCAGAGAACCGAAGTGGTTCCTCAGAGAACTGAGGTGGTTCCTCGGGGAACAGAGGTGGTTCCTCGGGGAACAGAGGTGGTTCCTCGGGGAACAGAGGTGGTTCTTCATGGAACAGATGCTCAAGGGTTCTTCTCTTCTCTCGGTTTTGTTTGTTCTCTCCAGTTCCAGCAGCTGAACAGTACAACACATCTGGTCAGGGTCCTGAAGGTAGGCGTCTTCACCTACACAACGCTACATACAGTCCTGCTACACACCCAGGCCTGCTACACAGTTACATATACAGTCCTGCTACACACCCAGGCCTGCTACACAGTTACATATACAGTCCTGCTACACACACAGCCCTGCTACACAGTTACATATACAGTCCTGCTACACACACAGCCCTGCTACACAGTTACATATACAGTCCTGCTACACACACAACCCTGCTACACAGTTACATATACAGTCCTGCTACACACACAGCCCTGCTACACAGTTACATATACAGTCCTGCTACACACACAGCCCTGCTACACAGTTACATATACAGTCCTGCTACACACACAGCACTGCTACACAGTTACATACACAGCCCTGCTACACAGTTACATACACAGCCCTGCTACACAGTTACATACAAAGCCCTGCTACACAGTTACAAATACAGCCCTGCTACACAGTGCAAAACACTGTTACACACAGCATCCTGCTATATACAGGAACATGTACACTGTCTGAGGTAAGATAAGGTCACCTGTTCAAACAGGAAGTTCCGTAGATTCTATACAGGACGTCCCGTAGGTTTCATACAGGAAATGTTTTATCCTAAAAATGTGGTAGATTGTGATAGATGTGTTCAGCTCCAGGGAGTCCTCATGCTGTTTCAGCAGAATCATGGTTCTTCTTGTGACCTGGCAGTCAGGAAGGGCTTCCCAGGCAGGATGTCAGAACTATGCACTTCTAATTCTTGACTTTCTGCTACTGATTCTTGATTCTCTACACGTACTACATATATGTCGCTTTGGAGAAAAGCTTCTTCCTAATGAATCAAATGTCAGATGTGATGTCAGATGTGATGTCTGTCTAGACGTCTACTTCTACTCTCCTACCAGCCGAGCCTCCCTGAGTTCTCTGATATTGTCTGATGCTCCTGAAGGTGCAGAAGATGTGGAACTGGAGGATACCTGCTGACTTCCACATGAAGCCCAGGGTCCACTTCCTGCGTTATCGTTTCCAATGCACGGACCAATCAGCACAGCAGCCTCCCAGTGAACCCGCCCCCCAGCAATAGTCCTCTGTGTCTGTGTGTTTGTTTGAACTATTTAAACTTAAATATGACACTGTAAATTCCCTTTCTACACTCTTGTTAATAACTCCCTTTCTATGTCCCTGCGGTAGAAGACGATGTGAGAAACTAGTTTCAGATGAAAGGAGTCCCAATGAAAGGATTTTCCCCCCTCCCTCTACAAACTGTTGTACAAAACTCATCTTTGTGGTTTGTTCTATTCTAAAGTACTGTATTTCCATATTTAGAGAATGTGAGAAATATGCAACTTCGGTGTCAGAATTGTACATTTCTAAATGTATGTCAGCGTAAACATTAAAAGTAACTTCTATTTTGAACATCAAACTCTTTCTTGCTCCGTCTTATTATAACTCTCCTCCGTTTAATGACAGCTACGTGTATAAAACTCCAACTCAGGATTGTTAACTCTTAGGTTTGGTTTCCCGTGTCGATTCAGCGCTTAATGAAAGACACAGGCGGTGTTTCTATTTCAAAACAGTCATGTTTATTTGAAACATACCCTTCACAAAATATTGTTCTCATGCACAGTTAGCAAATCTCAGGTTATGCCAGTCATTGGTTATGGTCAAAGTACTCAACTGTCCATTTTGGTACACGCAGACCCACCACATCCCCTGTCTGCAACTGGATCTAGACTCCACTACACACACTGGGACTAGACTCCATCCCACTGAGGGACTAGGGTTGTGGACAAGGACTAGGGTTGTGAACACTTATGGACTAGGCATATGGACAAGTGACCAGGACTTCGGATATTTACTAGGGCTATAGGACATGGACTATGGTTATGGGCTAGGGCTATGGACTAAGGATGTGGACTAGGGCTATGGACTAAGGATGTGGACTAGGGCTATGGACTAAGGATGTGGACTAGGGAAGTGGACTAGGGCGGGTGATTGAGACAGACCGAACAGAAGGACAGGGGGTGGAGACCAACCCGGATCTGTTGAAACGTTCAACGTGACCGAAGGCCCGTCTACACGACTATGATCCTTCTACTGACAAGAGGTGGAATACTCTGGCGGAAATTATTATTCCTCACAAATCAATACTCTGTATAAGTGTACGCTATTTATATTATTACAAAATAAATATTTTGATGGTCAAGAAGAACAGTGTGTCCATGAATACCTGTGAGCACTGACATACAGAGAGACCCAGTGGATCCCAGAGGACCCAGTGGATCCCAGAGAGACCCAGTGGATCCCAGAGAGGTCCAGTGGATCCCAGAGAGACCCAGTGGCTCCCAGAGAGACCCAGTGGCTCCCAGAGAGACCCAACAGATCCCAGAGAGATGTGGATCCCATAGACCCAGTGGATCCCTGCGAGAGACATGGATATGCAAACATGAACAAAATGTCAAACCCACGGTGAATCTAACATGCAACAAAAAGAATATAGAACGTCGTAAAAGAACTACTCTTTTAAAAGAAACCAATAATCCAAAACAAGCAGGACAGACACTAGGAGAGGAGAGGAATTGGACAGAGAGAGGAGAAACAAAATCACAAGGATCAATCTGGTCAATTCTGGAGTCTAAATCTGTAGTCTATCCTGACTCGGTGCTCTGTGTGAACCACGCCTTGAACTGGACACGGCCTGGGGTACTGTGGGTAAAGACTGCATCAGGCCAGTGGCATTGTGGGTAGACACTTTCAGGCCAGGGGCATTGTGGGTAAAGACTGCATCAGGCCAGGGGCATTGTGGACAGAGACTGTAGGGATTTCAACCAACTGACTGCAATTCTGCCCAAGGACTTGGGGACATTTCCCCGGTTGGACATGGCTGTATAAAACAGAGACATCCCTATATAAAAGCAGCGCGGCGAGTCTCTGGGCGACAGGATGCAGAGGAGCGTCTAGGAGAGTCCAGGCTGGGGGGGTGAGGGCGACTGGAAGTCGGAGGAGAGCAGGGAGAAGGTGGGGTCGTCGGGGTTGTAGTAGGAGTCTCCCTCCAGCTGCAGCAGGGAGGGCAGGTCCCCCACGCTGCTCTCGGGCTCCCCTGGCTCCGGCATCACCAGCGGCGAGGCCGTGTACTGCACCAGCTGCTTTCCTGCACACACACACACACACACACACACGTCGTGATGCGGTCTCCGCTCTCACAGGGTCACACAGGCGTGACTGGGCACATGTATGTGGCTGTGGCATGTTTGCGTATGTGTAGTAGAGCGTATGATATGTGTGGCCCGATGTGTGTGGGTGTGTGAGGGAGATGTGTGTGTGTGGGTGTGAAGGAAAGTGTGTAGTGTGTTTGAAGGGCAGATGTGTGTGTGGTGTGTGAAGGAAGGTGTGTGTGAACGAAGGTGTGTATGTGGGTGGTGTAGGGAAGTGTCTGGGCGCTAACCTGAGTCCTCGCTAGGCTCCCCCACCCTGGAAGGCTCAGGCGACAGCAGGTCCCGAATCTGAAACACACAAGTGGGACTGTTATACACACACAGGGCTAGGAAGCATTAGCTAGATGGCTAAATTTGCTAGATTACCATGTGTGCTAAAGGGCTAGGCAAGGTTAGCTAAAGAGCTAGGCAGGGTTACCAGGTGCGCTAAACTGCTAGGTACAGTTAGCGAGAAAGCTAGGCAGGGTTAGCAGGGCACGCTAAAGAGCTAGGTAGGGTTAGCTAGAGGATGTGGCTGGGCAGGGCTAGCTAGCTAAAGAGCCAGGTAGTGTTTGCTGGGAGGACTGACTTACACTGTCCAGGCTTGTGTCCAGGTCAAAGTCACTGTTGGGCATGGGGCTGAAAAACTGAAACACACCATCAAGAAAACATGTTACATTCATCCACTCAGAAGAAGCTTTCATTGAAATGGTCATAACTAGTACAAGAAGAACTGCAGAAAGGATCACGAGTGCAACGAGACAAACACTCAGCTAACATCCCCCCCTCACCTCGCCCCCCCAATCCCCCCACAGCACATCCAGGACAGCAGCCCACAGACTAAGTAGGTGAGACGTTACTTCAAATAGAGGGGAGGAATCGAAGTTGATGTTCTGGGCATTGAGGATGGTCTGGAGGTTCTCCAAGCCGTTGTCGATGCTGTCCAGGTGGTCGTTTAGCTCGAGCCTGCAAGACAGAGAGACCGGGATTAAACCTGGGGGAGGTTAGACCTGGGGGATTACACTAGGGAGGTTAGACCTGGGGGGAAGTTAGACCTGGGGGATTACACTAGGGAGGTTAGACCTGGGGGGAAGTTAGACCTGGGGGATTACACTAGGGAGGTTAGAGCTGGGGGGATGTTAGACCTGGGGGATTACACCAGGGAGATTACACCTGGGGGAGGTTAGACCTGGGGGATTTAACTAGGGAGGTTAGACCTGGGGGAAATCAGCCCTAGGGATTACACCAGGGAGGTTACACCTGGGGGGTATGGAGGTTTAGGATTAGAACCAACACACATCTGCCCTATTTACAAAGCACGTTTGCTATGGTTGGCATGAACCAGTGTCCCAATACAAACACTGTATTCCAAAAAGGATGAAACTACAACCAGGTAAATATCCTAACTGTTGGCTGATGAGTGTTGGGGCTTCATGGTTTACGGTAATAGTGGGGCTGTTGCTGTACGGTTGTCTTAGGTGTGGTGTGTCTATAGGGTGTGTGTTTGATACAGTGTCTAGGGTGTGGTGTGTCTATAGGGTGTGTTTGATACGGTGTCAAGGGTGTGGCGGGCCAGCTGACATGCTAACCCCAGATGATGCCTGAGCTGTGGAGACGAGGTGGAGGAGGCGCTGGGGATGAGGGAAACATCTGACACCTGGGCAGAACTGAAACATAGAAGCACAACAACTAGACAGTAGACCTAGAACTAAACAGAATAGACACTGTCTCAGCTAGAACTAGACAAAATAGACACTGTCCCAGCTAGAACTACACAGAATAGACACTGTTCCAGCTAGAACTAGACAGAAAAAAACTAGACAGAAAGCCGCATATTATCCTGCGAATGCTAAAGATAGCTGAGAATGATAACTCAAATAACTGGGTTAAACTAGTTCAAAACTCTGGTTGTAACTGGGGTTCAAGAGGCAACTTAGTTGGCCCATCCCTGAATTCACACCTGCCTGTGTCTATCTGGGTGCTATTGGACATGTGTGTGTGTGTGGTGGTTGGAGCAGGGTTAGAGGAGGCAGGACGCTCACTTGTCAATACAGGCGACACTGAGACACTTCTGATCTGTGTGGGCGGGGTTAGGGGCGGGGCCGGGCTCGCTCTCCTGCAGGATGGAGTTGATGAGGGTAGTGGGAGAAAGGGGCGTGTCTGCTGGAAGGCCCATCTGGGCAGAACATGGCTCCTCCCCCTCGGGGCTGGATGGCTCCTCCTTCACAAGCACCCGCGGGCTGCAGGAGCTGAACGCATAACAACCAGGGTTATATAGGGTTAACCAGGGGCAGGGTTAGGGTTAACACACCAGGGCTAACACACAGGTCAACAGGCTCTCAGGCTATTACTGAACAACGCCCACGCATGGATACAGAGCGTTACAAGACAAAAGAGTGACATGAATGACGCTTGTTTATTGTGTGGCGGTCATGGCACTAACCTGTCCTCCAGCCAATCGTTGTTGTCCTCCAGAGGGCTGGGCGTGGCCTGGTCAGTGATGTCAGAGATGATGGGGCCGGACTTTAGAGGAGATTCCGTCTTGAACAGGTTCACAGCGCTGAAAGGACTGCCAGGCGCCTGCACACACACCCAGACACACACACGCACATGTTATTGGCCATTATCTGACCAAACAAAAATAGATTACGCAGTATGATGTCATGCTATGCTGTGCTAAGTTTGGCTCCAGGACTCCCAGATAGAACCTCATGCTAAGCCAAGATAAACTGGGCTCCAGGACTCAGAACACTATGCTATGTTAAGCTGCCCTCCAGCACTCAGGACAATACCATGTTATGCAAAGCTATGCGCCAGGACTCATTGAGAACCCTATGCTATGCTAAGATAGGCTAGGCTCCAGGACTGAGAGAATACCATGCTATGCTAAGATAGGCTAGGCTCCAGGACTCACAGAGATGACTGGGGAGGCCTGCAGGGGCTCCAGAGAGTACTGCCGGCTGAACTTGGGTAAGGAGTGGGCGGAGCTGCTGTCGTTCAGCATCAGCGGCCTGCAGAGGGGACAGTGGTCACATGAGCACGTAAGCAGGTCCAGTCATCATAACCTACAGTCTCCAACCCCAAACCGTCCTCTCAACAACGTAGCAGGTCAAATCGTTCGACACCCTTCCCCACTGCAACTCTAGCCAAGGGGACTGTCCACACGCACGGTGCACTTCGCTTTGGATAAATGCTAAATAATAAAGATGCTAATATGTCACGTACATCTTCCTCTTCATCCCCAGCACTCTGTTGGACTGAACCAAGGTCACCAGGAACTGGATCAGCTGTGGACGGAGACGGGGTGAGACGGGTGAGACGGATGAGAGTGCGAGACAGGCTCACAGGGTGAGACACAATCATAGGATGAGAGGGTGAGACCCTGGTTACTACAATACGTATATGTGTATGTGTGTGTGTGTTTACCTTGTTAACGACTTTCTGCTGGTGGGTGTGTTTCTGCCTCAGACTGGCCACTTCCCTCCACAGGGCCTCGTTCTCACTGTGCGCACACACACACACACACACATTTTAAACATGCATAAGTGTGCGTGGCATGCGAGTTATCTGTTGTTGGTGTATGCATGTGTGTGTGTCCCGTCGCCCCTTCCCCCCCCCCTCACTGTTTCATGGCGATGATCTTGGAGTCGATGTTCTCCTGCTTGCCCCTCATGTGCTGCACGTCAGTCAGGATCTTGGACACGTCGTCCGTGCTGATCTTCAGGTCCTCCTGCTTCAGACTGGACACCTGGGAGACCACAGGGCACGTTTAGCAAGGTAGCGTACACACACACATACACGCAGGCACACGCACACACACACACACGAGCATGGATCCTGAAGGAGCAGTCTGGCCAAGCTTGTCAAAGGTTCTGGCCTAGCCAGATTATACATTCAGATTACCAGATCCTCTAGGATTTAATCCCCAGATGGTAGACCACGCTGGCTCCAGATTAGCTATGCCCGACATGATGTCCCCTCATACACAGAGAGAAGGAAGGAAGAGTCTCGACAGAAGAAAGCACAGCAACAGACAGAGAACGACGGAAGAGAGACGAAAACTGAAACAAAGGGGACAGAGAGCGAGAGACAGGAACAAACAAGAGACAGCAAAACAGAGAGAGACAGAAACAGAGAGAAACAGAGAGAGAGACAGAGAAACAGACAGAAACAGAGAGAGAGACAGAGAAACAGAGAGACAGATCAACAGAGACATAGAGAAACAGAGAGAGAGACAGAGAAACAGAGAGAGAGACAGAGAAACAGAGAGACAGAGAAACAGAGAGAGAAACAGAAAGAGAGAGAGACAGAACGAGAGAGACGAGAACAGAGAGAGACAGAGAGCAGAGTACAGAGAGACAGAGAAACAGAGAGAGACAGAGAAACAGAGAGAGAGACAGAGAAACAGAGAGAGACAGAGAGTAACAGAGAGCAGAGACAGACAGAGACCCCGACAGCGCGTCTGTCAGGCAGACTGGTCGAGAACAGTGGACCTTACGTTGGTGACTTTGCGTTTGATGTTCTCCAGCAGGTGCTCCTGTCCCCGGAGGAAGTCTGGGTGCTGGAACTCGGTGTCGTCCCTCTCCGGCTTCAGCAGGCCGCCGTGCTCGATGTGCACCACCTTCCGGAAGCCGTCTGGACAGAGAGAGAGACACGGGGGGGAGGACCTGGGGTTTAGAATCTCAACTCTTCTCTACAATTCCAACGATATGTTACGCAACCGCTTGTATTCAAAGTGACTTTAAGTACTGATAGGTGAACGGGGGGTCAGATGGCTGAGCGGTTAGGGAGTTGAGCTATTAATCAGAAAGTTGCCGGTTCGATTCCCAGCTGTGCATATGACTGGGAAGCTGGGCACATGACTGGGAAGCTGGGCACTTCACCCTACTTGCCTCGGGGAGAATGTCCCTGTACTTACTGTAAGTCGCTCTGGATGAGAGCGTCTACTAAATGACTAAATGTAAATTAATTCATCTTTGTATGTTTTATTTTGTTAGTCCTTGTTTTGTTCAAATCAAAACCAAACTAATCATACCTATTTCCTTGTTAGTTTCTGTGTAAAAAAAGAGGCCATTTTAGGCCATGTTGCCCAGTCCAACAGGAGGGGTGAGGATACAGGCGGAGGGGGGACAGGAGGGGCGAGGAGACAAGAGGGGTGAGGAGACAGGACGGGTGAGGAGACAGGACGGGTGAGGAGACAGGAGGGGGAACAGGAGGGGGAGGATACTCACACATGTTGAGCTGGCGGACGAAGCTGGCCATGTTGTTGTGTTTAAAGAACTTCGGCAGAACCTCTTTGGAGAAGCGGCCCTGATCGAACACGTGGAAACTATTTCCATTCTGGGACAACATCACAATACATTAGATTAGCAGATGATTTTATCCAAAGCAACATACAATACAAATAGAAAGTACAGCAGAAAGTCAAGAATCAGAAGTGCATCAGTTCCAACAATATTTCAGTGGTCTGAGTCAAAGAACGGTCTGAGCTTTATTTTTGTTCTGTTCTGGGAAGTGAGACAACATGCCCATCAAGCTCTGGTCAAATCTTATTTTAGAGGCCTTTTACAAATAACGTCACAGATGCCTACTGATCAGCACACAAAACCAACCTAATACCTCTACCAATAGCAGCGACGGTCTCTGCTGTGGCCAGGTCTCACTCAACGGTCGACTATCACTCTAGCTAACATTCCGATAAAGTTAGACATTACCGTCTTCTCCAGTTATCCTATGACGCATCTTGCTGCAAGATTTGGTCCTACGTAGGGAGCCCGTGAACAACTATTTCCAGTAGTTAAGCTAAAGTTGGTTCGTTGTATGTACTTCCGAGTATGTACATTTATTTAATCACACCGTGTCCCCATAATACCATGTTAACTATTTATATGTTACGCTTCTGGGAAACGTCTTTGTAACCCCCCTCAAAAATAACAGTTAGCTTCAACTCATCCCCAAAAAGCAGCTGGTTATTTGGGAACGTCTGCGATCAACAGTCAAACAGCTGCTTCAAAAGACTCAAACATACTTTCTTGTCCACTAGCTTGTGGGGGTTGGATACCTTGGCACTCCCAAGTCCCTCAATCCGTTAACGCAGACTAAATACAATAGAGCTGGCTGTCTAGTTACTACTATTAGCCTAGCTAACTTGCGAACCAGTTCGGCTAACGTGTGTCCTTAAGCTTAACAACGATCTAGCTAGAGCTAATCAGGGGAACTAGACTAACTAGTTATATCATATCGTTAGCTAAACTAATAGCTGGAAGTGTAACCTCACTATCTCACGCTAACATTAAACTGTATGCTACAAAATGTTGGATAGTATTGATCAATGCCAGCTTTTTTGGTCAAGCTAGCTAACCTCGTAGCTTTGCCAGTACGCTCTCAGTCGTAGTAACTTACAGGGCTCCAGCAGATGAGTGGATCGGCGTCCGGATCTTCAACTAAAGTCCATAGTTTGGTGAGAAAAGCTGGTACGTTACTGCCGCTGATTATAACACCGCCCGACCCGCCACCGTGGAACTCCATCACAACACAGAGTCCAAATGAAATATGAAAAGTGCTTGCTAAGTTTACAGCTAGCTAACGAGCTAGGAGACTCCAAAAATAGCCACCAACACAAGGGGGAGCGCTCGAAAGAATAACAAAGCCTAAACGAGCGTAATATTATTGATGACAGCGCAGTTTACGATGTAACTACGAAAAAGACGGTTACAGAGTTACCAAATATTCAAAACTGTAGCGTTTTGTATGGGAGTGGGACCTTGTATGATCGATAACTATAAGAGATGGAAATGTCCATCCAATCTACATGTCCCCCAAGTACGAACTGCGTAAATAATGCCCACTGCACAGGCGCATAGTAGTTGTCGCATGTGTGTGACATCATCAACAAAAACGTGTCAGATACATACATGATACATACAGTTCACATAGGCTACATGAATTTCATCAAATGTAAAACATATATATATGTATAATACAAAATTGAACATTAAGCTAGAATTTATATTTGCATCAAACGCCCGTCCCACAGAGCACACCTTAAATCTCACGTGTGCAGCCCGCTGGTCCCATCCACGTGTAGCCAAAACGAGCATACCCTTATGATCTACACTCTCAACTTCGACCCTTGACTCCACAAACCCCACATGGACCGCTGTTGATGTCCGCAGCATGCCGACACTGAAGCTCGAGTACAACACAGACAGTAGTAACATGAGCAAGGCTAAAGAAAAGAGTGTGAAGAAAAGGAGCGCAGAAGAAGAGGATGACAAGGTACAGCACAATGCCGTTTTAGATATGATGTTAACCGGTTAGCTGAAACCGAGTGGCCAGCTTATACCACTGTGCTAGCTTGCTACTAGCTATCAAGAACGCGTGGCCGGAGTGAGATTTGAATCTTTCGTGGCGAGTTAGCATCCCAGTTCAGTCTTCTATAAAGGTAGCGTGTGTTTGATGTAGTGAGTATCTGTAGGTACCGGTGGCAGCGGTTGTCTGTTTTTATGAGCAAAAAGCATCCACGGAGAACTAAGTACGATTCTAACCAAAGCTACAAAATGTAACTCAGGAGTTCTCACCCTCCAACACTCAAAATCATTAAACCGATTTAGTAGATGCTTTTCCACTCTTCATTTGTTACATTGTATTCCTTTTATGCCATTGGAAGCATTTACAATCTTGACAGCATTTATACTTGTCAAGTCATTTATCTCAAAAGCTTACTTAACATGAATAGTAGCCTGGCTGAAGACTGGGAAAGAGACATTTAACATGACCAGTCTAAAACTGACCTCCAGCAAAGGCATCAACTTTAAAATAATGAATTTATTGCCCCTTAATCAAATCATAACAGAAATGATACGTTTTACAGAACAATCTTAACTGGCTCATAGCTGGCATTGGCTTGGGAGTAATTTTATGGAGACAAAATGCTTGTTTTAATGCACAGTTTAGCGTTAATAGTCCCGGTTGGCTGGTCGATGTAATCGTTGGATTATTTACAAATTAAACACATGAACTAAAAATGTAAGCCCAGTGTGACATTGTTTACCATGACAATCTTCTCCAGACACAGATAGAACATGCATGTCACCATCCATGTCATCCTGGGCTGAAGTATAATAGTTCATTTGGAAATGGAAAGAACCCCTGTTACAGTCCCAATCTGTTGGCACATTTGAATGATACAGCACTATTTGATCATTTATACCCAATTATTTTGTGGACCCACTGGCTACGGGTTGCAGACGAGAGCCCACTTTGAGAACCACTGATCAAACGAACACACCATTTGAATGATGATAAAGACTAGAGATCTGTAGCTGACGAGTGTCACACGTTGCAGACTAGCCTCATGTTTTCTACGTGTCCTCACTCCTCCTCCCAGCTTCCCTTGTTCAGCGTGGACCTGACCCTGGAGAAGGAGGGCGAGGAGGATGCTTCTGACAGCGAGGAGAGCCTGTTCTCGGGGCTGGAGGACTCAGGGAGCGACAGTGACGACGATGACGAGGGAGAGGGTTCGGGGGAAGACCTGGCTGTCATCGACGGACCCCTGGGGATCAGCAGCGGAGCCGAGACCCCGGAAAAGGAAGACGTTCAGGTAGCCATCGGTCGACTGGTGTGTCTCGTAACGGCGTGACTGGTTTCTCTCCCAGAATCTGCATCTCTGTTGTGTTTTTAAATGCCGTTTGTAACACACTGTCTCACTGTCAGCTCTGTGCGTTGTACACATGCCAACTAGTTAATCGGAGTGAGCACGGCTGCAAGTAAACGGGAATATTAGGGTGATATTTATTTTCTTTTTCCATGGAAACAGATGAGCAGGAATGTTGTTTGTATGTTCCAGAATAAGGGCAAAAATCGTAATAATTTGTGCAAGTAAACATAGTCATAGTAGTATATCTGCAACAGTGTGACTGGTCGATTTGTAACAGTTAGTCTCTTTCTGTAACAGTGTGACTAGTTCAGATCACTGCGAAAGCGGTGTTATTTTTCCTGACCACTGGGGGGAGCTGTAACCCAGCCGTGTCTTTCACAGTTTGACAGGGCAGAACTCAAACTGTTGTAGAGCAAGTCTTCAAACCCTGGAAGAGGACAGAGTTTTCACAAAGGTGTTAATTATGTGTTATTGTCTACTAGAGTCTGGAGAGACTGGAGAAAGTGTGGTGGTGAATCGTTATATCATCGGGGATCTCTCCTTGTGACAAGCTGTAAAACATTTACAGCCTTCATCATCCTCTTAAACGGAGTGTTCTGTGCCCTGCAGGAAGACAGTTCTTTATTGAAGAAGATGAGAAAGAAGGTGAAGAAAGTATCTGGTGAAAGTGGAGAAGAGGAGAAGGGGACGGAAGTGAGAGGACTGAGTACCCTGCTGAGGGACGAGTACGAACAGGACACCTCGGATGAGGAGGTAGGAAACAGCCACACAATCACTGTCACAGCCACACAGTTACACACCCCCACAGTCACACAGCCACACAGTCACACACCCCCACAGTCACACAGCCACACAGTCATACAGCCACACAGCCACACAGTCAAACACCCCCACAGTCACACAGTCACACCCCCCCACAGTCACACAGCCACACAGTCTCACACCCCCACAGTCACACACCCCCCACAGTCACACACCCCCACAGTCACACACCCCCACAGTCACACACCCCCACAGTCACACAGTCCCCACAGTCACACAGTCACACAGCCACACACCCCCACAGTCACACAGCCACACAGTCATACAGCCACACAGTCACACACCCCCACAGTTACACAGCCACACAGTCATACAGCCACACAGTCACACACCCCCACAGTCACACAGTCACACCCCCCCACAGTCACACAGCCACACAGTCACACACCCCCACAGTCACACAGCCACACAGTCATACAGCCACACAGTCACACACACCCCCCACAGTCACACAGTCACACACCCCCACAGTCACACAGCCACACAGTCACACACCCCCACAGTCACACACCCCCACAGTCACACCCCCACAGCCACACAGTCTCACACCCCCACAGTCTCACACCCCCACAGTCACACACCCCCACAGTCACACCCCCACAGCCACACAGTCTCACACCCCCACAGTCTCACACCCCCACACCCCACAGTCTCACACCCCCACAGTCTCACACCCCCACAGTCTCACACCCCCACAGTCTCACACCCCACACAGTCTCACACCCCACACAGTCACACCCACACCCACACACAGACCTACTTAAGTTGATATTGGGGACATGCGAACAAAACCCTCACTTTAGGGACAGGTCTTTCTGAATGATTTAGAGCTGTGGTTCCCAACCCTGGTCCTCAGGGATACTCTGTCCTGCATGTTTTAGAGGTTTCCCTGCTCCAACACACCTGCTTCAAATGATTGGGTCGTTATCCAACTTAGCAGAAGCCTGATAACGAGCATTTATTGGAGCTGTGATTTTTCCATCTCTTCTGCTTTGGTCTGTTTTGACAGCAGCAAAATAGACATGAAAGAAAGTTGCAGATGGAATATGTTTTTTTTTGAAACACAGAAAGGCACAATGTTGTCACACAAACTACAGAATCTCCAAACAAAGGCATAAAACAGAAACTAATCGCAACAAAAATAGGACAAATACAAAACAAAACAACTGGGCTTTCTCAAATTAGGTTGTAGTTTTCCAAATAAGAAATCAATTCATGGGCTTTCTGCTACAGTTTCAAAGATGAACTCAGAAGTTTGACCTCATTTTCCCAATGGTTAACTGGGATATGTCTGCACTGAGGGGTTCTCAGTGACACCGGCAGCTTCAAATACCTGTTCCCTACTCAGCAGTGGCATTTTTATAGTTGCCTTTTTAATACCATTCATTTATCTCACAGAAAATGTCCATAATTCTCCTTGATCTGACCAAATTCGTCTGTGCTCTGAATCACTCCCAAATGTTTTGACAGTTCGATGATCTCTAGTCAGTTTTCACAAAAACGGCACTGCACCATTTAATGCTTTTCATTTTAAGATCTTTCTTCCTCCCCATATTGCATGAGAACTGTGACTTGCATAATTATGTGGAACAACCTCTTCAAAGTAGGTTTCCATTTCATAACTAGTCACCTGGCAAACTAATTGACAAGCCTGTCTGAGATTGAGAATGATACCAGTCATCTGAAAAGATATGAGGAATAAAACAAATAGTTTCTTTGAAAACCTTAAACCTAAATGTTTATTATATGATCGAAACCCTACTGATATGTCACTTGAATAATAATGAGTATCACAGTGTATGAGACAGTCCTGCCGTTTGTTGTACATCCAGGATCCATGTTCTAATGGCCGCAGGCACAGATGCTGAGGCATGTCCACCTCCCATGTGATCTGATCTTGTCTTCTGCACGTTCTGATGATTTGATCGCCGTCTTCGTGATGGAGTCGTACTTTCTGTCACAGCTCTGACATGTAGAAAGAGGTGTTTTGTCTTTCTATTTGCATGGAAGAGGATCGCTTCTGTCCCCATTTACCAGATAGCGTTGCATCTCTTCTTTGTGGTGGTATGACATGACTCATTCTACTGTGTGGACTTCTCCCACTGGGTGGCACATAGTTCTCTACTGTCTGGACTGGAGGAACTCCCAGTGGACCTATCAGTATTCCATCAGGGTTGTGTATGTACATTATTCTCAATACATCAGCAGTACTTTGGCAGCTAAAACTAACTAATTGAATTATTGGTAGGGTTAGGCACCAGCTGTAACGTTTAATACTCTGCAGCATGCAAGATTATCTTGAGTCTTTCATAATGTTCTTTTCCTCTTCATCTGTGCTGGAGTTGAGGACAGTTCTTGGCTTCATACACCTTGGCGGCACAACATGTTTTCATCAGGAAGTCACTGGAATCAAAAAGCTCTTCAGACCAATCAGGACTCTCCCACTTCATCTAAGACAAAATCATTTATTTTAAAATGTAAGATGCAAATTATGCCCATATTCTGAAAATAAATTATATTCTAAGTACAACTAATAAACATGCGCTTTAGGCATGTTTTGAGAATTAATTATGGGATATTATTAAAAAAGAAAGAAAGGTTTAAGTATTACTGCAATTCCCTGCATTTCCATCTTAAACTCTGTTAAGGCTGTGGACAAACTTCATAGTTGTGTGTTCACCAACAGACATGCTCCATAACATCGCTATGATATCTATGATTTCTTTGTACGACTCATTTTAAATTGTCAGGAAGTACTACTTTGCCATCATGCTTCAACAGATGGCCTACGAAGGAATTCTTGTTCCTTCAAAGGCCTATTTGCCCTCCACAAAGTGAACATGACTCCCCCTGGTGGCAACACACCTAAAAAAACACACACAATCAAAGGAGCATGTGTTTTATGCAAATTGTTTTTGTACCCTTTTCACTCACATGAGACGTCACCGCTCCTAGGACCAGACAGACAAATATCTTAGCATCTTAAATGGGGAGGAGCACAGCAATAGGCCTGTGCGTCCTTGGTCATCTTTTAACCCTATCTAAACCATAACCCCTAACCCTGCCCCTGACACCACCCTAACCCGGCCCCCCTGTCTAACATGGTACTGACTACTCCGAAGGGCGGCCATGATGGAAACGTTTCTTGTATTCCCGCTCTTGGTTGGGACGGTTTTTCTTATCGTGTTCTCTTATCGGTCAGACTAACTGGCCTACTGGCGAGCGTATCGACAGTTTCTTCCTCATCATCTGAACCGAACAATGACTGGCCTTTTCCTTGTCGGTCGCGGGACGCGGCCATCATCACGCTGTTCATGAGCCACGGAGGGAGCACATTGGGGGTTCGTTCACGCGACCGAACGTCGCCTGTTCCTTATGTGCTTTCCTGGAGGTCTGAATCGAACGCGTCGAAGCGACGATATCGGACATCCCCATCGAGCTCGTTTCTTATCGCAGTGGAACGAGTGTCTTATCGCGGCACGCGCCGCCGTCGTTGGTTCGCCCGGTCCTAACCCTGACTTGGAGACGTCACCCTAGTCCTGAACCCGACCATATCCCAGACACCAGGCCCCCCCCGCCCCCTCTAGCCCCCACTCCCCACCCCAGTTACACCCACCCACCACCATACTAACCTTATCCTGAGATTCCAGCCTGCAGACAGGAAGGTCCCGTTCCCTGCAATAGGTTTAACATGTGCTCTTTAGTAGAATGAAGAGGGGGGGGGAGGAGTAGAGGACATGGGGGAGTAATGGAGAAGGGATAGGAGAGGGGGGGATTAGGGGAGGAAGGGAAGAAGGGGGAGGGGGGGAAAAGCAAAGCTGGCGCCAGCTTCCTGTCTGAAAGCTGCTACTGCACTCAAGGACTCCACACAAGTGCTCTACAGTGTGTGTGTGTGTGTGTGTGTGGGTAGTAACGGTGTGTGTCAGGGTTGTAGATGTGAGGGGGTAGTGTGTGTGTGTGTGTGTGTGTGTGTAGGAATGGACAAGTGAGTGTGTAGGGAAACAGTATGTCTGTCCAAATCCAACCTGAGTCCAGGAGTTACCGAGCATAAGACAGTGAATATACGTTTATCATACAAGTACTGCCTGCTTATGAACATGATAAGCTATGATGCTGTAGAAACTCAGTCAAGTTTCATTAAAAAGTAATTGAGAGTGGGTGTAGTAGAGTCCTGGGGTGTGTGGTAGAGTCCTGGGGGGTGTGGTATACTCCTGGTGGGGGGGGTGGTAGGGTCCTGGGGGGTGTGGTAGAGTCCTGGGGGGTGTGGTAGAGTCCTGGGAGGTGTGGTAGGGTCCTGGGGGTGTGGTAGAGTCCTGGGGGTGTGGTAGAGTCCTGGGGGGTGTGGTAGGGTCCTGGGGGGTGTGGTAGAGTCCTGGGGGTGTGGTAGGGTCCTGGGGGCTGTGGTAGGGTCCTGGGGGTGTGGTAGAGTCCTGGGGTGTGGTAGTGTCCTGGGTTGTGGTAGAGTCCTGGGGGTGTGGTAGAGTCCTGGGGGGTGTGGTAGAGTCCTGGGGGGTGTGGTAGGGTCCTGGGGGGTGTGGTAGGGTCCTGGGGGGTGTGGTAGAGTCCTGGGGGGTGTGGTAGAGTCCTGGGGGGTGTGGTAGAGTCCTGGGGGGTGTGGTAGAGTCCTGGGGGGTGTGGTAGAGTCCTGGGGGTGTGGTAGAGTCCTGGGGGGTGTGGTAGAGTCCTGGGGGGTGTGGTAGAGTCCTGGGGGGTGTGGTAGAGTCCTGGGGGTGTGGTAGGGTCCTGGGGTGTGGTAGGGTCCTGGGGGGTTTGGTAGAGTCCTGGGGGGCTGTGGTAGGGTCCTGGGGGGTGGTAGAGTCCTGGGGGTGTGGTAGGGTCCTGGGGTGTGGTAGGGTCCTGGGGGCTGTGGTAGGGTCCTGGGGGGTGTGGTAGAGTCCTGTCCAGACTCATCCCGTCTTTCTCCCGCTCTCCTCATCCCCATGTCCTCCTGGTCTAGCAATTAACTCCTCAGAGCAGTGTTTCTGTCTTTGTTCTGAAAAAGAAGAAACACACATTCAGACTGTGTAATAAATAGCTAGTCAGTAGATGTACTGAACACACAGCCCCTATAAAACACTCTTAGTTGTCTGTTTCACTGAGATTTGGGGAATTATCACTTTATAATCAACAGTGGCAGGAAAACTGTATTTCAAACGACGATGGTTAAACTTTCCTATGAATTGATCTATTTTGGTCCGTTACAACATCACCCGCAAATTGTCGAATACTTCAACAATCACAGATTGAAGCAATGATGGTTGTCAATAGGAACATTTGTCCCTCTCGCCCAACCTTAGTGGGTCATTTGATGATAGGATCCATGAATATATGGGAGTACAAGAGGTGATTCTGTTCTGATATCTTCTGCGTGTGTGGAGGAAACTGAGTCCATCAGAACCATACCTCCTCCCTTGGGCATTCACACACCCAATTAGTAATCCTTTCGGGTCACCCCTGTTCCAGTGCACACATGTGCACACATCGCACAGGTGTGTGTGTGTGTGTGCTTTGTGCCTGTGTGCAATGTGTGCCGGTATGTGTTATGCAATCCCCCCCTGCCATCTTGCACTAGTTTGTCCTCACCTGCTAGAGACATTACTCTCCAGCTCCATTGCACACTCTCTCTGTCTTTTTCTCTCTCTCTGTCTCTCTGTCTCTCTCTGTCTCTGTCTCTGTCTCTGTCTCTCTCTGTCTCTTTGCCGGAATATTGTGCCGTTATGCCACCTAGCAGTTCTGTGTAACAGGCACCGACATAGAATGAAGGATCATTGTTGTACTGGCAGGCAGCGGAAGTAGTCACTGTTTGAAAGGTCAGCATGGTGACAGAAAAGACACATGGTTGATTCACTGTTCCTCAGACTGTGACACGTAATAATGATCTGGTGTCCTAAGTCCCTCGCCCAGAAATATGCTTAGTTTCTCACCATCATCAATCTCTAGTCACTAGTGTAGTTTGTACTTCTTTGTTCTGTCTCTCACTGCACTGAGACATGTAGGTACACACACACAAACATGTATTATCCATGTCCTGTCACTGTGCTGCTTGAAGTCATGGTCATGCTCAGCATTGAAGTCACTGTAAGGCTAAACTGTGTAGTCATGGTAATGCTCTACACAGTGTAGTCATGGTATTTTGTGTATTCATGGTAATGATCTACTTACTTACTTAACATGGGAATGTTGTGATAGTAACATAGTTCTGGTAATGGCCTAGAGTGTAGAGAGATGTATTCTAGAGTTGGGAACAGGTAACATTGCCCATGGTAATATGGTGTAATACCGTAGGGGCTCTGTAGTCTAGTGTTGGCTGTAGTGCAGGGTTTCTCTGAGCTGCTGTACTGATACACTACTGATGTGATGTCTGCAGGGGCCAGTCACTGGGCTGTCTTTCAGCCAGACAGCAGGCCCACTCAGAGCCCTGGGCTGGATGGATAGCTGGCCTGCAAACTGGCTGACTGGTTGGTTGGTTGGCTGGCTGGCTAGAAAACTGTCAGGTTGACTGGTTAGCTGATTGGCTGGCTGGCTTGGTGACTTGTTGGTTAAGTGCAGTTAGTCACAGTGGTTTGGGGTGAGTGTGTGTTTGGACGTGCAATGATTTAATTAAGCAGAAATGTTCCAAAGTCACGTTGCTTTGGGCATATGGTATATTTCACTGCTCAGTTTCTCCCCCTCTCTCCCCCCCTTTTTCTTCTCACCTCTCTTTCCCCCTTTCTCTCATCCACCCTCCTCTCTCCCCCAGCCTCCCTCTCTCTTCTCTCCTCCCCTCCTCCTCCCTCTCTCTTTCTCTCTCCCCTCCTCCCTCTCTCTTTCTCCCCCTCCTCTTTCTCTATCTCCATCTCTCTCCTCTCTCTATCTCTCTATATCTCTCTCTCTCTTCACTCTCTCCCCTCGTGTGAGTAGGAGGGGGAGTGTGTGGACTCACCCCTCTCCTCTGGTTGCTGAGACAGAAGGTGCAGATCTGTTTGGGCTGGGCGTTCTCGTTGTCACGGTTACGGCTGGGGGAGGCGTAGTGATGGTAATGGGGGGCGGGGCTTCCTCCCTGGCAGGGCTGTCCTTCCGCAGGCCCCTCCCCCAGTAGCAGCACGTTGCCAAGGTGACTGATGTAGCTGGAGGCCAATCGCAGCGTCTCGATCTTGGAGAGCTTCCTGTTCCGGGGCTCCGTGGGGATGAGCGTGCGGAGGGCGGAGAACGCCGTGTTCACGCTGTTGGTGCGGTCGCGCTCCCGCGCGTTCGCCGTGTTCTTGGGGGGCGGGGCCTGAGGGTCCGGGGGCGGGGCCTCCCGGCCAGGCTTGCGGAGGTGGTAGGCGGCGCCGTGCATGGCGATGCACCCCTCCCCCTCGCTACTCTCCCCTGACGACGGCAGCGACAGCTCAGAGTACAGCAGGCTTCCGGCCGCGGGGCGCACCATTGCAAATGACATCGCCTGACCACGCGGGGGTCAGGGGTCAACGTCACAGAGTCAGGGGGTCAGGACAGTAAGAGGGATCCTCTGGTCACCTGTTCATGCTAGGTAGTTAGGGGTCGGGGTTGAAAGGTCAGGGTCGAAGGCAGGACTGGAGAGGGATCGGCTGTTGACCACACACACACACACACACACACGAGACGATTGGCTTAATAAGAGCTGTCCAGTGTTGTGGAGGTCCAATCTGCTAGGACCAGATCCAGTACCAGTGTTCCAAGTCCAGTACCACTCTGCTAGATCCAGTACCAGTGTTCCAAGTCCAGTACCACTCGGCTAGATCCAGTACCAGCGAGCTAGGTCCAGTACCAGTGAGCTAGGTCCAGGCCAGGTCCAGTACCAATCTGGTATCTTCTGCCGAGGCTTCACTTCTCCTTTCCTTTTCTCTTTCCACGTCTGTTTCTCTGTTTAGCTTCTCATGTGTCTCTTGTGATGTCTCTCTCTTTCTCTCTTTCTTTCTTTCTCTCTCTGTCTGTCAGTATATTTTGATCTCTCTCTCCCTCCCAGTCTCCAGATCCATGTGAGGTGTCTGAGTTTCCGTATGCCTCTTTTATAGCTGGGGGAGTGTCCTCGCCCCCGGCTCCTCCTCTTCCTCCTCCCTCTACACACACAGTTCCTCAGCTCTTCCCCCCCTCCTCTCTGCCCTTCTCCACTTCCTCCTCTTCCTCCTTCCCTGTCCCCCTCTTCCTCCTCCCTGTCCTCCTCTTCCTCCTCCTCCTGGCCCTCCTCCTCTACACAGTTCTCTTGCTGGCACCGAAGAAGGAAACCCTCATGCCATCTATACTGCAGTAGGATTAGGGTTAGTGTTGTCGTCTGTCTGGATCTGTTTTGATGTGTAGACCCCGTCTCCTTCTCCTTCTCTCCTCTTCTCTCCTGCTTTTCCCTCTCGACTCCTTGTCCCCTCCTGTCTCCTCCCCTCCCCCGCCGAATGCATACAGTAGCCATCTGGAGGATGAGTTAGCTGCTACAGTGGTGTTTTCATTCCAGACGAGGGCCTTCTACTTGAGTTGCTTTCTGGGTTCATCAGTGTGCTTGTGCTGGGTCAGGGTTACAGACTGGGTCTGTGTCTGTCAGGCTGCAGCAGGGTTACAGACTGGGTCTGTGTCCTGTCAGGCTGCAGCAGGGTTACAGACTGGGTCTGTGTCTGTCAGGCTGCAGCAGGGTTACAGACTGGGTCTGTGTCTGTCAGGCTGCAGCAGGGTTACAGACTGGGTCTGTGTCTGTCAGGCTGCAGCAGGGTTACAGACTGGGTCCTGTCTGTCAGGCTGCAGCAGGGTTACAGACTGGGTCTGTGTCTGTCAGGCTGCAGCAGGGTTACAGACTGGGTCTGTGTCTGTCAGGCTGCAGCAGGGTTACAGACTGGGTCTGTGTCTGTCAGGCTGCAGCAGAGTTACAGACTGGGTCTGTGTCCTGTCTGTCAGGCTGCAGCAGGGTTACAGACTGGGTCTGTGTCCTGTCTGTCAAGCTGCAGCAGGAATGAGGGGGCAGGAACACAGACATACAGTCTGTCATCTGCCTGTAGCTTCAGGTCTGGGTCTTGGGTCTGTCTGGATCTGAGGCTGAGACTCACGTGTGAGTCTGGGACTGGAGTCTGGGTTGTGACGGGGTTAGGTGAGGGTCTGGGTTGTGACGGGGTGAGGGTCTGGGTTGTGACGGGGTGAGGGTCTGGGTTGTGACGGGGTGAGGGTCTGGGTTGTGACGGGGTGAGGGTCTGGGTTGTGACGGGGTGAGGGTCTGGGTTGTGACGGGGTGAGGGTCTGGGTTGTGACGGGGTGAGGGTCTGGGATGTGACGGGGTGAGGGTCTGGGATGTGACGGGGTGAGGGTCTGGGTTGTGACGGGGTGAGGGTCTGGGATGTGACGGGGTGAGGGTCTGGGATGTGACGGGGTGAGGGTCTGGGATGTGACGGGGTGAGGGTCTGGGTTGTGACGGGGTGAGGGTCTGGGTTGTGAGTTGTGACATGTTTCTGTGCTCCTCAGGACATCAGAAACACAGTGGGGAACATTCCTATGGAGTGGTACCAGGACTATCCTCACATTGGCTATGACCTGGACGGCAGGAAGATCTTTAAGCCAATCAGAAACAAGGATGAACTGGACGAATTCCTGGAGAAGATGGACAACCCTGACTACTGGTGAGGGCTGGTGACTGGAGAGAGTTGTGATGATGATTATGGTGATGATGATAATAGTATATGTTATGATAATAGTATAGGTGGTCATGGTAAAGGCTACTGTAATGGTTACCATAACCCACCGTGCTCTCCCCCCCCCTCCCCCCCCCCAGGCGAACAGTGAATGACAAGATGACAGGAAGTGATGTCAAGCTGTCGGACGAGCAGATAGAGCTGGTGCACCGGCTGCAGAAGGGCCACTTCGGAGACGTCAACTTCAACGAGTATGAGGTAACCACGGCGACCGTCACATCCTGATCACATGGCCAGAGGACCATGTTGACGTTTGACTGATATATACGTTATCTCTCTCTTCCCCTCTCCCTCACCACTCCCCCCCCTCCTCTCTCTCTTCAGCCGTCTGTGGACTTCTTCTCTGGCGAGGTGATGATCCACCCGGTCACCAACAGGCCTCAGGACAAGCGCAGCTTCATCCCCTCCCTCATTGAGAAGGAGAAGGTGAGACGCACCCTCACACACACACACCCTCACACCCACACACCCTCACACCCTCACACCCTCACACACACACGTACACTCACAGGATGTTGTGTGTGAGGTGTCGCCCCTGTACTTACCCAGTGTGCTGTGTGCAGGTGTCTAAGATGGTGCACGCTATAAAGATGGGCTGGATCAAGCCCCGCCAGCCCAAGATCACGACCCCGGTGTACTACGACCTCTGGGCCACCACTGACCCCAACGCCATCCTGGGGCGGCACAAGATGCACGTCCCCGCCCCCAAGCTGCGCCTGCCGGGTCACGAGGAGTCCTACAACCCCCCCCCTGAGTACCTGCTGTCAGAGGAGGAGGTAAACACACACGCACACCAAGGATATTATTGTAAACAAAATATTCTAACCAAAGCTCTGTGGAAAAACGGCATCCACAGTATAAACAATATCCAGTGTCATGTGATAAGTTTTTGTTTGTGAAAAGCCTCGAAACGAAAGACCATCACAACCCTAACTCGTTTTTTGTGACGCAGTACAGACCTGCATAGTTCCACTGCTTTAACAGGTCTAATAGCTTTGTGCTGCAGTACACCTCACGTGTGCCGTCGTAGAGTTGTGACGATCATCTGATTTCCTTTCTTCTGCGTGCCTGAAAACAAACTGTAACCGAGTTGTGATGTTGTGCGTCGCAGCGCCTCGCCTGGGAGCAGCAGGACCCAGAGGACAGGAAGCTGGAGCTCCTGCCCCAGAAGTTCTCCTGCCTCCGGGCCGTGCCTTTCTTCCCCCGCTTCATCCAGCAGCGCTTCGAACGCTGCCTCGACCTCTACCTCTGCCCCCGCCAGCGCAAGATGAGGGTGAGACTCTCACACACACACACACACAACCACAGTCATACACACACACACGCACTCTCATAAACACACACACATGTATGATCGCCAGTAGTTCCCTCAGGATGCTTATGTAGCTGTGTGTACGCGTGTGTGATCTCCCTCCCCTCAGGTGAGCGTCAATCCAGAGGACCTGATCCCCAAGCTTCCCAAACCCAAAGACCTGCAGCCCTTCCCCACCACACAGTCCCTGGTAGGTACCCTGCCCCGCACACCCACGCACACATTTGTACACACACAATCGTACACACACACACTTACCAGTTGTGCTGTGTTCCCAGGTGTATCGAGGTCACACCAGTCTGGTGCGTTCCATAAGTGTGTCTCCTTCTGGACAGTGGCTGGTCTCTGGTGAGTACAAGCCTATGTTGCTAGTCCCAGCCTAGCCTGTATTTAGATTGGAACTAGCCTAGCCTGTATGTGCACTGTGAATTAGCCTAGCCTGTATGTGCACTGTGAATTAGCCTAGCCTGTATGTGCACTGTGAATTAGCCTAGCCTGTATGTGCACTGTGAATTAGCCTAGCCTGTATGTGCACTGTGAACTAGCCTAGCCTGTATGTGCACTGTAAATTAGCCTAGCCTGTTTGTACACTGTGAACTAGCCTAGCCTGTATGTGCACTGTATATTAGCCTAGCCTGTATGTGGGCTGTAAACTAGCCTAGCCTGTATGTGCACTGTAAATTAGCCTAGCCTGTTTGTACACTGTGAACTAGCATAGCCTGTATGTGTACCTCAGCTCTCCCTGCTAAGCCTCTGTCACATTCCCCGCTAATGATGTGGCCACACTGGGTCACCATGGCATCCCCGACCCTGCCCATCTCCCTATGAACTCCGGAATATGTGGTTCTCATGTTTGTGTGTGTGCTCAGCTGTGGTTCAGTCAGTGTGCCAGTGGTCGCCAGGCTTGGTCTGTCATCTTTTAGCAGTTCACTTCCTGTGCTTCAGCCTGGTATGTCTGACTGCTGTCAACAGGTTGCCACCTGGGGGCGAGTACTGACTAGAGTATACCCGAGTACATACCAGAGTAGTGACCAGAGTATAGCAGAGTAGTGACCAGAGTATAGCAGAGTAGTGACCAGAGTATAGCAGAGTTGTGACCAGAGTATAGCAGAGTTGTGACCAGAGTATAGCAGAGTTGTGACCAGAGTATAGCAGAGTTGTGACCAGAGTATAGCAGAGTTGTGACCAGAGTATAGCAGAGTTGTGACCAGAGTATAGCAGAGTTGTGACCAGAGTATAGCAGAGTAGTGACCAGAGTATAGCAGAGGAGTGACCAGCAGTCCCAGGGTTAAGAGCAGAGGGCCATAACCCCAGTATGCTAAATCTGTTTGCTGCAGCAGCAGCCAGTGCTGTAGTTAAAAAGTGATCATGGTTTCCGAGTTATTCCGCTCCACCCTGGCGTGACCCTCGCTCGCCCGCTGCCTCTGCTGTGCAGGTAAACACACACAGGGTGCTAGTACGTACGGACGGCAGAGGAGTACAGACATGAAGCATACTAGACTAGGGACGAGCGTACTACACTAGAGTACGTAAAGCGAGATCCTGTTTTTTACCACCGTTTTGCTCCAGACCGAACCCACTGAATAGTTTGACGTCGCATTTCAGTTCTGCCTTTTGTTATTTCCGCATTGTACTAAAGTGTAGTTTGGATGGTGTTGTTGCACTGTATTTGAGATATTGTTGTTGCACTTTTGCCTGGGAGATGAGATGTAGTTACTTTTCACTGTCCCTGGGCAATACAGACCGTTCCTTGACTCCCGAAATACTGTTAGAACTGCACTTCTGATCATTTCTTTTCTATAAGCACTTTTTGTACGTCTGCTAAATGAATCAATGTAATTCAAGTGTACTAGTTCAGTTGAGGTGTACTGTTAGAGGTGTAGCAGGGTGACAGCGTGTAAAAGATGACTTCTGACCCCACCAGGCTCGGACGACGGCTCGCTGCGCTTCTGGGAGGTTGCCACGGCGCGCTGCATGAAGACTCTGGAGGTGGGCGGAGCTGTGAAGGCCGTGGCCTGGAACCCGAACCCCGCAATCTGTCTGGTGGCCGTCTGCTTGTAAGATACCTTCTCTTCTCTCCTCCTCCTGCTTTTTTACTCTCCTCTCCTCCTCGACCCCTCTCCTCTCTAACCGTCCTCTCTCCTGCTCCCGGTCCCCCTCCCCCACAACCTGGTCCCCGTCCCCAGTGAGTGCTCCGTGCTCGTGGTGAGCCCTGGCCTGGCTGACCGGCTGGTGGTGTCGGCCAGCGAGCAGCTGCTGTCCTCCTACGAGGCTCCAGAGGAGGAGAAGGAGCAGGCAGTGGTCTGGAGCTCCTCCCAGGGTCCCGACTACGAGAAAGGCATCCGACTCACCCTCGCTCACCCTAAGGTACTGTCCTCACCCCCCCTCCCTCACAGAGGCTGGCTATTCCCAGTTTGAAGCCGTCAGCGCTCTGGTGCCCAGTGGAGGGTTTGTCTTTCCTGCAGCTGACGGAAACTTCCAGAAATAGGCAAGCTAGAGAAGTTTCTCTGCTTTCGCCAGATAAAGCTGGAGGAAAAACCTCCTGACTTGCGTAGAGATGGATCTGGGTTAGCATTAGCATATCAATCACTAGAGATGGATCTGGGTTAGCATTAGCATACCAAACCCCAGCAATGGATATGGGTTTGCATTAGCACATAAGGTGTTTTGTGGGTTATAGATGGTTAATTTAACCATCTCCCCCCCCCCACACACACACACCTCCTCAGGCGGTGCGTCAGGTGACCTGGCATGCTAAGGGGGACTATCTGGCCAGCGTGATGCCGGACAACAGCAGCAACCTGCAGGTGCTCATCCACCAGATCAGCAAGCGCCGCACGCAGAACCCCTTCCGCAAGAGCAAGGGCCTGGTGCAGTGCGTATCCTTCCACCCACTGAGGCCGTACTTCTTCGTGGCGACACAGCGATACGTCCGTGTCTACAACCTCATCAAGCAGGAGCTCACCAAGAAGCTGATGACCAACTGCAAGTGGATCTCCAGCATGGCCATCCACCCCGGAGGTAAGGCTAGGCTAGGACATGGTAGGCTAGTCCCAAGCTAAGAAATGCTAGGCTGGTGCCTGGCTAGTCCCATGCTTTGACATGCTAGGCTAGTGCCTGGCTAGTCCCAGGCTAAGATACGCTAGGTTAGTGCTAGGCTAAGACACGCTAGGGTAGTCACATGCTAACAAATGCTTGGCTAGTCCCACGCTAACATACTCTAGGCAAAGAACAGCAAGGCTAGTCCCAATCGAAGACTCGCTAGGCTAGTGCTTGGCTAGCCCACATGCTTCTTGCGCTCTCTCTCACTGTAACATATGTGTTTGTGTCCACAGGAGACAACCTGGTGTGTGGTAGCTATGACAGCAGATTGGCTTGGTTTGACCTGGACCTCTCCACCAAGCCCTACAAGATCCTACGGTTAGCAAACACTATGCTAATCTTCCTCTAATCATCATTAGCCCGAATGCATAGTTGGGTAGTTTAGTCTTTTACGTCATATAGACTTGATTGATTGTTTAACGAATACCCTTCCTCACCTGTTGTTGTCTAGGCACCACAAGAAGGCCCTCAGGGGCGTGGCCTACCACAACCACTATCCTCTCTTCGCCTCGGGATCGGACGACGGTAGCGTCATCGTCTGCCACGGCATGGTGTACAAGTAGGTCACCATGACTACGTTCACAGTGTGACAGTGCGAAATGGCTGTTCCACAATTCTAACCTTCTCTCCCGCCCTTCCAGTGACCTGCTCCAGAACCCCCTCATCGTCCCAGTCAAGGTTCTGAAGGGCCACACCCTGACCCATGACCTTGGGGTCCTGGATGTGACCTTTCACCCCACCCAGCCCTGGGTCTTCTCCTCTGGAGCTGATGCCACCATCCGCCTCTTCACCTAGGACCTGTCATTACCATTTTATTGTGCAGTACAACCTATTATTATTATTAACAATCTTATCCGCTAAGACCTGTTATTGGCATGTCCTTACCTGCTAGAACCTGTTATATACATGTTCCTACCTGCTAGAACCTGTTAAATACATGTTATTACCTGCTAGAACCTGTTATATACATGTTCTTACCTGTTAGGACCTGTTATTAACATGTTCTTACCTGCTAGGACCTGTTACTGCCATGATTTTACATGCTGAAACCTGGTATATCTATCTAGAACCATCTATGAATATATTTCCATCTAGGAGGTGATTTTAACATGTTGTTACTGATGTAGACATGCTATTCTGTTCTATCCGATGACGTGAACATGTTGTTGTTGATGTAAACATGTTATTGTGTACGATCAGCCGATGTGTGCGGTGGGAAGCAGGCATCTACATCAGCGCTGCACCAAGTGCCTCCTTGTTCAGTCTCATTACTGTTTAATACAAGTTGTTATAAAAACGTACGTTTCAGATTGATGTTATTGGTTTGCTTTCGTGGTGGTGTTTAGATTCCTCAGCCAATCATAGCTCACCAAGGCCGTAGGTCAGATCGTAAAAATACCTTGTATTTTTAGAGTTGTTGGAGACACAGAGCTCTCTCCTGATGATTCAGATGTGGATCAACTAGAACAGTCTCTCGTTCGCCCCGCCGCGCCTCTCCTTCCCCCTCTGGTTCAGCGGAGTTTCTAATGTCAGGTGGCAATGACATTACCCAGCCCAGAGTGGGAACCCAGTCCAGAGTTGGAACTGTGCCTGTCCCGGCGACTGGGTGCCACAGTTGCTGTTTAATTAAAAGGGTGTTTCTAGATGTTTCCATTGTGTTGGGGTTTGGGGTCCACATCTCTGTGTTCTCTGTAGTTTCCCCTCCCAGCCTCTCCCCTCCTCCAGCCTCTCTTCTCCCCTCTTCCAGCCTCTCTTCTCCCCAAGCCTCTCTTCATGCAGCCTCATTCCTCCCACAGCCTCTTCTCCTCTCCCCGTATCTCTCCTCCCCCACCATCTCCCCTCTCCTACCACGTCCTCTCTTCTCCCAGCCTCTCCCCCCTCCACTCAGCCTCTCTTTTCCCACAGCCTCTCCTCCCCCAGCCTTCCCTCTCTCCCAGCCTCTCTCCTAGCCTCTCGCCCAGTCTCCTGTTAATTCTGCAAGGCAGGGATGGTAAAACGCTCCATAGATGTAGATCTCTAATAAGAGTCTTTGATACGGCATACATGCATGGGAGTGGTGAAACGGCCATGGCTCATAAACCATATTGCTCTCTCCTTCTCCCTCCTCTCTCTGCCCCTCAGTCTCTCTCTCTTTTTCCAGCTCATCTGGTTCCGCTCTGGCCTAGCTGGTCGTTTACCACATTTATCAATTAGCGTCGGCAGTAGCTGGGGAAACCACTTGATTGGCTGCAGCTGGTTGCTGTTTGATGTCCCAGAATGCCCTGCTCTCCCAGACACACCAGCTGACAGGAAATTGAGGCACATAAAACGATTTTTAATCAACACAGAGCGAGTGGACTACACAACCCAGGGAGCATGGAGAGAGAGGGAGGGGAGGAGGGTGAAGGGGAAGGAGAGGAGGATGGAAAGAGGAGAGGATGGTGAAGGGAAAGAGGAGAAACCTGGACCTGCCAGACCAAAACGTCCCAGACTGGGGTCCGACTTGGAGACACGGGGAAACATCATCGCTCTTTAAACAACTGCAACCTTTTAATAATGATAATAAAGTGTTCATTGAGCAGATGCGGCAACCTCTAGATGTGCAGTTGAATGCCCTACCACTGAACTGCACCCATACCTCTGGATGGCTTCCTGCCAGCAGCAGGTTACTTAAACCTCCTAATGAGGGTTAGTCAGAGAGCTATAGTGCCATGAGGGTTAGTCAGAGAGCTATAGTGCCATGAGGGTTAGTCAGAGAGCTATAGTGCCATGTGGGTTAGTTAGAGAGCTATAGTACCATGAGGGTTAGTCAGAGAGCTATAGTACCGTGAGGGTTAGTTAGAGAGCTATAGTACCGTGAGGGTTAGTTAGAGAGCTATAGTACCGTGAGGGTTAGTCAGAGATCTATAGTACCATGAGGGTGAGTCATGGTGTTTTGTGTGTATTAAGTATGTGAGTAGCTGGTGCAATAGGACTCGGATGTTGACATCAGAAAATGGCACCGAAACAGTCTAGGAATCTGTCTGGTCCACAATATTGCAGGAGAGACAGAGTGTGTGTGTGCGCACGCGTATGTCTACTTATGTGTGCGTGGCTGCGGGTTTCCTGTCAGTGAAACTCAATAACAGTCCCATTGCATCACTCTGAGTCGTTTGAAAGCAGCCGTCCTGGTTTCTGGAGGAAAACCACGCTTTCCATAACTTCTCTTTTCCCTCTTTCAGCTTTTCAGACGCAGGAAGCTAAGGAACAAACAGAAATATGCAGAAAGGAGAGATGAGGGGCGGGGGGGGGAGAGAAGTGCAGTGGGGGATGGGAGGGGGGATGAGGGAAGGGAGATGAGAGGAAAAGAGAGGAGGGGGGGGGGATACAAGGTAAGAGTCATGTCTGTCTTCCTCTGTCGACAATAGCGTCCTTCTTCCTATGCGAAGACTTTGGCAGATGTCGCTAGAATAATATGACTTCTTCCCTCGCTATCTTTTTTTCCACCTCTCCCTTTTTCTCCCTCTCTTTTCCCCTCCCTTCTAGTGAACCTGTGCCCTCTCGGAGCATGCGTCCTCTCAGCATGGCGTCCATGTTGTACCTTCCAGGGTGACTCAGCATGGTTGTACCAGTGCAAGTCCCACAGCCGCACTGAGGGCAGTTTACCGAGTTCTGATTGGACGAGAGCAGTCCTAGCAGCCTTGATCTGCAATAAAGCCTTAAATAGAGAAGCATCTGCATGACCTCACCCTTGCAGACGAGAGGGGGTGGGGAGGAGGGAAAGGAAGGGAGGAGGGGTGAAGGAGAGAGGAGGGAGGGGAGGGTGACCACAGTGTAATTGAGTTGCCTGAGCTCATTTAGAAAAAAGTCGTCTTTTTTTGTTAGATCACTGGTGAGGGGGGAGGAGGGCTAGGTGGGAGGGGCTAGCCTGCCTCTTTAGCTCTTCCCCCAGCTCTAGCCCACTCGGTTGTAAATCTGGACCACTAAGTCTTCATCAGAACAGCTGCCTCTCCAGAGAGGAGGGGGAGAGGAGAGAGGTGGGGGAGAGGAGAGAGGAGGGGGGAGAGGTGTTGGAGAGGAGAGAGGAGAGTGTGTGGGGGAGAGAAGAGAGTTGGGTGGGACAGAAGAGGATTGGGTGATAGAGGTGGTGCGCTGCGTTTTTGCGTCTCTCTGCTGTTTGCTCTCCGTGTTTGCTCTGTTCAGCTGTTTTTTCTCTCTGCGTGTGCTCGCTGTCTCTCTTCGTTTTTCTCTCTTCTCTCTTCTTTTTCTCTTCTCTCTTCTTTTTCCCTTCTCTTTTCTCTTTTTTTCTCCCTTCTCTCCTCTTTTCTCTTCTCTTTCTTTTTTTCTCTTCTTCTCTCTTCTGTTTTCGTCTTCTTCTCTCTTCTCTTTCCGTGACTTGTACGGGTTTCCGTCTTTTGTCGGCTCCTTTGATGAATCACCTTGTCAGAGATCAACATTCCTTTTCAGGACACTGAGCATCTTTCATTCCTGGGCAATTCAGAGTGTGTGTGCTTGCGTGCGTGTACGTGTGTGTGAGTCTGCTACCTGAATTATGGTTCCTAATGTTGTGGGTTTAGGGGCTCAGAGGATAGGAAGCAGTTCGTAGGAAACAGGAAACAGTTTAACGACCACCTGCTCTGTTTGTTTACATGAAGCACTCCCCAGACCCCCCTGTGTGTGTGTGTCTGTGTGTGTGTGTCTGTGTGTGCTTGAATCACAGGTGGGTGCCTGCAGGTCAGTCATGATGCAAAGTGTATTTGTTGGCTCAGTCAAGTAGGACAAGAAGTTAGTCCACCCACACACACCTACACCCTCACGATCACCACTGATCACCCACTGGTGACTTGATCCTGCCCAATGAGACACCAGCTCTCTCCAGGTAACCGTCTACAGGCCAATCAGAGACCAGCTCCCAACAGCTCTTGGAATCTCAGAGTAGGGGCAGCGGGGTGGGGAGAGATCCCCTGCTGGAGAGACCAGTACTGGCACAGGGTCAGGCTCAGAACCAGGGGGAGAGTGAGTGACCAGCAGACAGAACATGTCTTCATGTGTCTCCACTGCTGGTGCTCAGTTACTGACCAAGTTCCTCCACCAGGGGGACACAGAAACACAAATGGACAAACGCACAAAACAGATATTTGCAATAAAATACTTCATTTTCAGTCCAAAGTGCAGAAGGGTTAGCCAGAAGTCAAACTAGAGAATATAAGATATAGAATAAACTTAAAATTAAGTTGAAGCATTTAACATATAGTATTGTAGACAATGGGCAGTATTTATATGATATCTGAATTTCCCTCACAGGATAAATAAAGTATTTATCTATCTATTTATCTGGTTTAATACATATCAAAAATGTTATATAATAATAGTACTGCAATTGACAGGTGATAAGAAAGCATTCATTTCAAGGAATTCCACAACTTCAAAACTCTTCATGAAAAATCCATGACATCACAAAGGAAGGGGGGGATTGTTTTGTGTTGATCAATGATGTTGCCATGGTAATGGTTCCAAGTTAAGAATCCTGCAGTCAGCAGATATCTACAGTGCTGCATGACCTACTGTACTGCTGCCACACCTACAGTACAGCCTGACCTACAGTACTGCTATCCCTACAGTACTCTTGCCAGACCTCCAGTCCTACAGCCTGACCTACAGTCCTGTTATCCCTACAGTACTGTTGCCTGACCTACAGTCATATGCCTGACCTACAGTACTGCTATCCCTACAGACCTCTAGTCCTACAGACTGACCTACAGTCCTGCTATCCCTACAGACCTCTAGTCCTACAGACTGACCTACAGTCCTGCTATCCCTACAGACCTCTAGTCCTACAGACTGACCTACAGTCCTGCTATCCCTACAGACCTCTAGTCCTACAGACTGACCTACAGTCCTGCTATCCCTACAGACCTCCAGTCCTACAGACTGACCTCCAGTACTGCCAGACCCATGCTGACCTCACAGTAAATCCCAGAACTGATGCCAGACAAGCACGTCAGCTCACCATGAGGAGCTGCTAGCCTCCCAGCCCTGATTGGTCCAGCCAGGCTGTGATGTCAGCGGCGCACTAGAGAAAGGGCAGGAGTCAGAATGAGCGGACAGAGAGCAAGGGATTCTGGGAAGTCTATCGATGAGCGTGCGATGGAGTGCAGGGAGAATGGCTACCTGCTGTCGGCTAAGAAGATTGGCTCTGGAGCCTTCTCCAAGGTCTACCTGGGATACGCCACTCCCAACAAGATCTGCCAGAACTACAGGCTGTCCCACGACCTGCGCAGCAAGAACCACAACATGGTACACTAACCACAGACCACAGTAAAGTAGAACAGAGTTGAGTAGAGTATCTGAGTAGAGTGCCATAGAGTAGAGTACCAGAGAGTGTGGTACAGTCACTATGCTGTTTGCCTATCAGTCTGTTTGCCTGTGTCTGTCTACCCGTCTGTCTCTCTATCCGTCTCATCTGCCTGTCTGCTTGCTTGCCTGTCTGTCTGCCTGTCTGTTTCTTGGTCTGTCTGTGTCCCTGTCTCGTCTGCCTGTGTCTGCCAGGTGGCCATCAAGATCATCTCCATAAACGATGCTCCTCCAGAATATTCCAAGAAGTTCCTCCATAGAGAAATATTTGCCCTGAACGCCACATACAGACACCCTGGAGTGGTGAGAGCAGACACACATGTATGAGAGGCCGTATAGGACATTATTCATACTTGGTCTCACATACACGCCATGACCTCACATATATACCTTTATACTCTCACATATATACCAATATACACTCACACATATACCATCATACTCTCACACAAACCAGTACACCATCATACTTTCACACATACACCATCATACTCTCACACATACACTATCATACTCTCGCACATACACCATCATACTCTCACACATACACTATCATACTCTCACACATACACTATCATACTCTCGCACATACACTATTATACTCTCGCACATACACCATCATACTCTCACACATACACCATCATACTCTCACACATACACTATCATACTCTCGCACATACACCATCATACTCTCACACATACACTATCATACTCTCGCACATACACTATTATACTCTCGCACATACACCATCATACTCTCACACATACACCATCATACTCTCACACATACACTATCATACTCTCGCACATACACTATTATACTCTCGCACATACACCATCATACTCTCACACATACACCATCATACTCTCACACATACACTATTATACTCTCACACATATACCATAATACTCTCACATATACACCATTATACTCTCACACATACACCATTATACTCTCACATATACACACCATTATACTTGAATACTTGTCTATGTGAGAGACAATACATGTCTATGTGAGAGAGAATACTTGTCTATGTGAGAGAGTTTGATTGAAACGGAAGGCAGTTTGATTGAACAGGAAGTAGTACTGAATTCTCAGTACCTGATTGGCTTACACATGAAGAAGAAGGATTTCGGGTACATGTAGCTAACGCCCAACCTTCCATAAGAAGAGACTGATTGACATGACAAGATGGATTTATTAATAACATTTTGCATAGGCTACACCAAATGCTGCGGCAACATTGTCAGAAATGTTGCATGAAAGACGACAGCCATACACGGGGGATATGTCTAACGCTAACGTTGACAATGAAATGCGCCGGCTCTTCAGACCTAGATCAGGTGCATCAAGGAGCGGCAACAGCACTCTGTCAGGAGCTAGTCTTTTAGGCCGAATCTCCCAAAACTATGGGCTAGGGGTAAGGGGTAGAGTGCCGCTGCTTGATGTACATGATCCAGGTCTAAAGAGCCGGCGCATTTAATCGTTAGCGTTAGAAATAGCCCCGTGGCTGTCGTCTTTGATTCCAACATTTCTGACAATGAGAAGCAAATCCACCCAAAAACTCAAATGTAGAATTCCATAGTAGTTGTTGAGGAAGCAATACGGACAACCTAGCACCCCCACTACTTGAGTCAAAAGTCCTAGATCAGTTTTTCAATTGATGAAACAAACTAGCCGATCATTTAAATTTAAGCCATGCCTGTGATAGTGTAGTGTTAAGACGTCTGTAATTAGCCGAGTGGTCTTTACACCCTTGGCTACTAACCTGAACTTCAATGCCACAACCTTAACTTATTATTTGAGTGTATCCCTGGATATTTTTATATTTGACTGTATGCCCGATGAGTGCCCGCACCCATTCACTGCAACGAAATAGCTCCATGGAACTGCGACTCGGAATCTGAGCTTTGAGACGCTTGACAAAAACATGTTTTGTTTGGCGTGTGGTGCGTTTTGGAATTGTTCATGTGATGTGTTTCCATCGTATGTATGACAAAATAGTTTACAAAGAAGAGGTTTAATGTAACTGTATACATATCTCACCTGTACTGGATAATCAGCTAACATGTTTAAGTAGGCTAGTCTACATCCAAAGTCGCTGTCGTGAAACTAGCCTAATTTTAAAAACCTTTAAAAGCGTCTAAATGTAGCAAGTATTATTGTGCACAAGAATTTTATCATAAGTAATATGTCATTTAATTCCATAATGTCCCCAGGAATAACTGAAACACGTATTCAAAATGTTATTAATGAGTCCAATGGCTTCATTAAGACGCCTACTGCTAACTTGTCATGCCAATCAGTCTCGTCTTGATAGGGAAGGTGGGCGTTAGCTACATGTACCCGAAATCCTTCGTCATGTGTAAGCCAATCAGGTACTGAGAATTCAGTACTACTTCCTGTTCAATCAAACTGCCTTCCGTTTCAATCAAACTCTCTCACATAGACAAGTATTCTCTCTCACATAGACATGTATTGTCTCTCACATAGACAAGTATTCAAGTATAATGGTGAGTATATGTGAGAGTATTATGGTGTATGTGTGAGAGTATAATGGTGTATATGTGAGAGTATAATGGTATATATGTGAGAGTATAATGGTATATATGTGAGAGTATGGTATATATGTGAGAGTATGATGGTGTATGTGTGAGAGTATAATGGTGTATGTGTGAGAGTATGATAGTGTATGTGTGAGAGTATGATGGTGTATGTGTGAGAGTATGATGGTGTATGTGTGAGAGTATAATAGTGTATGTGTGAGAGTATGATAGTGTATGTGTGAGAGTATGATGGTGTATGTGCGAGAGTATAATACTGTATGTGCGAGAGTATGATAGTGTATGTGTGAGAGTATGATGGTGTATGTGCGAGAGTATGATAGTGTATGTGTGAGAGTATGATGGTGTATGTGTGAGAGTATGATGGTGTATGTGTGAGAGTATGATGGTGTATGTGTGAAAGTATGATGGTGTACTGGTATGTGTGAGAGTATGATGGTATATGTGTGAGTGTATATTGGTATATATGTGAGAGTATAAAGGTATATATGTGAGGTCATGGCGTGTATGTGAGACCAAGTATGAATAATGTCCTATACGGCCTCTCATACACATGCACACACACGCATGCACGCACACACATGCACGCACGCACGCAGGATGCTGGTTGATCATGGCTGTTCGGGTCTCAGATCCAGCTGTATGACGTGTTCCGCTCCTCGCTGCGGTTCTACCTGGTTCTGGAGCTGGCGCTGCGGGGAGATCTGCTGGAACACATCAACGCCGTGTCCCGCAGCAAGGGCAGCCCGGGCCTCTGCGAGGATGAGGCGCGCAGGCTCTTCAAACAGATCGTCAACGCTGTCATGCACTGCCACAACAGCCACATAGTACACAGGTGTTGTTTCAAAGTTGTTTTTTTAGGACTATTAATGCAATGCTAGCTAGCTAACACAGAAAGACAATATCAAGTACTTTATTTTCCGTACAGATGCAGTGAATTGTATGTTAAATAACGCATTTATTGATAATCCGTTTGGATTATTCTGTGAGACGGTTTAGTTGGTATTGGATTTTGTCCCACGGGGGGAAAAATCACAGTTTGATTACAGATAATGACAACCAATCAGATTAAGTCTGAATTACAGGGGCGATTCTAAGATCAGAACTTTAGGGGGGCTCATCCCCCGATGAGACATGTGACATGGATACACTACCTTGCTAAAGTGTTAAACCCCCTTGCTAAGAAATCACAAATTTGACCGGATAACAATTAATAGCCTATATTTATTTATTATTATGCAAAATATTGAATGAATGAAAACATTTAGAATGTCCCTTTTCTACCAGCATCAAATGAAACAATAATGATGTGTCAACAATAAATACAAGATGTTTTAACACGGCAAAGCACTAACCCTTATTTAAGATAATAATTATTCAATTTGATAATTTTTTAATTATTATTATTTTTAGGGGTGCTGAGATGATATGTAGGTGTGCTTGAGTACCACTAAAAAGAGTCTAAAATCGCCCCTGGTCAGAACTACTTGTTCTTCAAACCACACAGTAACAACCCCATTATGTGGTTGTGGTCCACATTGTACATAGGTAACAATATTAACCAACCTACTAACTAACTAATCAGTTGCTGGTAACTAAACACTAGCAATCACGGCAACTACTTTATAGTCCACAGGTTTCAGATGCCAATGACATCATTTCCTCTTCCCGTTCAGAGACTTGAAGTGTGAGAACATCCTATTGGACGAGCAGGGCTTCGTCAAACTGACAGGTACACAAGCCCCTCTCGCTTCATCTCCTAGCTCGTACAAGATAGTGATGTGTTGGTGGCGTGGTGTTGCGTCTGGTACGTTGTGGTGTGTGTTTATGTGGTGTGTATGTGTGTGTGTGTTGCTGCCAGACTTTGGCTTTGCCAACCACTGTAGTGACAGGAGAGCCCTGATGAACACGTTCTGCGGCTCTGTGGCCTACACCGCTCCAGAGATCCTGCTCTCACGCAAGTACAACGGAGAACAGGCTGACCTCTGGAGTCTGTGAGTACACACACACCACACACTCACCAGACACACACACACACCCAGCCTGCCTCGAGCTCCCTGCTGTGTGTCCAGGGGGGTGATCCTGTTTGCCATGGTAACTGGGAAGCTTCCGTACCAGGAAAAACTCCCCAAGAAACTGCAGCAGCAGCACCTCACCTTCCAGATCCCCGTCTCCTCAGGTAACGCACGCTCTGGGTGTGTGTGTCTCTGGTCTGGCAGTGTGTGTGTCTGCTCTGGGTGTGTGTGTTTGTGTATCATACCATTTTTACGACACCTTTCTAGTACTGGTATACCGTGCAACCCTTTGTGTGTGTTTAGGTGTACAGGACCTGATCAGGAAGCTGCTGCAGTGGCAGCCCTCCTGCCGCCTGCCTCTCAGCCAGGTGAACACACACCACTGGCTCCTCCCCCCCACCAACCTGCTGCACAAGCTCCGCCCCACCAAGAGTGACATCACCAGCCGGAGCCACGAGTGCCCCGATAGGTCCGGCGCCTCGGCCAGGCAGCACAAAGATGACGAGGAGCTCCCAGGTGAACATGCATATCTGTCTGCTAATGCTACCTGTCTGTGTTAGCATTACCCATCTGTCTACTAATGCTACCTGTCTGTGTTAGCATTACCCATCTGTCTGCTAATGCTACCTGTCTGTGTTAGCATTACCCATATGTCTGCTAATGCCACCTGTCTGTGTTAGCATTACCCATCTGTCTGCTAATGCTACCTGTCTGTGTTAGCATTACCCATCTGTCCGCTAATGCTACCTGTCTGTGTTAGCGTTACTTGTCTTCCTGCTAGCATTACCTGTCTGTGTTAGCATTACTTGTCTTCCTGCTAGCATTACCTGCCTGTTGGTAGCCTTGTTGTTTCCTGTTCCTGTGTATAAGGTGTACTTCCTGTGTTCTGCCCCCCCAGGTATGGTGCTGTCGCGGGGGGGAGTGAAAGGTCATTCATGCCACTCAGGACACGTTCCCCCGCCGTCACCCACCTGCCGCCAGCCCAGCCTACGAAACGGCCCGCTCCGAGCCCCCCCGCCCCCCAGCAGCCCTGACGGTGGGCGGGTGGAGCCCTCCTACCCCAAGCCCCCCCCGCGTGACCGCCTGTCGTCTGCTGCTGCGCCCCACTCAGCCCCCCTCCGTGTCCCCCACGCGCCTGTTCGTGTCCCGCCAACCTCGCCCCCCCTCCCAGCCCCGCCCCTTCCACAACCTGCCCAACTTCCGGAAGCCGGGCTCCGCCAAGGAGGTGAGGTCTAGAGGCCTGGCCGGCAAGATGGACGACGGCTACGCCAAGAACTGTCTCAGGACGCCATCCACTGGCTGAACACACACACCTACACACACACATCTGCCTGGATAAAGAGCCAGCCATGGACACACTAACAAACAGTGAAAACTAAAACTAAAAACTAAATGAAACGTTTATTTTAATAAATGTGGATTTCTGGTCATTGACTTGGTGGTTATGTGTTCTGTTAAACAGAAGTAGGGTTGTGTCTTCCGTCCATCAGAATCTCCTCCAGTCCTCCCTCTACCTCTCCTCCTCTTGTTCTCTCTCCTCCAGTCCTCCCTCTCTCCTACTGTTCTCTATTTCACCTCCTCCTGTTCTCAATCTCTCCTCCTCTTCTCTCTGCTTTTCCTCCGCTAGCTTTTTCTGCAGTTCTTCCTCCTCTCTCTTGATCTGCTCTTCCTCTTTGATATCTGCGACTTTCAGCTTCTCCTCCACCTCTGCTGGGATCTCCACCTCCAGCAGGTTCTCCATCCCTTCATCCGGCTCGTCCCCAATCAGCACCTGGGGACAGCAGATGCAGGAAGTGGAAGAGGAAACAGGAAACAGTTAGCAGTAGCGAAATGTTGACCCATCTGTGGCCAGATGGGTCCATCTCGGGTGTGTCACACCAATATCAAACAAACTAAATGATTCATATGTTCTATGTTACACACAATTCTTCAATTCAAACACATACTTTAAATACGTCATTATTGATTCTTTTTTTAATGTTTATTTAAAAAAGAGAAATCCATAATTCATTTCCACCACCAGGGAAGCGCGGCACGCTAGTGCACTGTGCTGGAAATGATCTACATTCTAGACAGACTGAGGATGACATCAGTACAGAGCACATATCAGATTCCACTCTTCCTGAGTTTTTCACACATCAGGTGCCTTCCACATTCGATTTGTTGCTTAACTTTAACGGTTTGTCAATAAAACAGAAATGTGTGTATGTCTGTGTGTGAAGGTGAGTGTGTGTGAAGGCGAGTGTGTGAGTGTGTGTTACCTGGACCAGCTTTTCGCAGGCTGACACCACCTGAGGCTCCTTCTCCCAGTTGTGGAACTCTCTCATGATTGGATAAACATCCTTCATCACCTGCCGGCCATGTTTGGTGGCTGCGAGCTGTTTGGGTAAAGCCGGGAGGAGTTAGTCTCCGTGTTAGATAAATCACAGTAAGGGAAAATATAAATGTATATGTGTATACATATACACTATACAGTATGTATATATATAGTATATAGTCATGTTGTGCTCCATATATGGTAGTGTGATATGGCGCTGCATGGTCATGTGACGTCTGCAGCTCCATATATGGCGCTGCATGGTCATGTGACGTCTGCAGCTCCATATATGGTGCTGCATGGTCATGTGACGTCTGCAGCTCCATATATGGCGCTGCATGGTCATGTGACGTCTGCAGCTCCATATATGGTGCTGTGTGGTCATGTGACGTCTGCAGCTCCATATATGGTGCTGCGTGGTCATGTGACGCGTGCAGCTCCATATATGGTGCTGCGTGGTCATGTGATGCATGCAGCTCCATATATGGTGCTGCGTGGTCATGTGATGCGTGCAGCCCCACCAGCAGCAGCGTCTCCAGCAGCATGATCCTCAGGTCGGGGTCGTCCTCCCTCTGCTTGTCCTCCGGCAGGTACTGCAGGTCGGGGGGCAGCGCATCGTTCTCCTCCTCGCTAAGCTCCTCCCCCCCCGCCAGCGGGAGCAGCAGGAAGGGCAGGATGTCCACTGCGTCGCCTAGCAACCACTCATGGTGGGCTACAGGGGGAGGGCAGAACAGTGAGCGGGCGAGTGAGCGGGCGAGTGAGCTAGTTATTCAGTGAGTGAGCGGGCGAGTGAGTTATTCAGTGAGTGAGTGAACGGGTCAGTGAGTGACTCACCGTGGTCGAAGCAGCAGTTCCTCAGTGTACCAATCACGCCCCCCCGTCTGATGGCGGAGTCATGCTGCGTGTAGGGGAGGAGCCTCTGGATCACACACCTGCAGGGAGATATCATCACAGCTCGATACATGTACGTAACGTGCGTGTAACATGAGCACGTATCTGACGGGCGCGTGCTGGGTCTGGGTAGTAGTAGATTTTATTTGGACATGACAATGTCATTGGACGAACCAGATGCATTGTTTACAGTGTGTTAGCATAAATGCTAGTTTACAACACCTGTCCACAGGAGGCTTTTTTAAAAACAACAAAATAAACTAAACAAAACAGAAACAAGATCAAATACTGATAAAAAACTGATAATTAAAAGTAAAAATGCAGAATACAATAGAGTACAAAGCAGCAATATAATGAGTCAAATATATATAGGCTACGTAGAGTAAAACAAAGGCAGCATGATCAAACAATAAACCAGTTGTAAATTATTTGTGTGAGCACTGTTGATTTGATACCTGTCTTGGTCCAGTAGGAAGGCCCTGGTCTCGGGCAGCTGGGAGAGGTTGGCCAGCAGCGGCCCCAGGTAGTGCAGAGGGGCCGCCTGCTGGGGGCCCTCGGAGCAGAACAGCTCCACCAGCCCAGCCAGCCCCCCCTCCCGCTGCAGCACGGCCTGTAGCACCGGCCCGCAGCTGGGCTTGTGCCGGGACAGGTTGGTGAGGATGGTGCTCACGCGGTCCGAGAACATGAAGGAGGGGTCGAACAGGTTCGGCAGCAGCGGCGGCAGGAAGTCCGGGTCCGACAGCAGCACCTGGTGCAGCGTGGCGTCGGCAGAGAGGTTGACCAGGGCGTGGAAGCAGTCCTTCGCTATGGCGATGGAGGGGTCGGTGGTCAGGACGCGGAGGGCGCGGAGGAGATGGGGCTGGGAGCGGAGGCTGCGGCAGCCATCCCTGGAGCCGGAGAGGCCCAGCAGGTAGCCTGTGGCGTGGCTTTTCACGTCCGGGCGGGTGTCCGCGCCCAGGAATGAGAGGAGCTCCTCTGCCTTGCCCTCACTCAACATGGCTGGTTAGTCCTGTCTGGGTCACGGCGGTGCGCAGGACGGTCTACACTGGTGTAGGTCTACACTGAACCAGGATGAGCTACAACACCTAAGATAAAGATCTCCATGAGGACATCCATACATCAGCACAAACAGATGAACTCTCTACCATTTAGAATAAACCTCAAAATAACAATGTATTAAATGTATACTGAGCTTGTATTGTGAAATAGTATTAACTGTAAACAGTAATATGATGCCTAACATATTTCCTGAGAATGGCAAATCGCATAAGGACTCGTACTGTTCTAGTTTCTAACGAACGATTAAAAACGGTTGAATTTAAGTAGCGAACAATATCATTAACATATACAGAGCATCAATCAAACTTTTATAACGTTAATCAGACACATATTATGAAAAACACTTACCTTCTCTCACACGCTTGTAGCCATGCTGTTGCTCCTTCCGTGATCGTATTTGAGTGACGTTCCATGGATCCAATGGGATTACCGATTACACAAACCTTTCCGCTCTGTAATACTGTATTGGTGTCTGATTCGTTGTGAAAACTATAGTTCCGCCGGATTGGTGAAATTGTTTTACGTCACTTCCACAGCGCGCGCTACAACTGTCAACAATTGATAGGGCTTCATGTTTGAACGCTGGCTAAAATAATATAATTAAAGTATTAATCTGGCTTTAAACGTTTAAACGTGTACATGCCAACAACCGCATTGTCAGCTCGGTCAGGCGGCCAGAGGTGCCGAGATGGATCGCAACAATGACGTGAAGATTCTTCTAAAGAACTGGGAACAGAAGTTCCTCAAAGAACACAAGAGGAAACCGAATAAGGTAGAGTTACGAACCGCATATTAACAGGACTGGTGAAAGCGCCTTTGTTAAGTGTCTAGGCAGCATGCAATGATACTATAACTCGATTATGCCTTCTGTATAAACGGTTATATGTATGCAGGCTCTGCAGTCACATCTACACTCTTATTCTCCCCCATCTTTGTCTCCCTCTCTCCCTCTACCCATGCGCCTCTCCTCTCCCTTCTCGCCTCTCTTCTGTTGTCTGTCCTCAGGAGGACATCGACGGAGCACCAGAGGAGACGAGGAGTGAGTCGGGCTTTGTTGTCATGGAGCAGGGTTGGTGGTGAAGGTTAGGGCCCTGCACTATGGGGGGCAAGCAGATAAAGGAAACCACTCTCCTAATCATTTATACGTTCAAGTACTTTAAGTTCAAGTTCAAGATCAACAAAGCTAAAAAGGGATGTTCTCTGAATAAATAGACAATCAAACCAAACTACCTACTAACTATCAAACTAACTATCTACCAAACTACAATTAGGCCTATGTTCAGTTGCAATAATTAATGTTAAGTGTTTTCTGTGTGCTGAGATGAAGGGAGCAGGATTGTTCTCCTGCTTCACAGGAGCATGTGGGTGTTTTGCTGTGTGGGTGTTTTTCTGTGGAAGGTGCTGTGTGGGTGTTTTTCTGTGGTTCTGAGCGAGTGTTTTTGTTCCAGAGCTTTATAAAGAGTACAGGACTCTGAAGCTTAACAAGGAGAACCAGAACCAGGAACATGGACCCCAAACCCAGCCTCAGCCCCAAACCCAGCCTCAGCCCCAAACTCAGCCTCAGCCCCAGCCCCAGCCTCAGCCTGCAGCAGAGAAGGTACTGTGGCTGTATCTGTGTATGACAGCCTCTAAACTACACAGCAGGCTCTCCTGTCTGATTCGCTGTTTTTGTCTTTGCAACTGCTAGTTCTGACAGCAGTGTAACTGTGTGTGTGTGTCCAGGAGACAGGCAGCTGGGGGTCCTTCCTGAACCGTGGCAGCCTCCCGGCGTCTGCCCCCTCCCTCACCCCCCAGGACCGCGAGTCCCTCCAGGCCTCCTCCCAGTACTACGGCATGAAGCTCAAGAGCAACCTGGGAGGCCTCATCAAGGTAGGGATGTGAACCCAGTACCAGGGTAGGTTCCATGAATTCAGCCTAGCCACTCCAGCCGACAGCTATGCAGATGATGTTCAAATGTAAACAATGTTACAGTTATGAATGCCTTGTCTTCTTGTCTGTAGGAGAGACCTGTGTCTCTGAGGAAGAGCCTGACTCCTGGTCGTACTCCTGGTCGTACTCCTGGTCTTGGTCTTGGTCTCAGTCCTGGTCCTGGTCCTAGTTCTGGTCTCAGTCCTGGTCCTGGTCTTGGTTCTTGTCATAGTCCTGGTCCTCGTCTTGGTCTTGGTCCGGGTCGTAGTCCTGCTTTTGGTTCTTGTCTTAGTCCTGGTCCTCGTCTTGGTTCTGGTCCTGGTCTTAGTCTCACTCCCTTAAAATCCTGGAAGGAGCATCATCCAGGCCAGGGCAGCCCCAGTCCCATAGCCTCACCCTGGAGCAAGACCAGCTCTGATACCCCCCTACTCCAGCCAGTCAATAGCTCCTTGGACTCCCAACAGCAACCAGAAGAACCTATTGAACCTCTACCTCTATTCCACCCCCCCAGCGCCGCCCCCTCTCCTCCATTAGATGGACCAGGGGAGTGGGGCCAATGGGCTGGTCGTGGTGGGGGCAGACCCCCGCTGCTACGGCCCTCCCTCACCCGCAGGCTGTCTGAGGTGGACCGTGGTTGGCTGCAGCGCTGTCAGGTGTTCAAGGAAGTGGAGGACGGAGAGGAGCCTGTGGTAGGCAACCTTAGTCAACTGTGTTCCTCCCCCACTCGGTCTGCACCCCACTGTCAGCTCCACCCAGGCCGGCGGCACCACAGCCTGTACACTTAGCTCCACCCAGGCCGGCAGCACTACTACCTCTACACTTAGCTCCATCCAGGCCGGCAGCACTACTACCTCTACACTTAGCTCCACCCAGGCCGGCAGGGCACCACAGCCTCTACACTTAGCTCCACCCAGGACGTTGGCACCCACAGCCTGTACACTTAGCTCCACCCAGGCCGGCAGAGCTGCAGACGAATTAGATGGAGCGCCAGGAGAGCAAGAGGTTCAAACAGGAAACATCCCCCCCAGCAACAACAGGAAACCACCCACCACCTCAAGGAAGACTGACAGATGGGAGGAGGAGGAGGGGGGAGGGCTGGAGCCCGACGGGGAACCACCTGGGCAAGAGAGGAGAGCTGGGAAAGAAGAAGGGAAGAAAGAGAAGGAGGGAAGCTGAGGAGGAGAGAGAGACGGCGGAAGAGGCAGGTGACGAAGAGGAGGAGGGGAAGAAGAAGAAGAGGAGGAGGACCAAGAAGACCGAGGATCCACCAGAGGGAGGAGCCAAACCAGCCGCAAAGGGAGGAGCCAAACCAGCCGCAAGGCGGAAAAAGAAGACAGGAGGAGATGTGAGCGAGGAGGACGCAACGGAGAAGGTAGAACCCAAGGTTCCCCCCAAGGTTCCCCAGGAGAACTTGCTGGGGGAGGTAGATGAGGAGGACGTCCGGGCGATCAGAAACCGTGTGAGCCAGCCAGCCAAACCCAGGTACCGTGACAACCACACTACACTGATGATGTCACTCTATTGATCATGCCCCTACACCGATTCTGTGTAAGAAGGATGATGTCACTCATTGAACAGGATCTGTCACATAGGTTGCGTCTCAACACACATACTACCATACTGTTTGGTATATCCCAATACACATTTCAGTTACAAACGCAGATTTAATGAATGATGCCAACAAGTGACTCATCATGGAAGAACCTTTGATGCAAACATAACATAAAAACAAGTACAAACTTTCACTACAGTGATGGTGTCACAGTGCTGATGATATCACAGTGCTGACAGGATGCTGATGATTTCACAGTGCTGATGATGTCACAGTGCTGATGATATCACAGTGCTGGCAGGATGCTGATGATGTCACATGCTGATGGTGTCACAGTGCTGATGATATCACAGTGCTGGCAGGATGCTGATGATGTCACAGTGCTGATAATGTCACAGTGCTGGCAGGATGCTGATGATGTCCCAGTGCTGATGACGTCACAGTGCTGACGACGTCACAGTGCGGGATTCTGATGGTGTGTGTCTGCAGGCCGAACTCGGAGGGGAACTTTGTGAGGATCAACCTGAAGAAGAAGTCCCATGTGAAGGGCTTTGCTCTGAGAGGGGCAGTTCTACGCAAGCAGGTGGGGAGACTGGATTGCGACTTCATCAAGGGTTTGGTTCACAATTCACCTTTGAACTTATAACCTGTGTGTGTGTGTGTGTTGCAGATGTACATGCAGAAGTTCGAGCTGAAGGGGGAGCGGTTTGGAGGAGCGACGGGGCGGGGCAGAGGAAAGTTCTCTGGGTTCAGTCGTCAAGGCGACAGCTGCTTCAAGTGTGGAGGGACGGGCCACTGGTCCAGGGACTGCCGTGGGCCGGGTGAGGTCACATGACTCTCCTTCCCTTTCTCCCTACGTCCTTCCCTCTTTCCCTCCCTCCTCCTTCCTTCCCAGTCTCCTCTTTATCCAAACCCATCACAACACAATAACATACTACAGTAACATGATACATACTACATGCTACAGAAACATACTAGAGCAACACGCTACAGCAACATTCTACCTACGAAAGTGATGCTGACCTGGTAACCCTTGGTGACGTCCTTGTAGCCCCTCCCCCCGTGGCAGCGGCGGCGGAGGCGGAGCCTGTGGAGGAGGAGCCCTTCCTGCTGCCCACCCTGGAGGAGGTTGCCAGGGCAACGGGGACACTGCGCTCCGAGCCGCTAGGTAGGAGGATCTCCACTACGACCAGCATGCTCATCATCACGGTGGTCTGATTGGACTGAGAGTGTGTGTGTGTGTGCCTCTCTGTGTGTGTGTGCCTCTGTGTGTGTGTGTGCCTCTGTGTGTGTGTGTGTGTGTGTGTGTGGTCCACAGTGCCCCCCAGTGTCGGGGAGCAGCAGGAAGAAGGGGAGGTTCTGCTCAACGTCATCAGACCAGATTACGAGCGGCCGCCCCCCCCTCCCCCTGTGGAGCCCCTCTACAGCCTGGGGGAGGACGGGCAGGTGCAGGGTAGGAGTACAGACACACACACACACACTCTCAAACACACACACAGATATATATACATATACGCACACATGCACACATACACGCACACACATGGTATCTATTACACTAAAGCATACATGCACACATACACAGTATCTCTCTCTCTCTCACACACACACACACAGATGACCTTTAAAGCAGTGTGTGTGTGTGTGTGTGTGTGTGTGTGTCCAGCGGCCCCTGCGGAGGTGTATGATGCTCTGAAGATGTTGGGGTACCAGAGCTTCAGACCAGGACAGGAGAGCTCCATCATGAGGATCCTGTCAGGTACTGCACCCCTCACCTCTCTGCTCCCAGTCTGCCCACTCCTGTTCTATATCATATATACACTGTGTGTGTGTGTCAGGTACTGCACCCCTCACCTCTCTGCTCCCAGTCTGCTCCACTCCTGTTCTATATCATATATACTACTGTGTGTGTGTGTGTGTGTGTGTGCTCGCCCTGTGTGTGTGCGTGTGTGCTGTGTGTGTGTGTGTGTGTGTGTGCTGTGTGTGTGTGTGTGTGGTGCTGCCCCCTGTGTGTGCTGTGTGTGTGACTCGTGTGTCTGTGTGTGTGTGTGTGTGTGTGTGTGTGTGTGCGCAGGTCAGTCCACCCTGGTGGTGTTGTCTACAGGGATGGGGAAGTCTCTGTGCTACCAGCTGCCTGCGCTGCTCTACGCCCAGCGCTCCACCTGCATCACCCTGGTGGTGTCCCCTCTGGTCTCTCTCATGGACGACCAGGTAACACCTGCTCCCTCTGGTCTCTCCCTCCGGTCTCTGTCTTGGTATCTCCCTTCTCTCCCCCCTCTCATTTGGTCTCTCCTATGTCGTACGTTCTATATTCAGTGTTTGGGTGATGGATAAAGGCGTCTGCTAAAAGCTGTGTGTGTGTGTGTGTGTGTTCAGCTGTCAGGCCTACCAGGCAACCTGAAGGCAGCATGCATCCACTCCAACATGTCCCAGAAACAGAGAGATGCAGCCATAGAAAAGGTGAGCTATCGGTTCTGGGTTCCATCCTGGGTTCTGGACTCTAAGCCTGTGGTCTGGGTTCGAATCTTGGGTTCTGTGGTTATACGCCTGTGTTTCAGATTCTAACTTGTGTTCCAGGTTCCAAAAGTCTATGTTACTACCTTGTGTTTGAGATCCTTTTCTACCATTGTCTTACTGCCCATCCTGGAGGAGGTTGCCAGGGCAACGGGGACACTGCGCTTCGAGCCAGTACCACTGTACCCATGACATAGTTTGATATCGTACTTGAGATGAGAACTTTCTTTCGCTGCACCATAGTTGAGATATTCCTGTTATTGCAGCTTTGCAATATGCACGGCAAACACAGTTCGAAGCTTGCGTGCCGCCGGATTCTCAGTCTGTCTTCTCTGTTCCAAGCACAGGTTCTAAGCCTAGCTATGTGTTCCGAGGCTGTGTTCTGTGTGCTGAGGCTGTGTTGTCGGCTGTGTTCTCCCTGCCCAGGTGAAGGCTGGCGAGGTGCATGTGTTGCTGCTGTCTCCAGAGGCCCTGGTGGGCGGGCACAGCCTGCCCCCTGCCGAGCTGCTGCCCCCGGTGGCCTTCGCCTGCATCGACGAGGCCCACTGCGTCTCGGAGTGGTCCCACAACTTCAGACCCTGCTACCTCCGCCTATGCAAGGTCAGGGAGCAGCCGCAAGGAACACTGCTAAGCCTAAGTCTACTACGACTAACCCTAACCTGCACCCTACTACTATTGACTCGAACCCTAATCCTACTCGTTCTAACCCTTCACAACTTCAGACCCTGCTCCCTCGACCTCTGCAAGGTAGCAGGGGGTGGAGTCTACTGTGATTGGGTCTTTACCGGAGTTCCACCTCATTATTTCCATGATTTTCCGTAAATCCAGGAAAATATGTTCTTGAGTGTAATATTTGGGATCATCTGAACATCTGATAGGATTAGGAAGTTTATCCGCAATGAAAGTAATGAAATGTAAAAGACGACAGGCAACACTCGGGTCACCGTGAGTTAACGTGTGTGTGTGTGTGTGCGTCCGCGTGTGTGTGTGTGTGTGCCAGGTCCTGAGGGATCGTCTGGGCGTGCGCTGTCTGCTGGGTCTGACGGCCACCGCCACGCTCTCCACGGCGCAGGACATCGCGCGTCACCTCGACATCTCCGACCAGGACGGCATCTCCATCCGCTCCGACGCCGTGCCCAACAACCTGCTGCTCTCTGTATCCACCGACCGCGACAAGGACCAGGTAACCATGACCACAAACCCAACCACCCATACCATGACAAGGACCAGAGACTTTATACAAAGCAAGTTCAACACACCCGGGGCCATTTTTTTGTTAGCTGGTGTTTGTGTAGACTAGCTCAGACCACAACAAGACCTGACCCGCCCCAGTGTGGCAGCTGCAGCTGTAGGGGAGTCAGGTGGCTGAGCGGTTAGGGAATCGGGCTGGTAATCTGAAGGTTGCCGGTTCGATTGACATTGTGTCCTTGGGCAGGCCTTCACCCTACTTGCCTCAGGGGGATGTCCCTGTACTCACTGTAAGTCACTCTGGATAAGAGTGTTATGACTAAATGTTAATGTAACGGTCTGTGTTTGCGTGCAGGCCCTGGTGTGTCTGCTGAAGGGGGAGCGCTTTGGCTCTCTGGACTCCATCATCGTGTACTGCACCCGGCGGGAGGAGACGGGCCGCATCGCTGCACTGCTCAGGACCTGCCTGCAGGGGGTGCTGCTGAAGGAGGCAGCCAAGACCACCAGCCTGGAGCACAACCCTGTGGAGAAGAAGAAGAAAGCTCTGGGTTAGTGGCCTGAGATGGGCCTGAGGCGTGTGTCTCCAGCCGGGTTAGTGTCTCCAGCCAGCAGGGTTAAGTGTGTCTCCAGCCAGCAGGGTTAAGTGTGTCTCCAGCCAGCAGGGTTAAGTGTGTCTCCAGCCAGCAGGGTGTGTCTCCAGCCAGCAGGGTTAAGTGTGTCTCCAGCCAGCAGGGTGTGTCTCCCAGCAGGGTGTGTCTCCAGCCAGCAGGGTTAAGTGTGTCTCCAGCCAGCAGGGTTAAGTGTGTCTCCAGCCAGCAGGGTTGTGTTCCCCAGCAGGGTTAGTGTGTCTCCAGCCAGCAGGGTTAAGTGTGTCTCCAGCCAGCAGGGTTAAGTGTGTCTCCAGCCAGCAGGGTTAAGTGTGTCTCCAGCCAGTGTGGTTAAATGTGTCCCGTCTCCCAGCCAGGAAGAAGATTCGTAAGCCTCTGAAGTGGATGGCAGAATCGTACCACGCAGGCATGTCAGCGAGCGAGCGCCGCCGCGTCCAGAACAACTTCATGTGCGGCCAGCTGCGCGTGGTGGTTGCCACGGTAGCTTTCGGAATGGGGCTGGACAAGTCGGACGTGCGCGGCATTGTGCACTACAACATGCCCAAGAGCTTTGAGAGCTACGTGCAGGAGATCGGCAGGGCGGGGCGAGATGGACATCCAGCTCACTGTCACCTCTTCCTGGACTCGGAGGTCAGAGTTCACCGCTTGTTTGCTAGTGACCCAGATAGCTAGGTGGTTAGCTAGTTAGCTTGAAAGCTAGGTGGTTACTGGTTAGCGAGTGAGTTAGCTAGAGAGTTATTTAGCAAGATTGTTAGCTAGCATGCCAGTTAGCTAGTAAGTTAGTGAACCAGAAAGTTAGTTGGGTGATATACGCAAAGGCTACTTAGTTACTTCAAAGTATGCTAGCTCGTGAGTTAGGATGGTTAAATATTGAGTCAGTATTTAACCAGATGTGTTTCAGGGGTGGGAGACCTCCATGAGCTGAGGAGACACATCTACTCTGACACTGTGGACTACTACTCCATCAAGAGGCTGGTGCAGAAGACCTTCCCTGCTTGCAAATGTCGACAGATTCACCGCAAGCAGCAAGACATCGCCAGGGTAACACTCCCTTTCCCACGGCAGCATTCAAGGAGCCATGGTCTTTGCTTCGGGACCAACCTTTATTTTTCGTCTGTCTTCTCTTCTCAACCCTCTTTCTCTCTCTCCTCTCTGTCTCCCTCTCACCTCTCTTCTCCTTACACCTCGCTCTCTCTCTTCATTACTCTCTCCTTTCCTTCCCCCTCTCTCCCCACTCTCTCTTTCATTTCTCTCCCTCTCTGTCCTCTCCCTGCGCTCTTCCGTCTCCTCACCCCTCCTCTCTCCACCTCTCCATCCCTTTCCTCTCCCTCTCCCTCTCTCTCCTCTCTGTGGTGTTGCAGGATGCTGAGGACAGAGAGCTGGTGGAGATGATGGACATGTGTGACCAGGCAGTAGAGGAACTCCCCCCCGTGGGGCAGGTGGAGCCGTCCAGTCAGCCTGCTGAGGACAAAGGTGGACCAGCCCATCTCCCACCAGACGGGGGACCAAGGGCGGAGGAGTCGGAGGATGATCCGCTAAAGAACCAGGAAGCGGAGCACCCAGAGCAAGATGTTGATAGGTCAAAGGTGTTGGAGGAGGAAGCAGGCAGAGGGGCTGATTGTGCGAGCTCAAGAGTGTGTCACACCCACGAGAGGGCCATCCCCATAGCGGAGACGGTAGAGACTCTGGACATCACAGAGGAGGGTCTGTACCTCAAATACACTTTAACTACACCCACTTTCTAACTACACCAAAACACCCCAGCTACATATTAACTATAACAAAATACACTCTAAACACAGTCCTAACTGTAGGATTACTTGGTACTAGCATTAGTTCTAGCATTAGTACAGTATATTAATGCCTGAATGTTAACCTGTGTGTGTGTCAGGCCTGGAGACTCTGCTCTGCTACCTGGAGCTGCATCCTCAGCAGTGGGTGGAGCTTCTTCACCCCACGCTGTCCTCCTGTAGGCTGGTGTGCTACGGAGGCCCCGCCCACTTACGCACACTCACCAAGATGTACGTCACATGTCCTGCCCTGACCCCTGCTATTGGCAGATCACATCTTCCAGATACAAAAGATCTACAGTGTATCAGGTTGTGTGTGTTGGGGGTGGGGTACTGATGATGGTGTGTCGTTTCCTTGGTAGCTGCCCTCCAGTTGCCGTGGTTTTGGCAAGGAAGCGCATGGCAGGTGAGCGTGTGGAGGCTTACGATTCGGTGGAGTTTGATGTCGTTGAGGTAGCTGATACTATGGGATGGCAGCTGCCCCTGGTGAAGAGAGGAATCCGACAGCTGCAATGGAGCGGTGAGTGTGTGTGTGTGTGTGTGTGTGTGAGGGAGTGTGAGTGCGTTGTGAATAAGGGAGTGTGTGTCAGAGAGTGAGTGTGTGTGTGTGTGTGTGAGAGAGTTTGTGCGAGACCGAGATGCTCTCACTCCTCTGGGCTTGTGTGTGTGTGTGTGTATATCTGTGTGAGATTGATGTTCATGTGTATACGCGTGTGTCTTCCTCCTCACCATCCCTCCCCCAGGTTCCGGTCGGGGCGGAGTCCTGGTGGAATTCTCCAAGCTCTCCTTCCACTTCCGTTCCTATGGCGACCTGCTTCCCGAGGAGATGGATGGCGTGTGTAACTTCCTGCATGGCCGTGTGCTCGCCCAGGAGAAGACCCAACTCTACCAGCTGTCTGCCTGCTTCAACGCCTTCCGCAGGTCACACACACACACACACACTTAGATAGCCACGTATCTGGACCTGGGTTCTCAAGGTTCTGAGGAGCATCAGTTCTAATGGCTTCTCCAGGTTCTTCTCTGGGTTCTTATGAGTCCTTTAGGATCTAATAGGACCTCTAGGTTATAGTGGGGTTAGACTGACTCTCCTACAGACTCTCTCCTACAGACACACATAGACACTCATGAAAACACGTATGCTTATGTGTGTGTGTGTGTGTGTGTGTGTACTGTGTGTGTGTGTGTGCGAGCAGTGTGGCGTTCCGCAGCGTGAGCTGCTGTGAGCCGGAGCAGGGCAGCAGCCAGCGGCTCAAGGCTCTGCTGGGAGAATACTTCAACAGGAGGAGGGAGATGGACCTCACTCTGCAGGCTGCTGAGGAGCTGGAGAGCAGCAAGCACAGGGTACACGCTCTCACACACACACACACACACACACACACACACACACACACACACACACACACACACACACCACACACACACACACACACACACAGGAGGAGGGAGATGGACCTCACTCTGCAGGCTGCTGAGGAGCTGGAGAGCAGCAAGCACAGGGTACACGCTCTCTCACACACACACACACACACACACACACACACACACACACACAGTACACACGCACACACACACAGGAGGAGGGAGATGGACCTCACTCTGCAGGCTGCTGAGGAGCTGGAGAGCAGCAAGCACAGGGTACACGCTCTCACACACACACACACACACACACACACACACTGACGTGTGTATACACACACACACTGACGCGTATACTGACAGGCTCACTGGGAAGGGAAGGCCGGCATACATACATACATGCACATATACATTGCCATATAGACTCCATGTGACTGTTGTTTGCTCTTCCACAGGTACACTTGTGCACTTTTAGATTCATGTTGTCCAATTGTAACTTGTTTAACTTCATGCTCTTATGATTTTTCCCTTTGGCACTTATTTTTGTTTTTTTTCACAATGTATGATTCATGTTTGACTACTTGCAATGTTGGGGATATCTCGTTGTTATGATCAGTGACCTATGCACTTTTGTAAAGCTCTCTCTTGGAAGTCGCTTTGGATAAAAGCATCTGCTAAATGAATACATGTAAATGTGACGTTTGTGTGTTGATTATTTGTTTGTGTTTGTCATCCAGTTGCAGGACTGGGAGGAGCAGATCCGAGCCGACATCCGGAGTTTTCTGTCCAATCGGAGCGATGAGAAGTTCTCAGGGAGAGCCGTGGCCAGAATCCTGCACGGGATCGGTCAGTCCTCCCCCCCCTCCTCTCGTTCTCCCCTTTCCTGTTTTCCTCTCTTCTCTTCTGGCCCCTCTAGTGTCCCCTCGCCTCCTCTCTTCTTCTCCTCTTTTCTCTGCCTGTCCTCCTCCTCTCTCATCTCCTCCCCTTTTTTCCCTCCCCCCCCCTCTTCTTCTGTAGTGTTGACTCCTGATCTGCAGGGGTCAGTGTTGACTGTGTGCGCTCTTCCTCCACAGGGAGTCCCTGTTACCCCGCCCAGGTGTACGGCAGGGACCGACGCTATTGGAGGAAGTACATTCAGTTTGACTTCAATGAGCTCATTCGAATGTCAACCCAGGAGATCATTAGATTTAAATAATCTAATAAGACTGACCTATCCGTTTACTCTGTGTTTCTGTTGCTTGGTAGATGTGCCATGTCTCTTACTATTCCAGCCGATGGCATTATTTTATGTAAAAAAAATATTGAAGAAATTTGCTGTATGTTTCATGAACCATTTATAAATCAATAAATATATTTCTGTAATTTTTTGCATTATTCCAAGAGTTTCTGAAGTACGTGGGGGAGATAAGAGGTGGTGGGCAAGGAGAGGAATATGGAGGGAGGATGAGAGGGGAAGGAGAGAAGGTGGGGGAGGAGGAGAGGTGGTCAGGGATGAGAGGGGGGAGAGGAGAGGGCAGGTAGGAGGTGGGGGAGAGGAGGGGCAGGTAGGAGGTGGGGGGGAGAGAAGGTGGAGGAGGAGGAGAGATGGTCAGGGATGAGAGGGGGAGAGGAGGGGCAGGTAGGAGGAGGTGGCGGGGGAGGAGGAGAGGTGGTCAGGGATGAGAGGGGGGAGAGGAGGGGCAGGTAGGAGGTGGGGGGAGAGAGGGAGGAGGAGGAGAGAGGCAGGGATGAGGGGGAGAGAGGAGGGGCAGGTAGGAGGAGGTGGCGGGGGAGGAGGAGAGGTGGTCAGGGATGAGAGGGGGGGAGAGGAGGGGCAGGTAGGAGGTGGGGGGGAGAGAAGGGGCAGGTGAGGAGGAGGTGGCGGGGGAGGAGGAGAGGTGGTCAGGGATGAGAGGGGGGAGAGGAGGGGGAGATAGGAGGTGGGGGGAGAGAGAGGGGCAGGTAGGAGGAGGGGTGGCGGGGGAGGAGGAGAGGTGGTCAGGGATGAGAGGGGGGAGAGGAGGGGCAGGTAGGAGGTGGGGGGAGAGAAGGGGCAGGGAGGAGGAGAGGTGGTCGGGATGAGGGGGGAGAGGAGGGGCAAGTAGGAGGTGGGGGGAGAGAGAAGGGGCAGGTAGGAGGTGGGGGGGAGAGAAGGGGCAGGTAGGAGGGTGGGGGGAGAGAGAAGGGGCAGGTAGGAGGTGGGGGGGAGAGAGAAGGGGTCAGGGAGGAGAGGGGGGAGAGAAGGGGCAGGTAGGAGGTGGGGGGAGAGAAGGGGCAGGTAGGAGGAGGGGGGGAGAGAAGGGGCAGGTAGGAGGTGGGGGAGAGAGAGGGGCAGGTAGGAGGTGGGGGGAGAGAGAGGGGCAGGTAGGAGGTGGGGGGAGAGAGAAGGGGCAGGTAGGAGGTGGTGGGGGGGGAGAGGAGAGGGGCAGGGGTAGGAGGGGGGGGAGAGGAAGGGGCAGGTAGGAGGTGGGGGGAGAGAGAAGGGGCAGGTAGGAGGAGGTGGGGGGGAGGAGGAGAGGGGCAGGTAGGAGGGGGGGAGAGGAGGGGTAGGTAGGAGGTGGGGGGGGAGAGAGAAGGGGCAGGTAGGAGGTGGGGAGAGAGAAGGGGCAGGTAGGAGGTGGGGGGGAGAGAAGGGGCAGGGTAGGAGGTGGGGGGGAGAGAGAAGGGGCAGGTAGGAGGTGGGGGAGAGAGAAGGGGCAGGTAGGAGGAGGTGGAAGCTGAGAGGTCTGTTCTCCCTGGCTCAGCAGCAGCTGAGTCCAACCCTGAGAAGATTCTAGAATGATTAGTCAGCTCTCTGGGGGAACCACTAGAAGATAACACAGTTATGGATTTATAGTCTGTTCGGAATAAGAATGACACTGTGGTGAACTGGTTACATGCCATGCAAAGGTATGAGTGTGTTTTACTGTTCCAACACAGTTAACAGGAAACTGCATCTGAAACCGTGATTTGGCCATAGTTACTGTTCTTATGTGTACAGGAACACTGCATTCTGGGAAGAGGTCACAGGGACCGGGTTGGCTCCAAATCATTAACTAATCCGTGAAAGAGATAGCATCGAGCGAGCAACAGGGATCGAGGTGGTGGAGCCTCTTATCAGCCTGCTGTGTTTAATGTACGTCGGGTCAAGCCGTCTGGAATGTCCTGTGTTGCGAAGGATGTTGACCAATAGGAAGGTCTGGTGACGTGAGAGGACCACATGACTGCACTTCCCTCTGGCTTCTACTCATACAGTACTATTGTATTGGTAGAACAATGCCACAGATCAGCACAACTAAAAATACTAACGAGGAAATTAGTGATGTCAGTGATGTCACTGCGAAGGATGACCAACAAGGCAATGAGAAGCAACTACGTAGGGTGCAAAAATGAGGGATTTATTAAACTCTAACTGAAGATACAACAACTAGCAACAGAAGAGCATGAGAGACTGCAGAGATTGATGCAAATAGATGCTACCTGACCTTTAGGTGCACCCACACACACACTCACACCACCGAGGAATGGTACAGTCCGTTCTCGTGTCCATGTCTCCCAGACCACCATCATGACACCAGAAACAACAATAATTCCAACCTGGTCTGCTTCAAACATTTAGTCATTTAGCAGACGCTTTCTAAAAGGTATGTTTATGGTGTGAGAAAAGTCAATCATTGTCGAGGTGTGTCATTCATCGGTTATCAAGTGTACATCGGTAGATGTCGACGTGCAGAAATGAAAGGTCCAGGTCCCTGTGTGGACCACGGGCCATCACGGTCACACACCCTCCTGTCACAGTCACACACACACAGTTCTCAGGAGTCACCCACACCTCTCTTCTGGGTGGAGCTCCTCCCTCCTCCCCTCCACAGTTACAGGAATTAAGCAGTGTGGTTTGTGTCCGTCACCAGGGACAGTGGCTGTAATCACACATACTAATGACAGTGATACACACCCTTCTGTCACAGGGTTGGCTCCAAGGGGGGGAGGAGGGGGGGGGGCATTGGGGGGCAGGTCGGCCACAGTGACACACACGCCTGTCACGGCAGATCAATCACAGTGACACACACACAGACAGGGGACCACAAAGCACACACACAAGACACACACAGACACACACACAGCACCACACACACACACACACACACAGACATTTGTCCATGTCTTCTCCAGGAAGAGTCTGTCTGGACTTCAGACTGAAGTGAGACAAGATCTATGCAGACAGAGCACACCCCTCTATTAACTCAGGTCACATTGACCTGGAGTGTGTGTGTGTATGTGTGTGTGTGTGTGTGTGTCTGTGTGTACGTGTGTTTGTCTATGTGTTAGACAAACACACATATGTGTTAAAAGGAAGGGTGTGCTGTCTCTTGGAGCCCCTTCAAATACCTGACAATCATCACTTTTGATCATCACCTGTATTATCACTATAGATCATCACCTGTACATTATCACTATAGATCATCACCTGTACATTATCACTATAGATCATCACCTGTACATTATCACTATAGATCATCACCTGTACATTATCACTATAGATCATCACTTGTACATTATCACTATAGATCATCACCTGTACATTTTAACTGACGATCATCACCTGTACATTATTACTATAGATCATCACCTGTACATTTTAACTGACGATCATCACCTGTACATTATAACTGACGATCATCACCTGTACATTATTACTATAGATCATCACCTGTACATTTTAACTGACGATCATCACCTGTACATTTTAACTGACGATCATCACCTGTACATTATAACTGACGATCATCACCTGTACATTATTACTATAGATCATCTGTACACAAATTCACTACATAAAACATTTTGGGTTGAAATGAATACGATCCTATCTGTTTATGCTTTATGAACTTCATGTATCTGTATCTTCATGTATCTTCATGTATCTTTTTTGAATACTGTATTCTGTACGTGTAAGCAGTCCAGAGGCCTGAAAGACCAGCTGAATCAGCTGCTTTGACAATGACGTTATCTCCGCGGGACATCCAAGATTACATTTAGTCATTTAGCTATTAGCTATTAAGATACCTTGGCCGTGTGCATATATTCACATGTGTATGTTATATTATGCTCGTTTATCTAAAGTGTCTTCAGTACCGTGATGGAGAGCCACCTTTCAGAAACCGGAGAATCTCTAGGGGGGCTGCTTTGTGAGAAGTGCAGATCTCCCACGGACCAATCAGGACACAGATGACAAGTTCAACGGAATCTTTACCTGCGCCATCTGACACCTGCTCGAACTTGTTGCAGTGTGAGTGCGTGGCGTGAACGGTATCAGCACGAGGGGAACCATTGACCTGCTTGAATAACTGCATCAGTTTCTCCACGTAAAAAAATATTGTAAAAAATTACTTGGACACTTTCAAGAGATCAGAGGATGACGTGTGTTTCTCCGCTGAGTGGCGTGCTCCTGGTGTGGCTGTGTCTGGGTCTCCCGGCGGGGCTAAGATGCTCGCTGGAGGAGCAGGTCTCCTCCGGGATGCTGGAGATGGTGTCCACAGGCCAGGGGTGGCTGAATCACACGGCCGTTCGCTCCCTTTTGAATCAGCTCGAGCGGCGTGTGCAGTGGGCAGCAGTGTCGTGTGAAAAGGTAACGTCTTTGCCCGTCTTTCTCTCCGCTTTCAGAGAGGTCGAGGTCCAATCCACACCTGGTATTATGCGCCGAGCGCTACAGTGCGTGCTGGGTTTTCTATTTTGACCAGTCTAACATGAACCCATCCAAACGGTTTCTATTGAATCTAAATAACCTCACATTTGTTTTAACATGTTGTAAGAACTTCGCGCAACGCGACGGCAAAGTTGCAGCCGTTCTTGACACCAGCGCGCACAGCTTTTCGGCACATTGTTCGATGTGTAGCTTATTCAGATATATCTATTTCCAACATGGTAAACATCTGATTAATAATCACAACTAAACTGAAACAAGCAATTGGTTCGGGAACCTGTTTTATCAACTTAAAGACCGACAGGAAGCAGGTCTACTTTCATCGCTTTACAGCCCCTGAAAGACCTTTGAGATCCAGCTTGTTGTCTCTCTGGACAATGGACTCCGGTTGGATAACCGCTTGGCGGTTGCAGCTTCAGTCACGTTACAGATGTCATGTGAATAGCAGAAATTGGTTTATGAGTTTAAACTCATAACATGACATATAGATCACAAAGGGATTGGTTGATTAGCCATTGTTCAGTAGGTTACGTTTTATTCAGGCAATGAAAGGTTCACTCAGTGAATATCTAAGGTGTTTTAATGCTGATTGTCTAAGGTGGAACGGCACCAAGCTGTAAATAAGCAGGTGAAGTCTCTGACTCTATACTCTGTCAGCCTCCATGTTGGATCCAGCATGATCTCACAGCCTGACAGACAGCAGGACTTCCCTGGGTTCAGAATGCTCATGTGTTTGTGTGTGTGTGTGTGGTGCATGTGTGTGTATGTGGTGTGTGTGTGGTGTGTGTGTCCAGTGCCAGCCTCTCCTCTATCTAGACCAGCTGGTCAGGAACTACTCCAGCGAAGGTCTGGGAGTGGAGCATCTCTACCGTGTGTCCGAGGGGTGTGGCCTCTATCTCAGTAGCCCCGCCCTCGCCTGTGCCGCCATGAGGGAGGGGCGCTGGGGCGAGGAGACAGACCGCCTCCTCTGGAGCGTCCGTCAGCAGGAGGGGGAGCTGGAGGAAACACTGTCCTCTCTGCTGCAGGACATCCAGACCCACTACACACCAGCTCACCATCACGTGGAGGTGGGTGACGCAGTCACGGTAACACTTTACACCCCATAATAACCTGGTGTTAACGGTAGCTACCTGTGCCCTCCTCCCTCCTAATCACCAGTGTCTGAGCAGCCGTGACATTATGGCCGAGGTCAGCATGTGGGCGGGTAACCACAGTACGGTTTCCATGGTGATGGGGAGCATCGTGTACCACGTTCTCCGGGGAGACTGCCTGACAGGCCACGCCCTCCCGGGGGAAACCTACTTCTTGGACTCCATCATGCAGCGTCTTGGCAACAACAGTGTTACCGTCTCTGGTATTGTACAGTTACAATAGTAATGACATCATAATCCTCACTGGTTTTGAACTGTTACCATGGGAACCACACCATTACTGCTTCTGGTGCTATAGTTATAGTTACACAGGGCTAGAGGGTGACAGTCGGTGTTTTCTGTTCAGAGCTGGATGATCTGATGAGAAGTCTGGAGATAGGAGAAACACACCACGAACACCATCAGCTTCATCCAGAGGACCCCCACGCTCACCACGACGACAGTCACCGTGACCACAGTCACCAGGACGACAGTCACCGTGACCACAGTCACCAGGACGACAGTCACCGTGACCACAGTCACCAGGACGACAGTCACCGTGACCACAGTCACCAGGATGACAGTCACCGGGACCACAGTCATCAGGACGACAGTCACAGTGACCACAGTCACCAGGATCACAACCACACTGAAGAGGGACGGGGTAGGAACAGTAGCTGGGACCAGGTAACCACACACACTCACACTTTCTCACACACACACATTCACAAACTCACTCACTCACTCACACACTAATGTGTGTCTCCTGCCAGGTGTGTTTCACAGCTCAGCAGCTGGTCCAGATCCATGGGATGAATGGGTCTGCTCTGGTCCGGTCTGACCTGGCTCGGCTCAGCCCCGCCCTGCTGCAGCAGCTGCTGTCAGGAGCCTGCTCTGCCCTCCCCCTCCCAGATCCCTCCGACTCTCTCACCACCACCGAGCGTGAGTCTATCACCCCCAGCCCCTCCTAAAACCCACAGCCCCCCCAGCCCCTCCTGACCCCTCCCCACTCCCCTACCCCCCCAGCCCCTCCTAACACCCCCAGCCCCCCCAGAGCCCTCCTGACCCCTCCCCACCTCCCCAGCCCCTGTGCGTTGCCTCCAGCTCCGGGCCTGAGCAGGTGTCTCCTGACCTCCATGTCTCCTGCCTCTCCAGGGTTCGTGTACGCCAGCATAGCTAACCTGCTGATCAGCCTGACCTCCATGGTCGGTATCGTGGTCCTGCTCTGCACGTCCTGCAGCAGCGTGTTCCAGCTCTGCATTCAGTTCTGCGTCAGTCTGGCTGTGGGCTCGCTGACAGGGGACGCACTGCTGCACCTCATGCCCACGGTGAGTACACAGTTAGACACTATTACCTAGTATATACTCTCCACCTCATGCCCACGGTTAGTACACAGTTAGACACTATTACCTAGTATATACTCTCCACCTCATGCCCACGGTTAGTACACAGTTAGACACTATTACCTAGTATATACTCTCCACCTCATGCCCACGGTGAGTACACAGTTAGACACTATTACCTAGTATGCACTACTACCTAGCATACACTACTACTTAGTAAGCACTACTAAGTAAACACTACTACTGGGGACACTCTCTGGAGACGCACTGCTGCACCTCATGCCCACGGTTAGTACACTGTTAGACACTTACCTAGTATGCACTACTAACTAGTATATAGTCAAAATGTGCACCTCGTTCCCGATTGTCTTGCGTTATTGTTTTGTTGCACGGCTTGGAAGGAGCAGGGTGCCAAAGCAGAAATGCGACACAACCAAGATCCATTTTGCTTTAAGTCAAGATGAGAGGGGGGGGGGTCTTGGTTACTGTAGTAGGAGTTAGCTAGCTCGCTAGTTAGCATCAGCGGTGTCAGCGGCAGTACACAGCTGGAGACGACTGAGAGCTGGGGCGGTCACAAGCACACTTCACAACATTTTCTATTAAGACTTGCATTGCCCAGAATGTATGCTGTGCATGTGACCAATAAATCTCTTTGACTTTGACTTTGGGTGTACTGTCACAATAAATCAAGTTTTATCACTGATATACTGTGACCGCAGAACAACCCAGGGTATATCTGATGTGGATCCAACCCTTCAGGTGGTTTATTGCTGTTATACAACAGTTACATCAATGGGACATTTCAGTGTATTTTACAGACATTTCATTTAAACTTACAAGAAAATAGTCATACAGTTCATGCTGCTTGCTCTCCAGGAGTTCTCATTTGATAATGCCTAGCAACCAGATAACAATGAATTTCGTTTTGTGTGTGCGTGTGTTTGTGTGCGTACACTCGTGTGTGTGTGTGTGTGTGTGTGTGTGTGTAGGTGCTGGGACTGCATGTCCATCAAGAGGGCTCCAGCCACAGTGACGAGCCTCAGGACCACGTGTACAAGCTCCTGGTGGTGATGGCTGGGATCTACTACTTCTACATCATGGAGACCGTCTTCTCCATAGTCACTCAGAAGAAGGAACACCACCACCACCCGCACCACCACGGCGTAGGTCTCTCCTCTCTGCTGGTCTCTCCTCTCTGCTGGTCTCTCCTCTCTGCTGGTCTTTCCAGTAGATGTAAAGGAGATTGTGAACGCTGATTGTGAAGGCTGAATGTAAAGGCTGATTGTGAAGGCTGATTGTGAAGGCTGTTTGTGAAGGCTGATTGTGAAGGCTGATTGCGAAGGCTGATTGCGAAGGCTGTTTGTGAAGGCTGATTGTGAAGGCTGTTTGTGAAGGCTGATTGTGAAGGCTGATTGCGAAGGCTGATTGTGAAGGCTGTTTGTGTGCAGGAGGAGGAGGAGCCTCACCACTGTGACCATGGCAAGGTGCTGGAGATGTACCAGGAGAAGAGGATGACTGCCTCCCAGACAGACCTGGTACACACTCTCTCTCACGCCGATGTACTCTCTCACATAACTCCCTCTCTCTCTCTCTCTCTCTCTCTCTCTCTCTCTCTCTCTCTCTCTCTCTCTCTCTCTCTCTCTCTCTCTCACACACAAACACTCTCTCACACGCTGTTTTTCTATCCAAATTGGGCCCGACCATTCACTCCCATTTAAAATCAGTTATAACCACTAACCTTAACCCTTAAAGTACTTGTAATTCCAACCCTAACACTAAGGAACCTTTTTCCATAATTATACTCTTGAGGACATTTGGTCCTTGCAAGGGTACACATACACACACACACACCAGCCTTATGAACTGTGTGTTTCAGGTGGATGGGGAAGACAAGGAGGCCATTTCTCCGAAGAAGGAACGTACCAAAGGTGAGATCTGATTGGTCTTCAGAACCAGTACCAGCCTACACTGATTGGATAAGCACACACACTCACACATCATGTGCTGCTATGTACATCATGTACAATGTTGCTTTCACCTTCCACCATCTCCAGCTTCTCCTGTGTTCTGTATCGTCACTACAGGATGTTGTTAGTGCTCTGTGAAGCCTTTTGACTCTTAAACATGCAGTACATTTCCTGGATTTGGATATTGCATTTTTATTCTGCCTGCCTTGTTATTGTATGAATTTGTGCGAATCTAGCCATGCTCCAAAGGAGGAAGTTTCTCCTTAGAAAGATCCACACCTCCAAAGATAAACATGTAATAAATTGTTAAATCAATATGTGAGTGTCTTGAATGAACTGGTATACTGGGCCCTTATTGGAGCAGCCATGTTCAGCCATTGTTATGTACTGTAGATTGTGTAAGTTAATCTGATATGAGATAAACTTTATACTCTGCTGTCCTCACTGACCTCTCCTCCCTCCCCTTCTCTCCCACCTCTCTCCCTCTCCTTCCCTCCCACCTCCTTCTCCCTCCTCCCCTTCTCCCTCCACTCCCTTCCCTCTCCACCCTACCCGCCGTCTACCCCCTCCCCCTCCTTCCCCTCCTCTCATGCTCCTCCCCCCTTCCCCCCCCCACCCTGCCCTAACCCAGAACAGAGACTGCTCCCCTTCATGATCACCCTGGGTGATGGCATCCACAACTTTGCAGACGGGCTGGCTATCGGAGCAGCCTTCTCTGTGTCCTGGAGGTCTGGCCTGGCCTCCTCCCTGGCCGTGCTCTGCCACGAGCTGCCCCACGAGCTGGGTGAGTCTTCACCCCATCCTCACACAGTACAGCTCTGCACCATCCCTACCCAGTGCAGCTAGACGTACATCCCATCCTCACACAGTACAGATCTGCACCATCCCTACCCAGTGCAGCTAGACCTACATCCCATCTTCACACAGTACAGCTCTGCATACAGCATGTGTGTGATGTGGTTCTATGTGTGTGTGTGTGTGTGTGTGCAGGGGACTTTGCCATCCTGCTCCAGAGTGGAGTGTCTGTGCGCAGGGCGCTGATGCTGAACGTGGGCTGTTCCATGACATCGTTCGGGGGACTGTACCTCGCCCTCTCCATAGCAACCGACGCCGCCACTAAGCAGTGGATCGCCGCGGTTACCACTGGGATGTTCCTCTATGTGGGATTGGCTGATATGGTGGGTATGGTACCATGGTAACATGTACCCACAGCTGCTCCCCGAACAAGACATGTAACCATGGTAATCTGACATGTAACCATGACAATCAGACATGTAACCATGACAATCAGATATGTAACCATGGCGACAGACAGACCCTGTTAGTAGCTGCTACAGCACTAGCTGGAGATCATACTTTCTCTAATGTGTGTGTGTGTCTGTGTGACTGTGTGTGTCCATGTGTGTGTGTATGTCTGTGTGTGTGTGTATGCAGCTCCCCACCATGGTCCATGTGGACAGCCGTCACCCCTGGCTGATGTTCTTCCTGCAGAACGTTGGACTGCTGACCGGCTGGAGCATACTGCTACTGCTGTCTCTCTACGAAGACCGCATACACTTCTAACACACACACACTCCTCGCAGCACACACACACACTCCTTGCACACACACACACTCTGTAAACTGTTCTCTTCTACTTCTGTTGCTAATACACTAGTTGTCCAGATTAATATAATAAACTCCCATCAGTTTTATTCTGTGTTGTAAAACAGATAACTGATGTCATGTACCTGATAGCAGAGTTGTGACTCCAGTCTGTCAAACCTCCAAGATGAACACCTTCATTATGCTGCTTCTGTGTCTGCCTCATCGCACCAATAAAGGGCAAAATACAAAAGCTTCTCTTCAGTATGTGTTGATATTGATGCAGTGGTTGTGGTGATGATGAAACACTGGTGAGTATGCTGTCACGGTGATGGAAAACTGGTGAGTATGATTGCTTTATTCTTACTTCCTGTCAGCAAGGTCGGAGTGTGTTGTCTGGAGTGCCCGCTAGATGGCGCCCTGCTCCAGGAAATGTTTCCTGTAACTCAAATTATGTATTACATGCAACCGTATCCAATTTACAGCATTCTAAAATAAGTAAACTAGATAGACAGATGTGGTGAGTCTCCTGACATGGGAGAGGTATTCAGACTGCTAGGCTGTCCACTTCACACTACATTTCCCATGATGCCTCAGGCTTTCTTCACCGATAAACCCGGCTGCACCTTCCACCTTTATAGAACACAACCAAAACTACTTACTCAGAACATAGGTTACACCTATGATAAGCTAACATATAATATAATAAACCTCCTAGATATACAAAATAATAAACAGAAAAGTATACTAAACCTATAATACACAATCCTATACTAACCTTATAACCTATACTAACCTAGAGACAAGTAGGGTGCAATTAGTGCAATTTTGCTGAAAGTGCCACCAGTAACTGAAAGTGCAACCAGTCTCCTCAAGAAGAAGAGGTGTTTCCGTGCCGCTTTGACCACCTAGTCCGTGTGAGCAGACCAGGTGAGATCATTGCTGATGTTCACCCTGAGGAACCTGAAGCAGCTGACCTTTTCGACTTTGGATCCGTCGATGTGTAGGGGTGCATGCTACTCCTCCTGAGGTTATTTATCAGAATCAGAATCAGAAATCAGAATCAGAAAGGGATTTATTGGCCATGAAAGTTTGCACAGTCAAGGAATTTGCTTTGGCAGGAAGGTGCATACAATAAACATATAGTATCCTTAAATTTAAATATGTGGACTGTCTATACTAAATATCTATACTATAACTATACTATCTATACTAAAGTGGAATTATATTTAAAATAAAATATACAATAAAATATAAGTTGCCTAATTTACAATATAAAAATACAAAAAATACAAATATGACAAAAAATACAAATGTACAAGATGCAGTAATGTAGTGCAGAATATTAGAGTCATTAAAGTAAAGTCATTAAGTCAGTGTGAACCCTTGGCCTTGTTGAAGAGGCCAACAGCAGAAGGGAAGAAACTGTTTTTGTGTCGAGAGGTGTTGGTCCTGATGGACCGCAGCCTTCTGCCGGAGGGGAGTGACTGAAACAGGGAGTGTCCAGGGTGGGAGGAGTCGGCCACAATCTTCCTCGCTCGCCTGAGGGTCCTCGAGGTGTTTAGGTCCTCGAGGGTAGGCAGACTGCAGCCAATCACCTTCTCCGCAGTGCGGATGATACGCTGCAGTCTGCTCTTGTCCTTGGCAGTGGCAGCAGCGTACCAGATGGTGATGGAGGAGGTGAGGATGGACTCAATGATGGCTGTGTAGAAGTGCACCATCATTGTCTTTGGCAGGTTGAATTTCTTCAGCTGCCGCAGGAAGTACATCCTCTGTTGTGCTTTCTTTGTGAGGGAGCTGATGTTCAGTTCCCACTTGAGGTCCTGGGAGAGGATAGTGCCCAGGAAGCGGAAGGACTCCACAGTGTTGACTGGGGAGTCACCCAGGGTGATGGGGGTGAGTGGGGCTGTATTCTTCCTGAAGTCCACAACCATCTCCACTGTCTTAAGAGCATTGAGCTCTAGGTTGTTCTGGCTGCACCAGGTCACCAGGTTGGCCGCTTCCCACCTATAATCAGACTCGTCTCCACCAGAGATGAGCCCAATAAGGGTGGTGTCGTCCGCAAACTTCAGGAGTTTGACGGATGGATGACTGGAGGTGCAACTGTTCGTGTACAGGGAGAAGAGCAGAGGAGAAAGGACGCAGCCCTGAGGAGATCCGGTGCTGATGGACCGGGAGTCAGAGACTTGTGTTCCCAGTTTAACGCACTGCTTCCTGTCAGACAGGAAGTCTGTGATCCACCAGCAGGTGGAATCAGGCACGTTCAGCTGGGAGAGCTTGTCCTGAAGCAGGGCGGGGATGATGGTGTTGAAGGCAGAGCTGAAGTCCACAAACAGGATCCTGGCGTAGGATGCTGGGGAGTCCAGGTGCTGTAGGGTGAAGTGGAGGGCCATGTTAACTGCATCGTCCACAGACCTGTTGGCTCTGTAGGCAAACTGCATGGGGTCCAGAAGGGGGTCTGTGATTGATTTGAGGTGTGCCAGCACTAGGCGCTCAAAAGACTTCATTACCACAGAGGTCAGGGCGACAGGTCTGTAGTCATTATGTCCAGTTGGCCTGGGCTTTTTGGGCACAGGGATGATGGTGGAGGCCTTGAGACAGGCTGGCACATGGCATGTCTCCAGGGAGGTGTTATATTCACACTCACTTAACGACTCTGCACCAGATACAAAACGCATGTTCGTAACGATGGATACGCGCAGCTGAGAAGCTCGAGAATATAAATACATTAAGCTTTTGGGACGTTGGTCAACTGTCAAAGAAGAATCGTCCAGCCAGCAGACCGTCTGTAGCCTATTGGTAAGTTACCCTTAGTTTAATGTTGTTTTAATGCCAATGTATTTTCCCAAATAATAATATTACAAAAAAACACATACAGAGCAAGATTGTCTTTCTTTTCATTCATCTACAAGACCAAATGTACCGTAGACAACTTAAGCCAATATCCTGGTAGACTAGTATGAGCTAATAGAGCTAGCTAGTGCTAACGTTAACGTTATATTCTATCTAACAATTTAGCAAGTTATTGAATCCTCACCAATTACAATTACTACATTGTACCAACATGGTACGTACAGGCCAACAGGATAGCTACCAATGTAGCCGACTGCTGTACAGTAAGGGTGTGTCACGGGTATGGTGAGGACCCAAAAGCAGCACAGGCAGACAGGTCCAGTGGTGGGCTGTGTAGCCGCAGAGCCGAGCAGGTGTGTAACCAAGAGGGGATAGGCGAAACTCGTGGTCGAAGACAGAAGGCTGAGGTAATATCCAGGAGATCGGTCAGGCAGGATAGTCAGAGGCAAGCAGGGTCGGAACCGGGAGATCAGGCAGAAAATCGCTGGAGAGTCTGGTGCAAGCATCGAGAACAATCTGGCAATGAGTGAGAGTGGAGCTGGAGCTTAAATGCAGCCAGAGCAGAGCAGAGAGCACAGGTGAGTGGAGTTGGCTTAATGAGAGGGGTGTGTCTGATTGGCAGATTGAAGCAGGCAGGTGCAGAGTGGTGAGGCAGAGCTGAACCGTGACAGGGTGCCGATATCGACCGGCTACAGTAGCTACACAGCTCTCGACACTTGTAAGGAATGTTACGAAAATGTAGAGATATAGTTAGTACAATATGATTCTTGATATGTGCATATTACTTGATGTGCTGCTTCTTCACTTTGGTTAATGATTTAGCTTGACTGTTTAAATTGTTTGTTATTACCAACTAACTAATAATATTTTGAAATGACCAATTAACTGCTGTTTTCTCTTTGGGCAAATAGTAGTTATTGTTCCTTCAAGTGTCCTGTTAACAGAATATAACAGAACACAACTGTCATTATAGATAATTACTTACTGGCAAGGCAGAAATCAAAGGCTTCAATGACCTGTCAAACGTCAGATTTAGAGTCCGAAGCTGAGATGGATAGAGGAAGGGGGAAGCGCAAAAGAGCAAAGGTCAGTTTATTTATTTATTCATTTCAGGAAATTCACTAAGTTAATGTTTATAATTGTCAACCTTAATTTGTACCAAATAAAAACATGTTGTCCTTTTTTAGACGGTATGGAGAATTTGACTGGGAGAGTGACTATGAAGCTACCCCAGAAAAGACACGGGGACCTTGCCCTCAGCATCGACCTCGGCTAGGGCCAATACCTGCTGCTCCTCCAGTGCCAGGTCCAATGTCTCCCTTGCTGCCACTTTCTCCTCAACCTCTAAGCTCAAGTTCCATCGCTTTTTCTGCACCTTCTCCTCAACCTCTAAGCTCCAGTCCCATCTCTCCCTTGAGAGCACCATCTCCTCGACCTCCAAGTATTTTTTTTAAACCAATCTACAGAGTTGGGAGGTCTGGAAGAGATCAAATCCCTTGCACTGGTAAGCTTTGTTACTGTTTTATCATTTTATCAGTTCTTAAAATGTTAGTATAACTTTGATCTATGATTTGATCCTTTTTATGTAAAGGGTGTTCAATCCTGGGCCTCGGCGTCCGCTGTCCTGCATGTTTTAGATCAATGGTTCTCAAACTTTTAACACCCCGTACCACCGCAAAAAATATTTGATTCTCCAAGTACCACCATTATGACCGACGTTAAAATACAGTACCGTAAGCCTACCCTATTCAGGGTTTCCGGCAGAAAATGTGTTAGTTAAGGTGGTAGGGTTTGTCGGCAGGGGGGGGGGCAAAAAGAGTAATTCCAGTGATGGTTTCCTAATATTTGTTTTTCATACAACAGATTGCAGTCCTAGCTTCAATAGGGGGGACAGGACACTAAAAAGGTGACTTGGAACATCCTGGCCCACATGTTTTCCGACAGTGTTGCCAAAAGAATCAACTGGAAGGGTGTGAATGGCAAAAAAAGGTTTTGCCAAATGAAGGCAAAGGCTGTACTCATGCGTGAGTAGAAAATAGGTTCCCTCAAAATCTTCTTTTCATTATTTTGAGTTGATGTAACTAGATAAATAGACACTGTTTGTTGATGGATGTGAGGGTCTGTAATTATTGTACAGGTGCAGTGAGGAGGTGCAGTGTCTGCAGTGGTGCCACAGACACCGAAATCATTAAACACACCATACGATGGTTTAACCTTGCGTCTGACCGTGGGGGTGGACGTAAAGAACGCAGCAGGTGTTTAAGTGTTCTACATTTCTTTTCAGCTTTCTTAATTTTTTTACAAACTGAATACCTTTCATTCTAAACACAGCCAATGGAAAATGTTATGTTACCTTGTCTATACAAATGTAATTATATGTGTGTAAAGTGCTCTTACCTTTATTTACCACAGGTCATCTACTGCTCCAGCTTCCTTGATGAACTCAGACATGTAAAGGGATGTATCCCTTTACATGTCTGAGTACATGTGACATGTATATACCTTTTATATACGTTATTGTACTTAATGTTTTACTTACTGTTTATTATTTCTTAAATAAAAATGCAACCTTTTGAAAAGTATGCAGGACTTTTGAGATTGTATTTCTTATGTAAGTCAACTGTTTACAACAGAGTTTGAATATGAAGATACAAAAACATTTGACGGTATTATTTGCTCTGTGACATATGTTTTCAATGCTCTGAATTAAATAACTGGCAGCAACTGCATGGGCCATTTTACTTGATAAATTAATCCGTAATACGGAGCCGGGCCGGTGTCATTTTCAATACGGGACAATCCGCTTTCCGAATTTGGGCCAGTCCTGTCCCTGTTCCGTTCTGGATCCGTAAAACGGATCAGCACCAGCATTGGGCCGCGATGCAAAAAGACACCGGCCCAACTCCGTATTACGGACCTGGGCCGAATGCTGCGCAACATTTGGGCCAGATCCGGCGCGGAATCAACTTGCTATCTGGGTACCCTCAATTTTCGAATCCGTTTCGAAAGCGGGCCAGTTCCGTAAAATGATAGTAAGAATGTAGCATTTGTATCAGATCTGGAACGGATCCGCAAAACGGATGCGACTGCTACGCGGATCTGCCGGAACTCAGCCGGATCCGGCACGGAATCAGCTGCTATCTGGGTTCGGTCAATTATACAACAAAAGTTTTAAACCAAAAACGTCAAGCAGGGCTGCTTTTCCCCAAAGCGTCGTCGATAAAGTAGCTCTTGAAAGCGCTTAGATTAGCCTACTCCTTACGAGTACGAGCATGTTTGGGAAACGCACATAAGAAATATCGATGGTTTCGTTTTTTGCTCAATCGCACTACGATCCATCGTTAACGGGAAACGCAGCCCAGGGCTTTTCAAGAGATATGGGAATTCTGCTTTTAGCCAGCTGGTCCGATGCGAAGACCAAACCTCAAGGACAAGGACAACCCATCTCACATTGAGCAAGAGGAGTAGTAGGCCCCTGGAACCCCCAGATTTTTTTATTTTTTTTTAAGTTTGAAAAAAAGTAAAATTGGTTGATTTTGCTTAATCCATTCTGAGAGTGATTTACAATGATATTAAACTCATAGGTAAAGGTTGTTTATGTCAAACAATATTAGAGTGCATCTGAAATGGCAGGTTTAATTTTGGCCGGTAAAAAATATAATTGGCTGGTAATTTTTTTCATCTACCAGCCAAAAAGCCAAAAAGTTAATTTCGACCACTGCCTTTACGTTTGTTAGATCACATTTAGGAATTGCAGTGCTACAAATGTTTTGATGTCTTGGGGCTCGTCTTCATTTTGCTATTAGTTTATGCTCAATCTCATCCTCTTCCTCAAAGTCACTGTAAGACTATTTTTTTTTACTCTACATCATCATCAAAAGCTCTCTCTCTTCCAGAATGTGAAGAGTGAAGGTACACCGGACTTAATATTTTTTTACTCTTAATAGCCCTGGGTCCAGTGGACCCGAACATCCTGTATGTAATACAAATGTGTAGGGGGGGTGTACGGTGTGTGGTTATTGAAAATTTGTTCTGATATATGTTCTTCACACAAAATGAGCCAAGGCCAATGAGTCTGAGTTAGAAAAAATAATTTATGGTATCATTTTTCTTTTGATAAAAAGTGAAAGCGGGTCCCACAGACCCGAACAGCACACAAGGGTTAATGGGACATGTAATGGGCCTACATGTACTACCTGCGTCGTCTTTCAGTAAAAGTCTAACAAAAAATCCTAACAATTCATCAATCTTCTCAGTTTACTCACCTCCAGTCTGGACCTTGTCTCCACACTGTGTGACATTGAAAAAAAGTATGTTAGTCCTGCAAAACCAAACATCCTACAACAACCTTTTACCGTAAAAACAGCAATTCATTTCTGGGTATAAAACATAAAAACTGATCCTGATAGTCATACAGGATCTCTACTAATTATGCATCAATAAAATCCAAGTGCAACTGTGTTCAGTAGCAACTCAACTCTAAAGATTTAGACACATCTTACCTGAATTACCCCAGAAATTACCCATTGTATTCTTCTCTGTGAAAACAAATTAAAAAGGTGAATCTACTATTCTATGATCACATATGATCTCTTTCATTACAATACTAATTTGCAATGACACTTATATGCTATAAACAAACCATGTACTGTATACTAGTGTAGGCCTACATACAGTTAAAATTACAACCATTAACAGCACACAAAATGTAGTCTTTCAATAATCCGCTAACAAAGTGTTTTTTGGTGTTGTTTTTTTTACAACCTTTTATATGGTGAGTCTAATTGGGGAATGCTAATGAACAGGATTATCTTGCAGCTTGCGGCTTCATTAGCTTGCAGCTCATTGGTCAAGTATCTATCAACATTAGTTATCAGGTTTGTTGGATAGGCTTCACATTTATCATTAGGCCTACACCTCAAAATATTATACAGGTGTTGTCTTGGTTTATAAAAGTATTCCTCTTTTCATAATCAGACCTGAATCAGACCAAAGACATGGCCAAAGCTAGATGTGATTTTTAGTGACTTACCGTGTCTCTCTGCCTCCAACCAAGGCGCTTTTGGTTGTAATTCTGCCAGGAATCAACTGCGTTAGTAACTTTCACCTTCATGAAATTGATACTTTTACTTTCATTTCCAGTCAATGGGAGAGTGAATCATCACATTTACACTAGAATTATGTATATTGAATCCACTCAACAGTTTGCTTTTCAAAAAACTGTTAAAGCAAGCCACTGTTCTAAATGGTTCCACTTAATCTGCTTTTGAGGTCAGAACGAAAGTTTCTACGAACTCGTCTCGCACGTCAAAATAATATAATGGTGTTCCGTCCTTTTATAAAAGTATGAATCTTTTCATCATCAAACCAGAAAAAAATAGTTTTCAAGCCAAAGTTAGAAGTGCTTTTAAAGAAGAAAATAAGATCATTACCGTGTCTGTGCGTCTCCACCCCAGAATGAAGGTTATGGTTGTGTAGCCTACTGAATTCTGTCAGACAACTTGCGTTAGTACCTTTCACTTTCATGGTACTTATACTTCCCATTTCCAGTAAATGGGATAAAGAGTCATCACATTTGCTTCAATGATGTATATTGAAAAAAACAAAATAGTTTGTTATCAACTGGCTGATGTTTGTCTATACTGTAGCGTACTGTGTCCGTTCGAATGGACCCTCAATTACACATTTGCTCGAACCATTTCACCAAGGATGGTTTTGAAAACCTGGGACAATGTGCAAAGCAGAATTTGCTATGAAGCTGTTGCTAAAAAGAGGTGCGTTCCGACCTAATGTTCATCACAACCGCAAACTGTTAAACTGTTGTGATGGAATAATTTAATATATGCCATTGTTTGAGAAGAACTGTGTGGAGCTCCTCACCACTGCGGCTGGTTGAGCTAACAATGAAAGAGGGAGCTTTGGTTGTGGGTTGTTTGTGTACAGTATCTCCGGTTTAGAGAGGAGATGACGTGTCAGGAGATAAGGCCTGCTGAGTCTTTCAACCAAAACAACATCCTGGTTTGCAGAACCCTATTATGACATCATCGCACCTAGGTTACGTGGTTATGGAATCAAGAGTGAGTGATGTCACAATGGCATGTGGGGGCATTCTTGAGTGCGAAGAGTCGCAGAAAGTCTCATTTACCTTTGGAAAGTTGATCTGGATGGCTGCTTGCTTGAACATTGAAAACTTGATTTAAAAATATTCTGGGTAAATGAGTTCCTCGTGGCGAAAAAATTCAATAATTACCAGGTGTCTGCATTCAAAGGGAGAGTCTGGTCATGGTCAACAAGGTACATTTGCAGTGTGTGTGGGTGTAGGAAATATCTAGATCAATGGTGTAGAGTAAAAATGAGTTAGGCGTGTTCATTATTAAGAGAGTACGCCTAAGGTGTTAACTTTTTTTATAGCTGTGTTTTTATACAGGTCACATGGTTCCTAATGTGTCTAGGGGCCTCGCTTCAATCCTTTTACATTATACACACACACACACACAAGTCAAGGAAATTAATTCTCAGTAAATCAAAACCATCTTTTTCAGGCTCAACCCTCCACAACATTGTCCTGAGAGGCATCAGGGAAGGTGTGGCCACCCTCTACCCAGTGAACCCAGGAGTGTCTGTGTCTGGGCAGTGAGACTGCTCCCTATACCAAGTCTATGAAAGACCTGGGCCTAGGATTGGTGTCTCTTCTAATAGAACAGCACCCAGAGCTGATGGCTGACCAGACCATTCACCTCCCTGAGGTGAGTCCTGAAAATCCCTCTCCAGTCTCTCCCCTGCTCCTCTCCATGTGGGAGAACCTATGTCGAGCCCCTCGGGACAAACCTGTGGTAAATGTCATGTCTGGTGGGTAGATCAACTGAGACCAGAGAAATCAGAAGGATCATACATGAACACAGTGAACACATTAATATGTTTAGAAACATCCACTGCTATAAAGATGTTAAGAAAGTATCAACAGGTTGTAACGCAGAGTCATCACACAAAGCACGAGACCATCACACCTTTCCCCTACCCCCGGTAGAGACAGGGCCTTCCCATTGTGGTCCTTATCTCCAGAGCAGAGCCTCAAAGCTCTGGCCCAGCATGGGGTCAGAAGGAAGACCAAAATGGTCTTACAGTATGGAGACAAAGGATTCTAAGGAAGAACTAGCTTTTCTGGATGTACAAACATATTCTCAAGGACTAAATGGTTCATGGACACTATTTCAAGGACAGTAATCGATGTGTTATAATGTGTGCTTTTCTCATTTAGTTAGAACGTTGTTAAGTGATGTTTGATTATAACTTCCCTTCAGGTAGAGTTAAGTCAGTCAACTTTGATATCAAAATAATTGTGTCATACTAACAAAACCATTTATGAATGTTGTATTGTTGTATTCTGAAGTTTAAGCATTCCATGGACATTTTGGAATAATGAAACTCAAAGGCGTCAGCCACTTCACACCTACGGCCTGGTGGAAGTGACTGACCAATGAAAGAGTCCACCTTCACCTGGATAACCCCCCTTTCTTTGGAGTATAAAACCCCCAAATGTACAATCACGCCCGCTTGTTCGTAGGATTAACTTGAGGTGAACGCGTCACTCTCTAACCAATTCCCCAAAACTTGCAACTCACTGAGCGCCCGGAACTTTCTATTTTCGTTGGACAAAACGAACTATTGACTCTTTTCTTCAAACCGACCAAAGTAACTACGATTTGCAATATTTCTTACCTGTGACATATTGGCATGTTGTGTTTAATTGTTGACGTTTGATTGTGGTTACAAATGATTTGACCTATCGCTAAACCAGTTGCCAGTGACCGTCCATTGTACTGTATAGGCCAGGCCTACCTCCTCCTCTCTCTCTCCCTTTCCCCTCTTCACGCGCTCTACAGTACAGTTTATCCACACTAACCCATATTTATCTGGTATTAACTCATTATCATTACACGTTCTTAAATAAATCATTGTGTATAATATTCGCGCATCTCTCACGTTATCTGATCTGCTCTACTTTCATAGAACTCACTACTTAAGATTAGACTGATTATTACGAAGGCTATTATTCAATGTACTATTCAATAAGGTTTCCTCTTTTCCTTTAAAACAAATAAGCGGTGGTGCCCTAAAGAACTATATACTTGATCAAATTAAGTATTTGTCTATCTTAAACGTGTTCACCTCACTACAAGGTGAATGCTGTATAGGTCAGACCAGAGGTCAAACCAGAGGTCCGACAGGTAGTGAGAAGGTCATGAAGGTCCATGTCTCCTGGGTTTCAGGTGGAGTCTGTGTTCAGTGGGACCGTGCTCCCCTGGATCTTCAGCCCCCTCTACTGTGGTCCTGTGCTCCCCTGGATCTTCAGCCCCCTCTACTGTGGTCCTGTGCTCCCCTGGATCTTCAGCCCCCTCTACTGTGGTCCTGTGCTCCCCTGGATCTTCAGCCCCCTCTACTGTGGTCCTGTGGTCTTCTGGACCGGGGTAAGAGCTACTTCTCAGACTTGGCAAACAACCAGTCAACTTTTTAGCCTGCCTTTTAAAACCTTGAGCTATGAAATATTTCGATGATGTCACAAAGGGGAGGGGTTGAGGACATGAAGCGTGTTCATTCATTTTCAGTGCAGTATCGCTTCATTGACTTGACAAGTATCTACATATTGCAAAAGCACTGAAAAGAAACATTAAATAAATCAGCATTTAGGTGTACAAATAAAGTACTGTTGATGTAGTCCCTCCAGTTCTTTTTCTCTTCAGGATCTTCGTCAACAGCTTCTGTTATCTCCTTTCCGTCACATTCAGATAAGCTCATGCACGGCCCTGCGAAGCTCCCATGACACATGTCAGATGTCCTCGTGCTCTTGGTCGAAGGTTGTCGGCACCAAGGTACTGTGCACATGGGCGACCTTCATGACAACAACCTGAGGACCCTCACGAGGGATCTGGTGTAGCCACCCAATCACCTCTGATCACCTGATCACCTGATCTCACCTGATCTCTTTCTCTGTGTCCTTGTGGGTGCCTGTCCCTCTGCAGGGAACGACCACCAAGATGCGCAGCGTGTGTATGGTCCGAGGAGCGGACGTGCGTCTGTGGTGGGCCGTGTCAGTGGATAGGGCCAGACTGACGCCAGCTGTAAGAACCAAAGTTACACACACACACACACACGTACATACAAACACACACACACATCTTTCCTCTCTTTACACCAAGTCTCGTTTGTTTGTCTGGTCAGGGATTGCCGTACACAGTGAACAAGTTGATGAGTATCACAGGAGTTCAGGTAAGAGCTTCCGGAAAGATCTGGAATCAGATCTGCCGTTTGAGTGAGACTGACAAGACAAATGTGTCACCTGATAAGAAGCCTTTGTAATACTGTTAGAATGATGCACTGTTAAATTAATCAAATGTCTACATAAAAACATAAACCTAATAAATCTCAATCAACTTGTGCCCCCTGTCCTCTGTTTCAGCGTGTGGCTGGCCAGGTGAGGCAGTACCAGTCTCATGTCTGCGAAACCACTGCTGTCGTTTTAGAGATGGAAGATAACATTGTGGTGAGTCCTGCTTTTTGTACATTTGTACTGCTTGTCAATGGTACATACATGCCTACTGTTGTATCGGAATTGCATTTGTGAATAATCATAAAATGGTGTTTGTGTATGCGTGTGTGGATTACTCTTTATAACAGCAAAGGCTGTTTCGAGGCAAAGCCACCAGATGCAGCAACGCCACATCCAGCAGCCAACAGCGACATCATCATCCTCACGGTAGAGGAGCATGAGGTGAGGCGCGTACTGCGGGCTGTCAACCCGCGGAAGGCAGCTGGACCCGACGGCGTCAGTGGACGTGTGCTGAAGGACTGCGCGGACCAGCTGGTGGGGGTCTTTACAAAGATCTTCAACCAGTCACTCTCCCAGTCCACTGTCCCATCCTGCCTGAAGTCCTCCACCATAGTCCCCCCTGCCCAAAAAAACAAATATCACCACCCTCAATGACTACCGGCCAGTAGCACTCACCCCGGTGGTGATGAAGTGCTTTGAAAAACTGGTTCGTAGTCACATCATGTCATTCATCCCCCCCACCTTTGATCCACACCAGTTTGCCTACAGGGCTAATAGGTCCACTGAGGACGCCGTGGCCACAGCCCTACATGCTGCATTGTCCCACCTGGAGCAGGCGGGGAGCTATGCTCGGCTGCTCTTCATGGATTTTAGCTCTGCTTTTAATACCATCCTCCCACACAGACTGGTGCTCAAACTGGCAGACATTGGAATACCACACTCCACCTGCCTTTGGATTAAGGACTTTTTAACAGACCGCACTCAGAGGGTAAGAGTGGGCCCCCACACCTCCACTGCCCTCAGCCTCAGCACTGGCTCCCCGCAGGGCTGCGTGCTGAGTCCTCTGCTCTATACCCTCTACACCCACGACTGCACTCCCGCCCACCACAGCAACACCTTCGTCAAATTTGCAGACGACACCACAGTAGTGGGGCTCATCTCAAGGGGGGATGAGACCCACTACAGAGACGAGGTGGAGCGTTTGGTGGGGTGGTGCAGTGCCAACAACTTGCTCCTCAACACTACGAAGACCAAGGAGCTCGTTGTGGATTACAGGAGGAAGAAGACGGCCATCCAGCCACTACTGATAGGCGGGGTCTGTGTGGAGAGGGTCTCTGACTTCCGCTTCCTGGGAGCGAACATCATGGAGGACCTGACCTGGGGCGTCAACACCACTGTCCTAGTGAAGAAGGCCCAGCAGAGACTCTACTTCCTGAGAGTTCTCAGGAAGAACAACATCCCCCAAAAACTACTGGTGTCCTTCTACCGCTGCTCAATAGAGAGCATCCTCACATACTGTCTGTGTGTCTGGTTTAAAAGCTGCACAGTGGCACAGAGGAAAAGGCTCCAGGGGGTTGTAAAGGTAGCACAAAAGATCACCGGCTGCCCTCTTCCCTCCCTGGAAGAACTGCACAGCTCCCGCTGCCTCAAGAAGACACACTCCATCCTGCAGGACTCATCACACCCCGGTCACAAACTGTTTCAACTACTGCCATCAGGCAGGAGATACCGGTCCATGAACACTAAAACAAACAGACTACTTAACAGTTTTTACCCGACAGCCATAACTTCCCTTAATGCTGCTAAAACTAAAACTAAGGCATAGTGTGACACTGTGGTGTAAAGCACATTTATGAATGTGGATGTTGTTTGGGTGTGTCTTATGTCCTATGTGTCTTATGTGTTTTAATAGTTTTAATGTATTTATTTATTACAAGGACTGCACTTAATTTCGTTGTACCTGTGACAATGACAATAAAGATATATTCAAACAGACACCAGTTCTATGGAGTTCAGTCTGGTCGTGGGTCCAGACGGCAAGCTCCGCACCATAACCAGAACCACCTACAAGAGTCAGGACTTCACCAGACAGAGGCAGAGGCAGAGGCAGAGCCAGGGCCAGAGCCAGAGCCAGGCCAGGGCCAGAGCCAGGGCCAGGGCCAGGGCCAGAGCCAGAGCCAGAGCCAGAGCCAGGGCCAGGGCCAGGGCCAAGACCAGACCTCCTCTGAATCAGGGTCCCATGCAGCGGCGGTGCGTCCATAGAGGGAAAATAATAATAAAAAAATGTGCAAAAATATGATATACCAAGCAAAATAGTTATTTAGCACTAGCGTTGCTACCTGCATATATGCAAACATTTACAATATTTTCAGGCTTCAACCAGTGCTGCTCAACCATACATACAGGGTTAAGAGATAGATTCGTTAGGCATTGAAGAAATAGTAGGAGAGGACGACAGCATCCAACATAGCTATTACATATATATTTAATGTTATAAAAAAGTTTTGTGTAACGCCCCTGCGCCGCCCAACTGCGCCCCCCCCCCAAAAAAAAATCACCAGCCGCTACTGGTCCCATGATGAGTCCAGATCCTCTGATGAGCCATCCGATTTAAGTGCCCAGGAAATTCAGGTTCCTCATTTACAGTAAGGAAATGTGGAACCTCATTAATCTAGATTTGTAGGAGGGCAGAGGGGGGAATACAGTTCAGCAGAAGAGCATTTAACTGCAGATTAAAAGGTTGCAGGTTCAAATCGCCCCCGTTTTGAATGAAAGCATCCGCTAAAGTTATCATTATCATTATGCACTGAGGTAGTTACGTAAGAGATAGTGTCTAAAGAAGGTTCCGCTCAAAGTATGCATTTTCACTAACTGACCCACGTTAGCAATGCAGCTTCCCATGACTATGTGTTCTCTGCAGTTCCTACTTCACCAGCAGAGGCCTCGATCACCTGCCTGTCAGGCTGGCTGCTCTCAGACAGGGATTCACTGTAAGTACCTGTAAGGGATCTGGGCACTGTAAGGGAATACTATTTGGATTCCATTTCCTTCCTTTTCTATGTTTGATTACTCTTGTCTGATTTAATGATCCCAATGAGCTGTTTCCAAAGATATAAACCCAAGCCACCTGGCACGCCAATGTAGTTAGTAAATCATTGAAAGAATAATAGCAGTTGGATCCAGTCCTGCTTGGTACATGTATCCATTGTTTATGAATGCTTACCCATGCATTATTTTATACTTTAAATACCAGTGTAAATACTGTATGAGGCCTACTCGATATCACAATGCCTATGGAGGAAGAAACATGACAAACTGGGATATAAACCAACAACCTTCCCCTCAAACGTGTACACATTTCCTCCTCTAATGAAGTGTAAGTGTGTGTTGTTTGATGTGATGTCTACCTCTGTAGATGATCCTGGCCAAACCCAGCCAGAGGGATGTTCTGTGCACAGTGGGGCGCAGCCTGCTTGCCATGCTAGCCAAAGCGGCTAACAAGGTGATTGCGAGATTGCATCCATCCGCTTCATTCCGCTAGCCGGGCCACAACAAAATCAGTGATGAAAACGCGCCTCAAACATCTTGTTTTGAGTTAAGCAAACGTTGTCGATGCTCCCCGAGGCCAGTGTGTTGACGCCGTGCGTTGTTTATCGTGTCGCAGGACGAGGCGGTGTTCGACGACAGGTACAGCCGTCTGTTAGCGTACTGCCTCGACGGGGCCAACCACGCCAGCATCGCACAGGAGCTGGAGGCCAATGGGGTGAGTCTCAACAAGACAAGAGAGACACTCTTTTGCACATTTTGAAAGTGTCCTGTGGTAGAAAGATTCAGATGTCTCTGACCAGACCTCAATTCGTCATTTGTGCTCCACTTATTATTATTATTAACGTCCCCATTGATCTGCCAATTCATGTCCAAAACGGTTATCTGAAACGTCATATTCTCATGGCATTTAACACATTCAACTGTTGCAGATTCAGTACTTTAACTTCATAGACGTCATGTACGAGCTGGTCGTCCTGGGCATGCTGGAGGTGGATAGGAGGCAGCCAACCGTCACAGTGAGTTCCCGAGCTCACACACACTAACACACACATACTGCTGCCGTAAGCCCACTTTTTTTCAGACCTGAATCCAAAAACACTGGCTAGTATGATCAGTGATTGACTCTCTGGGCTCACTGGCTAGTATGATCCAGGTATGCTTGACTCTCTGGGGCTCGCTGGCTAGTATCATCCAGGTATGCTTGACTCTCTGGGGCTCACTGGCTAGTATCATCCAGGTATGCTTGACTCTCTGGGGCTCACTGGCTAGTATCATCCAGGTATGCTTGACTCTCTGGGGCTCACTGGCTAGTATCATCCAGGTATGATTGACTCTCTGGGGCTCACTGGCTAGTATCATCCAGGTATGCTTGACTCTCTGGGGCTCACTGGCTAGTATCATCCAGGTATGCTTGACTCTCTGGGGCTCACTGGCTAGTATCATCCAGGTATGCTTGACTCTCTGGGGCTGGTCCCCGGTATGGAGGGATGGTGCTGTAAGAGGCCCACTCCACGTGTCACTCAGCCACGGCCGTCAGGGTTTGACTCTGACTCTCCCTCCTCTCTCCCTCAGGTGGCTGGAGGCTTCATGTCACAGCTGTGTGGGCTGCTCCATGCTGTCCTCCCCAGTGGCACCGAGGAGACCCAGGGCCAGGCCTCTCTGGCCCAGCTGAAGGTGAAGGATCTCTCTCTCTCTCTCTCTCATGGTTGTCGGTTCCAGTCTCTTCTTCTTTATTCCTCTGTCCTGCTGCTATTCCTTTAACTCCCCCTACATATCATCATCCTGCATATTTGTTCATTTCCACGACCCGATAGAAGAGTCTCACTTGTGTACTTCTCCTCCCTCAGGAAATGCTCATGGCTCTCCTGGATGGCGTGTTCACCCTCCCTCTCCGGAGCTATAGCTCCAAGAACCTGTTGATGGCTGAGCTGCGTCGGCAGCTGGGAAACCACCTTCAGCTCATGATCAGCAGCCTGCACTAGGACCTGGAGGACCAGGAGGACCCACAGTGTCTTTATTCTGACCAGGCCGCCCCTACTCTGGTCCAGCTTTCTGCCCCTCTTTTGCCTCTTCTTCCCTCCAGCTCACCGTCATTGCCTAGGCCGCCATCTTTGTATAATAAACACTAACTAGAGAGCATACAATTTCTGGGGAAATTGTGAGGGTGTGCCTGCATATTTTCAAGCATTTAGCCTACTCATAGTCTATTGCATAATAATTCATTAAGAACACCCTTGGAAAGAAGCTACTGTAACAACGTTATCACTGGAAATATTTCTGATGGAATCGCGATTCAAACAGTAGCTCTATGTCTGCTAACTTATGACATGCCCGCAAAAACGTAAATACGCTTGACATTTATTCAGTGGAAAATCGCTCATGCATAAAAAGCTCAATAGCGATCATTGTCAGTAACAACGCAAAATGCGATATAGCCCTTTGTGGAGAAGCTGCCCCGGTAAATTGTATACTACAGTGTTCGTCTTGGTGGTGATCGTTGGTTGAACGTTCCGTTGTACGGTTTAGGCTGAAATTAAATATTGCTTTCATGAACAGATTGACAAGTTTAGGCTGTGTCAATGAAGTTCGGGTTAGTAGTCAGACAGTTTCACCTATTGAAATACTTTTGATTTAAGGGAGTGCCGAACATGTTCTGTCGCCGTTTGACTTCCTACTGTAAACAGCTGTGGATGTTTTTGTTAGCTACACAGTGTCTCGCGTAGGCTACAGCGTTGCAGTACTGGTTTGAAATCACAGGTAATGATTATTTCACCAACAAATCGTTTACTTGTAATCTAATGTCATAATAAATCGTACAACGAAAATGTATTTGTGAGTAATGTTTATTTTAACGATTGAAAACAGATGCATCATAGACCGCTGTAGTATGTGTTGCCCGGGCAACATAGGCTAATGTCATGATGCTAATGCTTCAGTGAAATAGTAGACTACCGTTTCCGAAAGTAGATGTAGTTCCTCAATAATATCAGTTCATATTGTTAAATACACTTCACAATTGTGTTTCATATCACAAAGTTAAATGAGTAAATAGTTATTACCCTGGCCTCTTTGCTTGTGGCGTTTCTGCAGCTGCCTTGCAGTAGCGTTAAAGCTATAGTTAGCCTAGCTCTAGCTATCTCCCAAGTTAACAAGCTGCTAAACTAATGTTCTGCTAGAGGTAGTCACGCGTGTTTCGTGACGTTAGTAGCGTCAGTGACTGTGGCTAGCAAGTTAGCCAGGTAAATAAAAAGACAAGCAACTCAATGGCTACCAACTTTTGACATGACGTTTTCTAAGTAATCCAAATATTGACGGATGCTTAGAGGGGCGGCACGATACCATCCTTGCTGTGCTGCAACAGTCTCTATGCACGTTGTATCTAATGCGTCGTTGCTAACGTGTGCTGACGTTGTGAAGTATAACTGAGTATTCTACCCTTTACCGACAAAATCAACTTTTTGCCACGAAAACGTTGTATCCTCTTAAACTGTGCAACAGAATGTTAATAAAAGTAATAGCAATTGTGAGGGAATGATAGCATTATACTGCTGATCAATGCTGCTATACCAATCAATATCTAATATGAATATGTAAACACACATGTTTTGTAATGCTAATAACTAAGATACAAATACTGAATGTGATCAATTGATTTAATAAAGTAACAGATAAGAAACATTGAAATGTAACTCTGGTGTGTGGACAAGAATGCAGATGTCAGGCAAACTGACTTGGGAGGCGAGTTCGTGACGCTCAGGGACTGGCGTGAGCACAATGAGCTAGTCAGCTCATGGGAGTAAAAGTGTCAACTTGGGAGATAAGGTGATGCTGGGAAAATAACTCTTCTCTGCTTCAGGACGAGTCAGACCGGACAGTTCTTACCACCTATGGATAATATAACCCCTGTTTCCCTGGAGACCCTGCCCCCCCCCCTTCTCACTGGATGCCCCCTTCCCCCTTGGAGACCTTGCCCCATCTGCCCCTTTACATCATCAGACCTAGAGTGGTCTTACCCTCTCCCCTTCCCCTTGAAGACCCCACCCCGTATATCATCAGGACCTCGAGATGACCTGCTCTCAACTCTGGAGAACTCAACCCCCCCCCCTTGGATTGCATCAGACCTGTGGGTCTTGTCCACCCCCCTCCCTGAACATCACCAGACCTGTGGGTCTTCTCTGCCCCCTCCCTCTCCTAACATCACCAGGTCCGTGGACTGCCCACCTTGCGCCAGCATGAACGCCCTGGACATTTAATTGGTTAACAATAGCCACCCCAAGGTCTCCTGACCAATGGCTACTCACCAGACCTCCCTCTCTGGGGAGTACAAGACCTGTCTCCCAAGGGCGGGGAGACAGAACTTGGGAGGGGCAGAACTTTCTCAGATATTCTGTCACGACCACTTTCTCAACGAAGGCGCCTTCGTTCGTTCTAAATCTTATACTCTGTTTTGGTGGGACGACTGCTGTTGCATCATCGACTGATTCATTGTACTAGACTACGGACATCTTGTTGTGTTGTTTTCATTGTGTATCTTGTGATTGCATCATTACTAATTAAACTACAAATAACTTGGTCCGATGCTTAACCATGTATCATTCTTCCTCTCAACACCCAGTTTACACTATCCTTAACACAACTCAATCGGGACCAAGACGAAACTTTTGACGTCGACGTTTTCTATGTAGTCCAAATATTGACAGAGAAATAGGGCGGCAAAAATAATAAAGAAATATATATGTGAGATAACAAAGGTTGTGCTTCATGCCGAAGGCAAAGCACACCCAATTACCAGAAGCATTGAGACCGCTAGCAACGTTTCTTTGACATACACAATGATATGTAGTCGTATTTACAATGAAAATTATATGCAATCAATATTATAATCTATGGCCAAAATAGATCACCGTGATATTGTATTTATCTTTAATGTAATTGATGTACATTATTTCATTGAAAAACGAGAAAAGCCAGTCAGCAGTTTATTGCATTTCTAAACGGCAGTTCTAGTGATAAACACATTTTTGAAGCGAAACTATTGTTCTGGCATTTTAGGTGTTCCTTTACTAGCTAACTAAATATTTAAGCTTCAGAGAAAAGACAAACTATAGCGTAGTGACTACAGGTGCTGGCTCTAGATATAAGCGAACAATGCAAACTGTCTGAGGTAAATTAGCTAGCTAGCTCTAACTGGCTACGGCTAGACTACATTCATTTTGAGCCTAGCCGAGTGGCTACAGGTGCTGGCTCTAGATATAAGCGAACAATGCAAACTGTCTGAGGTAAATTAGCTAGCTCTAGCGTTAAATGTCTACGGCTAGACTACATGCATTCTGAGCCTAGCCGAGTGGCTAGCACGGGACCCTATTATCGTCCACTCTAAATCTCCAACGTTCGGGGCCCCATTATTGTCCACAACCGTTTATTCCGTTCATTTCTTAAAGAACATATGCAGCAACAACGAAATAAAGTAACTCATCGATATGTACACATCTTATATTGCTGCCTGCACACCAAATTACAGCTTCTTACTTTGAGATTTGAGTATGTATATATGCTCTCAAACCGTATCTGCCTTCCGCAGCGTCAAACTCACATTTCTCCATTGAAAGTGGTTGGGTGGACTATAATGGGACCCCTTGGCTAACTGCTAAACCCAGGAAAGTAACATTTCTAGGCATATCCTGATTGGATTTTAAAACCGTAATGTTATAATATAGGTTTGTATCTATATATGAAAGTATGCTGTGACATAACGTTTTTAATTAGTATTATAACGACATTTTGGTCACATTTATAACGAGCGTCGAGAGCTAGCGTTAGGTGGACGATAATGGGACCTATACGCCCTTATGCAGGTGCTGGCTCTAAAAGCGAACAACTGTCTGAGGTAAATTAGCTAGCTCTAGCTAACTGGCTACGGCAAGACTACTGTAGATTCATTCTGAGACATAGAAAAACGTATCTGGTCTGGTTTCATTCGGTTTGCGCTGACTGTTACCGATCACAATGCTAGCCTAGCCGAGTGGCTAGCTACGTGCTGGCTGTAGATATAACTACTGTAAGCGAACAATGCAAACTGTCCGAGGTAAATTAGCTAGCTCTAACTGGCAACGGCTAGACTAGATTCATTCTGAGCTATACGGCTCTGGTATGGTTTAATTCGGTTTGCACTGTCTACCGATCACAATGCTAGCTAGCTAGACACCCAGTTTCATTTTCCTGTCAGATGTAGCTACAGTAAGTATAACCATTGTTATACTTTCTGACGTAGTAAACCTAGTCTATATATTGTAATGTCTTAACGCTACCTTGTGACTGACGATTGAAAAGCAAATAGTTGGCCAAATATGTGACAGCACTGACGATCAGGAACGTGAAGATTTGGGAAATCGCAATGGACAAGCCGTTTGATTTGTCAAGGTTTGCAAAGCAGATAGCCTCGGAAGCCAAGTGATCGAATTGCGTGTAAAACATCAGTATTTACAATGGTCTGGTTGAATACTCGATTGTTATTGGTTGCAGGGGTGTCCGTTATCAGGTGCTAATGGATTAAGTAGTTCCAGTAAAACTGTCTGTTTACCGCAAAAAAATATTGCGCTGGCTATAGGAGACAGTAGTAGAATAGATAGATAGATATATAGGCCTACTTTATTAATCCCGTGAGGGAAATTGAGGGAAATGTAGGAAATGCATGTCTGAAAAAGTAAGCATAACAACGGGGACGCAATCAAATCTCCGTTTACAATTTTGAAAGACTTTAAACTGTAGCCTAATTACAACGATGGGTGACTTCAATATTAACCTATTTGAAAAATGTAACTTCATGTAACTTGTAAGCGTTCAATTTGGGAGATAATTTTGTTCTTGAACATCTTCATAAACTATTATTGATTTGAGGACAATGGGCTACAGTAGCTGACCAGCTACAGTACTGTACTGTAGAGCAAGAGCTAGCTAGCACTACAGTAGGTAGTCGTATTGTCAAACATACTGTACAAAAAATTAACAGTTTGTCAACTGTAAACAATGTTTTTTCTTTTTAATCTTGCTATTGGAAGTAGTTTAAACTAGCTAGGCTACCAATAGCTCAGCCAAAGGAATGCTTAAGGCTGAGCGGACTAAATAGGCTATCAGAGTAATTAGGCTATATACTTGCTTAAGCGTCTTTGATCAGTTCATTATGATTACAAATTATGATTTACTTCACTGCTTCACATTGCAATTACAGTACAGTCCAACTTATATAGATAACTAGTTTGGGAGTGAGAAATGCTCTGTAGAACATCCTATCACTGCAGCCTGCCGTAGATATATTTTGTTAAGTGTAAAACAATTGTTAAAAGCATTATCGCTTCATAATGAGATTTAAGGGCGGCACTTTCTATGTTTTGAATGAGAAACAATTGGTTGAGTCAGGTGTTAGCCTGTCTGTAGATGAGAGTAGGCCTACGGTAGGATATGAAAGGTCTTGCCTAGCAGAAGTGCAACAAACCACACACACAAGCATAGGAGAAAAGTATTTAATGTCACACACCGGGAGGATTCACGGTGGGCCGCTCTGCCCGCTCATAAATTGGTCCAGCAGATCGCCTGCCTTCTCTTTCACACTGAATAAAACGACGTGTTAAATTACTGTGTGACTGATAAGTAAACTAAAATAGGTTTTAATCTAAATAAGCGCATGATCAGACCGTGCATTAAACAGTGCAGTATTCAGTGGTCGCCCATGCCAAGCTTGTTAGGTTGTTGCCACGGAGACAACCCTAAACAATCATTTATTGTTGTGGAGTTAGCAAGATTAAGCTGATGCGAAAATAATAAAATGGATGGGGAAATGATGCCAGGAGGAACTGAAAAAGCCAGGTAAAAAAGAAAGATCTGTTACTTCATAAATCTAGCACCAGCTACCAAATCTCACGCCAAGGTTTTTTGAAAAGGCAGCCCTGCATTAAGGATTAACAACTGAAGACCATTTGCTATATTTAAAGATCGCAAGCTACTGTGACGTTTATGTTGCATGTGTGTAATAATGTATCAACTTCAATATATTAATGTTTTCAGTAAAAAGCAAGCTCAGACGCACTTGTAAACCCATCGGATCTGTTGTATTGTAGCTGACCAACAGCGCAAAGACATGGACAACAAAGCTGACTAAGAATATTTTTGTAGCTAACTGGCGGCTACCACTACGGCACTATAGTGGCTGGACGACTCGGTGCTTAACTCGGTGCTTTGGACAACAGCTAGCAGATAATGTGCCGTGTTTAACAGCTAGGCTAACGGCTAGTAGCAGATGTGCCGGGGTAACAGCTAACTGACTTGCCGTAGGCCTACCTGCCACTCGTAGACTGGTACTGGAAGACTAAGGCCGTGTTCACACCTGACCTCTTTTTTAGAAAAAAACGCTGCCTCCAGCGCCTTTTCAGAAAAGCGCTGGGTGACGTCAAGATAATTCTGTATTTGTCAACGTACGTCAGCTGAGCTATTAGCCCGAAAGCTAACGTTATGCTAGCAAGATTCAAAGGCAATAACATTGTTTACGGTTGACAAACAGTCAATATAATTTTTACAGTATGTTTGACAAGAAGATTTGCTAGCTAACCAGCCACGTCACTGTCCCAAAATCAATATCAAGATTCTCACGAACAAAGTACTAGACTAGTCTAGGCTACGGCCGCAGCCTGTGTAGAGAGTGGAAGCAAATGGATGTGAGCTGATCGCATCAGTATATTACAGTATATTTTATTACTCATGTCGAATAATTCGGAGTAGTACGAAACGGCGATTATAAGTGCTTCGACCGGTATCTTGTCCATCTTTTTCGTTTATTTTAGGGGCACCGGTAACTACGGTAGAAGGTTACTAGGGAAGGTACCGAAGGTACACGCGTATCTTACTTTCCTCGTCCTGATTGGTCAGCTGTCAAAAAGGCGCTTAGGCGGCTTTTTCAAAAGGCGTCCGCCTTTTCCTTTTCCCATAGAGTTGCATGTAAAAAGGCGCTGGAGGCAGCGTTTTTTTCTAAAAAAGAGGTCAGGTGTGAACACGGCCTAACAAGGTAGCCTACTGTATAGTTAGTATCTAGTCCGTTACATCTAGAGACCTTGGGTCCGACCAAGTTTAAATTGGACGTTCCCTAAGGAAATTTTCTAGAATTCTACGGAAATTCTAATTGCGAGAAAACTGCTATAACGTGTCTTAACTTAAACCACTACCTAGAGGCTGGTCTTACTGGTAACTAATACATACTGTATAGCAGTTAGGGCTACACGGCCTCCGAGAGACCACTCGCTCTACCCCAAAGCGGTTTTTTCTTGTAGTCGAGATCATAGGTCGTTGTTAGCGAACTCCTCATGTTATACTTCGTCAGCTGTATGACCTCTTTCACAAAGTTTGTATCTGTAAGTAAGCACCCTATATGCCTGTTATGAGATGTCAGCAAGAAAAAAAAAAAAAAAAAAACACCGCGTGCACGTCCTTGATTCTCTTACTTTTAATGAACGCAGGTAGACAACCGGGCCGTAATGTGACACTGTCCGACGTCCTGGCCGGTTTCGGGGGGGTGACTGTGGCTTTATTTTCTTCTGCCTGTGGCTAGCTAGTTAGCCAACCGTTAGCCTTCACTCACTTTGTGTCGCACACAGTATACACATAACTACAAAAAAAACGTAAAACTTAAAATCAAACGCTAGAACTAAATTAAACGTATAAAAAAGAAAAATAAAAAACGCGGTCAAACGGAACGTTTCGCGCCCAGTATGCGAATACGAGCAAAAAACCTATGAAAAAGCCAAACTCAACGACCTTCTCAATCTTTACTCAGCACCTCAATCGGGGACCAAGCAAATACACACAATGTTGACAATGAATAAACCGCTGACCGTATCGTTGTCTATGTAGTGCATAAGAAGTCAGTTTTTTAAAAAGGTGGAAGTTATAAATCAAT